>CM045769.1:74674222-75071426 GCA_025200525.1 Camellia lanceoleosa
GAACTATGTCATCTACATAAACAATAAGTCTTTGTAGTCTTACCACGTGAGGAATGTTTCACAAACAATGTGTGATTTGCCTTACTTTGTTTGATGCCATAGTTAAAAACAGTGAATCTCTCAAAGCCAAGCCCTTGGAGACCATATAATGACTTAGAAGCTTGCATACTTTGCCCTCTGTCGATGATTCTCAAAACCGGGAGGAATGTCCATATATACCTCTTCTTGAGGTCACCATGAAGAAAGGCATTCTTGACATCAAAGCGATAAAGCGGCCAATCAAGATTAGGCTAGAGAGAAATACTCTAACCGAATTCATCTTAGCCACGCAGGTCTCGATAATCGATGCCATATGTCGAGTAAACCCTTTTGCCACAAGTCTTGCCTTGTAACACTCAATAGACCCATCGCTTTGTGTTTCACGTGTATACCCATTTACATCCGCAGGTCGTTTGCCGTAGGTAACTCGATCCAATTCCCAAGTGACATTCTTCCTAAGTGCTTTCATTTCCTCAATCATGGCTAGTTTCCACTCGGAGGTAGCAAGAGCATCCGAAAATGGTTAGGAATGCTAACGAGAGAAATATTGGACACAAAGCGCTCTATATAAGGATGACAAATGAGAGTATGACACAAAGCGTGAGATAGGATGTTTAAGATCTCACACCCTTTCTCTTGGCAATAGGAACATCAAGATCAATGGATTCAAGAGATTCAAAGTTACGGACTCTCATCGAAGCGAGATGGCGTGGAGTAGTAGAAGTGGTCCCTTGTATCCAGTGTTGTCTGTCTATGTCCCGGACATAAACATGCTCGACCTTATCCTTGGTGGCAGCAGGTTCTATAGTCCCAGTAGAAGAGGGTGGTGCAACCATAGGGAGCACAGGAAGCACCGGACTCACTTCACACCAAGGCTCCCCCGGAAATGAGGACGGTGATACCGGAGAGGACAAAAAATAGGACTGAGACTCAAAGAAAGTAACATCCATGGATACAAACCACTTGCGAGAAGAAAGGTGGTAACATTTATACCCTTTTTGAGTAGGAGAGTAACCAAGGAAAACACACTTGAGGGAGCGAGGGTCCAACTTACCACGAGAGGGAGAGTGATTATGAACAAAACAGACACAACCAAAAATTTTGGGGGGAATAGAAAACAAGGACGAGAACCAGGAGGAGGCGTGGAGGGAACTTTTGCAAGACACAGGTAGGAGGCGATTAAAAAGATGGGCAGCGGTGAGAACAACGTTGCCCCAATAGGGCCGAGGCACATTCATAGAAAAACACATACACCGAGCCATGTCAAGAAGATGCCGATTCTTGCGTCCCGCCACCCCATTTTGTTGAGGGGTATTGGTGCAAGAGGTCTGATGGATAATGCCATGAGTAGAGAAATATTGTCCTAACCGGAATCTATGTATTCCCGCCATTATCGAGCGAAAGAGTTTGGATTGGCCCCAAACTGAGTACAAATCATCTTATGAAAAGTGCGAAACACAGAGAAAACTTCACTCTTATCTTTCATGAGATACACCCAAGTAGTATGAGAAAAATCATCAATAAATGTAACAAACCATCGATGACCTTTCACAGACATGACACGAGAGGGACCCCCAAACATCGAGAATGTATTGAGGAAAAAGGAACTAAACTTTTATTCAAGCGGGAGCAAAAGAAGCTACAGTCTTTGTTTTCGAGTTGACAAGCCTCACAAAGAAAGTCAGACACATGATGATTGACAAAGCCAGAAGGAAATAAATACTTAAGTAAATGGAAAGAAGGATGCCCAAGACGCCGATGCCACATCCATAAATCAGCGGGGGTAGTAGAAGATGTGGTGGAAGGATAAGCAAGTTTGTCCGGTTGATCTAGGAAGTAGAGACCATTTTACGCACTACCAATCGTCCTCCTCGTGACAAGGTCTGAAAAAGACAATGATCGAGGAAAAACGTCACACTACAATTCAAATCTGGGTGAGGCGACTCAAGGATATGATTAACGAAAAATTGGGAACATGGAGAGCGAAGGCGGATGTATGGTAGGAGTGGCGTGGACTAAACCTTTTCGAAATGGAAAAGCACCATCGGCAATCCTAACTTTGTCTTGACCAAGAGGGCTTATAGGCGAGAGAAAGATCGGAGGAACCGGACATATGATCGAGGCACGATCAATGATCCAAGGCAAAGACTTATGACACAGGAAAGCACAAGGAGAAGAGGCTAAGTTACCTGAGCGGGCAAAGGAGGAAGAAGCTGTACTGAGAGCAGAAGAAAACCGACGGTCCAACAATTGGCCCAAAGCATCCTCCAACTCAGTATCAGAAGTTGGGCCAACAGAAACAGAATTAGAATCAAGTGGATCAACGGCACTAGTCTGATGAGCCCGGGAATAGGAACCACGTCCTCTTGATTGGCACGACCGCCTCGAGAACCGGACCGATAACCTCGACCCGGATGGAGTCCATGAAGCTTCCAACACGTCTCACGAGTGTGTCGCGGCTTTTTGCGATAATCCGCGAATCTGAGACTCCTTAGCGGCGAGCGGAGGGATGGGAGTCGGTGAGGCCATCTCGAGGTAAAGATATCTTTGGCGGTCGAGAGGCAGGGACATCATAGCGGACGGCGACTCTCCTCATTCTACATAGGCAAATGCCTCTGAAGTGAAGGAAAAGTGTCCATACCGAACTTCGACCCCTAAGCGGATCATACTCCACGTTTAGGCGGCAATTTAAAGACACGTTCTCGTCGAGGAACTTCTTGTACCCGAGAATCCATGAGGCAAAGCGGGCTTATAGTCTTCAGTGGTCGGCGTTTCCGGTAGTTAGTGAGGAAGGTGAAATATTGCAGACGATCTGCTCCAAGTGAGCTCTCAATAGGCGGCAACTCAAAGGCTGTGAAATTCCTTTGCGAGAATAGGTGGTAGCAGATCCCAAACATCTGGGTCTCCATAGACAAGTAGCCCTCACCAAGTTCAGAACCATCGAATGAATCAAACCCATAATCAAAGAGTTGGTAATCTCCCATTGGAGCTTAACTTAGAGTCGGTGGTACTAGGTGCTGTAATCACGCCATCAACATATCCGTCTTCCTCATACTTTAAAATAGAGTCAAACTTTGAGACCATGCGAGGTAGTTTTGACCATTAAATAGAGAGGTGGTGATTTTTAAACTAGGGTTGGGGTTCTCGGTCATGGTAGTAGGTATAATAAGATTCTCACTTTCCTCGGTGATGTTTGAAGTAGGGAACTGCTTGGTGGAATCTTCCATGAATACGATACTCTGAGAACCCTCGACAAAACTAGTAAGCGTCCACAAGCTTGGAAGATAATTGGCATTGACCACTATGAAGGCATAATAAAATTAGAAACCATAAAGTTTTTTTTAAGCAGTATAGTCTTGTGTAGAAGATATATACACTCATGTTTAGAGTATTAGGATATATATATATAGATATATATGGATTAATCTTTGTGTATATAGGACTAGAATACTGCTTGAGGAAACAGCAGTGGCCGATGATAGGCATGACGGAGAGTTCGTAGAAGCTGACAGAAAGATGCAGCCGAGGCTGACAGGCTGGCGACTTCTTGAAGGAGGGGCTCGACGGAGGTGGAGGAAGGCGTGAAAGGTGAGGCTATTTGAGGCTCGGCTGACGAAGAATTTGAGGAGGTGAGGCGTGGCGGAGGAAGCTGTTGCAGGGGGAGCTCGGCGAGAGGCTCTTGAGGTCGATCTGAGGTAATTTCCAGACCCTAAACTCACGATACCATGAAGCTTGAATAATCGACTTGGGTATGATATAAAATCATCCCTACATTTTATAGATGAAATTGGAGGTTACAATGCAGGCGAGGCAGGAAGGGCCTGAGGGCATAAAAAAAATACAACCCTCTTCTTGTAATGCTACTTTAGGTGATTAATCTATTATATGCTAACATAATGTGTATTAGGTTATGAGGTTGGGAAATTAATGTCCATAAGTAAAGGAACATGGTTATGCATAATTTAAATCAAATGTTTATATCTGGCGGTTAAATATATTCTCTCCTGGGCAATTGCTCATTCCTATCTAACAAATTTCAACACTTGGTGAAACCGCAACTACCCCAATGAAAAAGAAGCTAACCAACTCTTTTGTCTAAAAGTCAATGATATTTTGAATTTGTAATGTAATTGTTGAACTAAGCCCCTTTTGTTCATTGAAGGCCACATATTTAATATTGTAAGCCGTGGGGCATTTGTTTAACTTTCTCTATCTTCTTGAACTGTGAAAGCTTGAATATATATTTTGAAACCTTGGAATTATAGTTCAATGAGAAAGAGAAAATTTGGGATTTATTGTGAATTTGAGTTGAATATTATATATACATCTCGGCTGTGTTGGATAATTTATAGTTTCAGATTTGGGGGCGTTACAAATTGGTATCAAAGCTAACCGGGTTTGAATACCTGGAGCTCATGGGATGTGGCTCATGCCATAATGGGTTTATCATGTTAGGATGGGACGTTTTGCCTTACATGTTTGGATGTTTACGTACTTATGTGACTATTTGGGTATGGGGTCAAGTTTCTAGGATATAATTGGTGTCCATTACAACCATTAAAGTCTCTTTGGAAAGGCACCTGATCAATGCCTCTTCCACTTGGAAATCTTTGATATCTTAGGAGGATGACTTGTATGAGCTCTAGCTTTGTGTGCCCATATGTTTGGAGTGAAATCAAGACTTAACTGGGAGAAATGTGTGAGGTGGTGTGTTGGTATGTGTACTATGAATTAATTCTATTTTACATCTACTCTTATATAAGATGTCTGGACATGGTAAAGGCCGTGGTAGACCTTGCAGGCGATCGGGACATTCTAATGGCCCAGAAAAATCCTCATACGGAAGAATGAGTAGGTCAAAATAATATTACCACTCCATCGGCCCAAGACACTATGGAGGCGTTAGCCCAAGAGATGGTCGGGGATCTTAGAGATTGCATGGATATTCTTAGAGCCAAGCAAGCAAGAGTCTAGGACTTCATTTTTAAAGGAGTTTTTCCTCTCTAACCCCGCCAAATTTTAGAGGCGTTTGAACCATTGAAGGCCAACGAATGGCTAGATCAAATCACCAATTCTTTAGATTTTAGACATCCGTGAGGTGACTTTCGGTAGTGCTTGCCACCTACGGTCGAAGGAAGCATAAGCCAATAGTGGAAATCGCCAAGGGTGAATTGAGCACACTTAGGAGGCATTTTCACATGCCTTCGGAGAAATACATTTCTCCTCTTGTGAAGGAGCATCTAGGGAGGAATTTGAGGAGCTTGAACAATTTGAATCTACCATAGCAAATTTGAGGCTACCTTTACTAGTCTATCTCGTTTTACACGACCTAGTAATAACGAAGGAGTATCGATTGCCTAAAGTTTGAGAAAAGATTGAGGCGGGGATCTTAATGAAGGTGATGGAAAATATGATTTGTGATTATGATAGGTTGGTAGAGTCTGCCGCACATGTGGAAGTAATGTTGGAGGCTGAAGAAAAGAGGCAACGGCATAAGAGGCAAGGGTTTTCAATACTAGATCATCCAAAAAGTCAAGGGGTTTGTTGCCTTTTCAATCACCACCTCTACAGGTCATGTCATCGATTCCTAGGCCAGGGAAGAGTACGGATAGTACGCGGCAAAGTGGAGTTACTTGTTATCGGTGTGGTGAGCAAGGCCATAAGTCCATTGCATGTCCCCAAAGGGGTAGTCAACAACGCCAAACTTCGGCTCGTTTTTAGAGCCAGACACGGGGTGGAGGTCAATCACCCAGTGTGGCTAGTCTGGTCATACAAAGGGACCTTGTCCACAGAAAGTTAGGACGACTAGTGCTTTAGGGTTCCAACCAGTGGGAGGTTTTCAGTCAGGTCAGAGTCAAAGGCAAACCCATTAGCGATTCGATGCAGACGGGCATCTAGAGGCGTCTGAGGGCCACTTCATAGTCGATCCAATCGACTTACATTCAAAGGGAGATCGAGACAGCGAGGGACGGAGGGCAAGTTTATGCCATTACCCCATTCGAGCAGTCATCTGGGCTTTTGGTAGTGAGAGGTGCATATCTTATTTTCAATACTTTGGCTAATATATTGATAGACACTAGAGCATCACACTCATTCATAGCATGCACATTCGCATCCATTTTAGGGTTAGAAAGTGAACAACTAGAATCTCCGCTCATGGTAGAGTCACCAATTGGGGGTAAAGTTGTCTTGAATCAGGGATGTCGCGGGTGTGTGATTGAAGTCGCTAATCGCCGACTCCCTTTCAGTTTTGTGTTATTAGATATGTCGGGTTTTGATGTCATCCTTGGCTTGGATTGGTTGTCCTCCTACCGTGCCGTTATAAATTGTTACCGTATGAGAGTCACTGTGTGCACACCGGGTGGTGATTGTTTTTCTTTTCTGGGGAATAGAACCGATAGATTGTTACCGCCATTGTATGACCCACGTGGTCGAGGTGAACTTAGCTCTCTTCTTGCAACCTCATTTGATGATGAGAATAGTAGGATTCGAGGTGAATTCCCTACAGTGGTTTGCAAATATTCTGATGTCTTTTCGAAGGACCTTGCCGAATTAGCACCTCATCATGAGGTCGAGTTTTCTATAGACTTAGTGCGGCATCACCCATCTCCATGTCACCCTATAGATTTGCGAAACAAAATTGCTTTCGTTTTGAAGGAGCGACTACAAGATTATTAGACAAGGGCTTTATCTCATGATGCTTCTCCATGGAAAGTACCGACTCTCTTTGCTAAGAAGAATGATGGTTCATTGCGATTATGCATTGATTATCACAAGTTGAATAAGGGTCCTTTGTTAAGAACAAATATTCGTTGCCTAAAATAGATGATCTTTTCGACCAACTTAAAGGTTCCCGGTGTTTTTCAAAGATAGACCTAAGGTTGGGTTATCATTAGTTGCGGGTGAAGGAGGAGGATATTTCGAAAATGGCCTTTCATACTCGATATGGCCACTATGATTTTCTTGTAATGCTTTTTGGTTTGACCAATGCCCCTATCACTTTCATGGACATAATGAATCAAGTCTTCCAAGTATATCTCGATAAATTTGTAGTGGTTTTCATGAATGACATCCTTATTTATTCACCTTCAAGGAAGAGCATGAGGACACCTCCGTATTGTTTTACAATTGCTTAGGGAACATTGGTTATATGCAAAGTATGAAATCAATTTTAGCTTTTCGGTGAAGTTTTTAGGTCGGGTAATTTAGGAATGGGGTCATAGTATGCAAAATTGGGAGTGACCAAAGAACGCCTTTGAGATTCATAGCTTTTTCGGTCTATTTGGTTATTATAGGCGGTTTGTGAAAGTCTTTTCTACCCTAATTTCTCCATTGCCTAGACAAACCAGAAAAGGTGCCAAGTTCATTTGGAGTAAGTCATGTCTTGAAATCTTTCCTAGAGTTGAAGTCTAGGCGGACTACTACACCTATTTTGATTATTAGGAGAGGGTTGGGTTACACTATTTTCTGTGATGCTTCTAGGGAAGGTTTGGGATGTGTCTTGATGTAAGAGGCTAAGGTTGTGGTGTATGGTTCATGTCAGTTGAAGACTCAAGATAGAAACTACCCAACTCACGACCTAGAGTTAGCAGCGGTTATCTTTGCCTTACAACCGTGGATGAAAATTTGACTAATTATTTCAGCGATTTAATATGAAACCAAGAATAATTAAGCGGGAAAATAGAGATCAATTGATAAATTTATAAAATTACCAAAAGACCATGTGGCAAAATAGTTGGGGTAAAAAGTGTCCATAAGCAAATGTTCACTATCTTATAAAACAGCAACTTTTCTTTGGTAAATTATATGAAAACAAGCTATAACTTAACTGTATGAAAGCAGGATAAGGAATGTAGAATCAATGCAGTTCTACACCATCAAGCCACTTAAGCGCGGTAATATCTTAACGAAACAACTTAAACTCTTCTTGACAACAACATTCCCAATAATGTCTAATTGTGTCAACTTCAAGTCTTTAAAATTACAACGCTTCCCGGTAATTTGTCACATTGACACCACTAATTGCAAATTCACCAAAATTCCAATCACTTCCTCTTTGTATGGGAGGGAGAAGAGCACAAGTACCTTCTTGTGTGGACAACATGTGCACCAATTTAGTTGTATGAGATATCCAACACTTTCAATGACTTTAGCAGTGTTAAAGGCTCCAGGGCGAAAAAACTACCCATTTTGTTGTTACTAAGGTTCAAGCAAGAAAGAAGCTGCATAGCCATAATCCTGTCAAAAAGACCGATAAAAAGCACTCAGTTACTTTCATTTAAATAATCATTAGAAATGCCTTTTAAGCATCAAAATGCACCATGAAACTATCAAGGCTTTGGTGGCACCATTTTACAAAAAAAAAATATAGATGGGCATTTCATTTAAATAATCATTAGAAATGCCTTTTAAGCATCAAAATGCACCATGAAACTATCAACACTTTGGTGGCACCATTTTACAAAAAAAATATAGATGGGCATTTCATTTAAATAATCATTAGAAATGCCTTTTAAGCATCAAAATGCACCATGAAACTATCAACACTTTGGTGGCACCATTTTACAAAATAAAGATGGCCATGCAATAAACTAATGTTGTACAAATGTGTTTATGTATAATATTGTATATATGAAGACATAATACACATATAGATGGACAGACAGACAGAGCAGATAGATAGATAGATGAATCTGAAATACAATGAATTGAAAATCAAAACCACAAAAGCAGATTCAAGTGACAATGAAAATTTAAAGAATTAATTGTAGTTTACCTTCAATTGAGCTAAGTTGGTTGTGGTGACGTCTAACATTTGGACCCACGGTAATTTCTCAATAGACCCAATATGTGACAATGAAAGATTACTGAGTTAAACAGATATAATTATTGGTGCTGATGATCTTTGAGTCCCTGTAATGACAGCAATGCCTCGGCAAAGATTAGGATGGAGGTCAGCTTTGAAGCACAAAAATATGAGAATACGTGTTATAGAAAAATTAGTAATCTATATCAAAGGTTCAAGGCAAATCTTTAGCACTAACTCTTACTAATATTATAGAGATCTCTCTGGGTGGGTGTTGAAAAGAACTATAAGAGATTCTTACACAAGGCATTCATAATTCCAATGAACATAATTATATAGTTAGTTAGACTAATCTCAATAAAAATAATAATAAACCCACTATATGAACAGATCAGCCACTAAATAGTTGAACAAAGTTTAGTTTTACTTTGAATTCTAGATGAACATATTAAAGAAGCATGCCCATCTGTTTACATAAATGAGCATGTAAACAGCATGTTTATAGGACTGCAATACAAGTACAACTATTTGGACTTTGGATGGCTAAAGGGTCATTTGACCTAGTTCTTAAGCAAAATGAGTGAAAGCTTAAGCAAGAGCTGAGCAAATTTCTTTCAGTTTAAGTGTGAAAAACTCTTCACTATGTTGAGCAAAGCCCTCAAACCTAATAACATTTAGATTCTTTAATACGAGGGCATTCGGTAGCTATTCTAATTTGATGCAAGCATAATGAGTGGTGACAACCTCACGTGTCCAGAGTTAGATGAAAGGCTTATCAATCTGTCATGTGTAACATAGACCAATTTACATAGCAGTATGTAGGAATGATATGATCCAAGTTGAAGGTGACTTTAGCCTAAGACAGTGTGTGGGTTAAGGCTGTGACAACATGCCTTTCTATAGGGACAATTGAAGAAGACTGTTTCCATGGGACTTTGCCACCTGGGCTTGTTAAGTAGAAAACAGATATTTTCATTTTAAGTGTTGTTTTACTAATATATTTTAAGCCTATCTATGACTTTATATAATGAGCGTTGAGGCATAATTTCATATAAGATATCTGTGCTGGCCAATTAAGTAATCAATACGTCAGTAGGATAGGATATTAAAACCACCAGGAAATACTATCTGATGGTATTCACAAAATGAGCAGAGACAAACTGGAGTAGCTTGTCTGTTTTGGTCAAACTGAGCTCAAACAATAATAGCACAAATTCAACCGAACTAGAAGCAGGCACAAGCACTGCTCCTTACCTGCTAAGTTAAGCACAAACACGCAATACATTGTTTGCTGCTCAACTCAGATCAGCTTGTTCTTACTCCTAAATGCAATGGTTCAAAGCTCTAGCTCTCCTCAAGGAGAACATGAAATATTAAAGAGATATTACTCATACATCCAGCACAACAATAAAAAATGAACCTAAATGGACTGTTACACAGTAATATAGAAGAGGAGATATTCACCTGCTTTAACATGACTAAGCTGTATTCATCCTTGTAGTATTGAGAATGTGGCGGGTCCAATGTCATAAGATCACTATATAATTCTTTACTTCTTCAGAATGGACCATCTTGCATGTCTCTGGAGTTTTATCATATGACATCATTGCATCATGTGCAGTCAACAATCTTGCAAGCATAAGCTTTCCAATTTTACTACAATAACCAGCGGGAGAAAATAAGAGGACATTGGACAAACAATAAAGCTGCTTTGATGCTGCAAAGCTACTCATGAATGAATTCCACATACCAGTTTATCTCTGACAGCAATTCCCGGAAAAGAGCTATCTCATTAACTATAGTCTCAGCACTCCACTTAGAAGCTGTTGACTCATTCACCTCACTATTCCTCAGTTGATCGAAAATTTTAATTTGGGTTGGTTCCAGAAGATGTGTTTCACCAGTATGAAAATTTTCATCTCCCCATGAAATCATCTCTGCACTTTTCATTTCAGCATGTTGCGAACCATGAGGTTGTATTAAAACTGTAAATTCAAAATGAGTAGGATGACTATGGTGAAATCCACTCAGAGACACAATTCCCTGAGAATGTCCAAGGCTGACCTATACAGGATGAGTTTGTAAAGAATGGAGATCCTCCTCATGAAAAGTTAAATGTGTTACCCAAGCTTGGGAACTCCCAGAGTTGTTTGTTGAAAGTGGTGACCAAATTAAATCTTTATTTGTGTTATGTACAGATTGCACAGTTATTGTAGATGAGCTCACACCTTCAACTGCTTCATTAAAATAAAGAATGAGTGGAATTATCCCACTATTAAGATGGAAACCTGTGACAGGAGACGAAGCACAAGTATCCAGGAAACCATCTGCTGATACATTAAGATCAGAACCATGAGGTGGCCAGGTAGAAACCAACAGAGGATTCTCCACTTTAACTGTTTGCTCAAGAAGCCAAAGATGATAAAACCATCCACTTTGATCATCCGGGTCAGTAAAAAAAGCTTGGTGTACAAGGTCAGAACTTTCTCCTTTGAGAAAGATTCTTGAGCCCTTTTCTCCAGTAAATGAGACAGAATTACACTGCATTACATTTATGGTAAGGTAAAGTAGAATAAAAACTAGAAATATGTTTAAGCAAACAGACAGAGACATCACAAGGTAAAACATGCACTCAAAGCAACAGGCATGTTTGTGTAGGTTGAAAAAGAAAAACAAAAGGCACAATTGGACAGGAAACTTCATTTTCTAGTCCTACCAGAATAGATAGAATATCAAAAGGTAGCAGGTGTTTCATCATGCAGTTTCCACTATAACATTAATGTGCATAAGAATTGATCATTTGACTCCAAAGCAAAGTTGAAAGTTAATCAAGCTACAATTTTATATAACATCGCATGCCAGATTTACACACATAGAAAGCTGCTTAAACAGTATTACAAACAGAAAAATGCCATTGAAGATTAATCTGAAATAAACAGCATTTGTTTCTTTTTTGGAATCTGTTAGGCTAATGACCATTTAAATAGTGAAGTGCTTATCAACTTTTGATATAAGGAATAGAATTAATGAATATTTTTTCCCATGTTCCACAAGGTGCATGAAAGGAGACAGCATTTTGCAACCTTCCATCACAATATACCATCAATACAAGTTAAGTTACATGTTTTAAAGTGGATGTGTTATATAATATTACATGCCATCAGTATCTTATCAACCTTGCATCACATTACAAGATAACTTATACCCAGTCTGTCATGCTTTACCTATTTTGAATGCTTTTATTACATAAACAATAAGTCACGTGTTTTAAAGTGGATATTTGAATATTTTGTCTTTAACTAAAATGTCATTAAAAAAAAAAAAAAACCCCTATGTTGCAGAAAATCCACAAAATTTTTTGTATGTTCTATACAACAATGCATACTACCACTAGACATTCTGCATCTAACGGGACCAAAGCTAGAATTAATTTCAAAGTTCCAACACATTTTTCCTAAAGCAATTTTTGCAAAAGAATATAAGGATTATACAATTAAAGAACTATCAGTGATAACTTGATAAAGATACATCATAAACATTGTGAAAAACAAATTATAACTGAACCATGAAGCCAGATAAAACAGCATGACTTTGGCACATCTCATTGTAATGCTGCAATAACAACGAACGGAAAAAATTTGAGAATCAAACAATCGCACAAAAAAGCATTTTTCTCCACTAGTCCATTTTAATTATGATAATCCAAATGGTAAAATAACATTGAATACAAGCATACCTACAATTATGCCAAGAAGAATAGTTACTGAAGTTTTCGTTTATCAAATCAGTTGTGAAGTGTAGTTCCTCTTCATCTGATCTGTTCTTTAATGCTGCCACAAATCTGAAAAGAAAGACCAAATTAGATCATTTAAAAATACAGTCCTTCAATATATTAAAGTAAATCAAACCCAAATCTCCACATCCGGTAATTCCATTCATGAAATTCCTGGAATCTTTCTTCAGGAACACCCCCAGAAGCTGCAATTCCCGATCTACAGATGAATGCCCCTTGCTTAGCACCCATTTACGATGATCTAGGGCACCATAAGACCTATAATTCTTTGCCAATGCACTCTCATCTGCATATATATTGAGTTCTTTCATTAAAATCAAAATAAATTGAACCCAAACACAATACACAACATAATTACAATTGGCATTTGAAAAACCCAAAGAAAAGAAAAGCATAATATTTCAAAATCTCATTATTTAAAATTTTAAAATTTCAAAACAAACTCTGCACTGAATACAATTTAACCAAATAGCCCTATTTGGCAGTTGACTTGTGTTAATTTGAATTTCTTTTCTTTTCCTCAGTTTTTGACAACCAAACAGCATCAAATACATAGACGAGAAAAAGAAATAGATATATTTTTTTCATATGAGTGGTTCCAACAAGCGTACAACTATCGGTTCTTCACTTTGTAAATAGATTTAATGGAGTGCGGATCAATCTACATGTCGATCTCGGAATGGTGAGAATGTGTTCAACGACAAATTTTACGTAATTCCAAGGCATGAGATACTCAGGATTGGCCTCGAGAAGCTTCGCATTGACCTAGGGCTTCTTTCGTGTAACTGAACAATTTGCACATACAAATACAAGATTATTCAAAATTGTGCAAAGGCCCCAAAATTAAAGGCCTCAAAATTTCCAATACACCAAAACACCTACTTATGTTTTATATATATATATATATAAAATAAAAAAATAAAAAAAAAAAAGACCATCCAATGAATCAAATATAATCATTTTCTTATATTAACATAATTATTATTGTTATTTTTTAAGTATAGAAAAAAGACAAATTTTACTTTTCTATTTTATATGTTGTTTGAATTATCTTATTTAGAAATAAATACATAGTTTCTTGTGGTTTGTAAACTAAAATGCACCGTTTGACAGTCCGTCGAAATTAGCAGTAAATGTGAAACACTTCCCTCATAAGAGTATTTAGCAGGATTTACCTTAATTCACTAATAGTGAAATAAGGAAATAATGCATGCCTTATGCCTCACCAATCATATCATTTTACACTAATCGGGGATATGGGAGTAATCATTATTTACATGATTACAATACTGTCGATTGTCCTATAAGGACATTAAAGAGGCCTATAAGACCTCAAGTAGTGCGCCTTTGCATTAAGAAAAGCCATCCCATTCCTTTTTTAAGCTTCATGAGAGCAATATTCGCTTGGGGCAGGTTCGACCTGTTTGTTACCGACATTCTGTGCTTAACACGTGCCACACTCAAAAGCAACAGCGACTCCATACTCCATATTTCCCTTCCTTGGCGAAATCAAATGCTTTACACATTTTACATCAATGAAGGAATGGAGAAAATGAGCGGAAGAAGCAGCCCTCGGGGAGGGTAGAGTAATGATGATGTTACATCATTACTATATAATGTAAATGTCCTATAAGGACATTAAAGGGGCCTATAAAGATAGTTATAGGTTACTATATAGTGCATTTTAGTCCGCAAACCATAAGGGGTTATATGTTTACTTTCAAATGCTAAGAGGTAAACCACACCTAAAGAACAAGTGAAATTTGACTTAGATAGTTCATTAATGACCTCACAAATCCGATATTGAGGTAGAAAAGCGTGTCGGTTCTGTATCTCTTTTTTTATATTAAAAAAATTTGTAATTAATTTACAAATTTATGTTTTAGTTAGGTCTCATATAATATATTTAATGGTAAAAATTAAATAGAATGTAACAAAAATGCTGTATTGAACTAATTTGAAAAGTTGGTTTTAATTGAACAAAAGATTAGCTTAGAACCTAATAAAAGAAGAGAATAAAAACCCGTTTAAAAGCCAGCTTTTTGACTTTTTGGTTTTTTTAGGGCACATCCCTCTCTATTTTTTTGCACGTTTTTTCAAAAAAAAAAAAGAAGCTAAAAAGCTGACTTTTAACCTGCTTCCCAAAAATTTAAGGATTTTGGCATAATTTATTCACACAATTTATTTATTTATTTAAAAAACTAAATTGTTTTCTAGGCCTCCGTTTCTTGAGCCACATAGTTCAATACAGTACAATACAAATAAATAATTTTACATAGTGTATAAAATTTGAGCAGATTCTTGAACAATTTACACAATTGACAATTTTGACAATACAAATGGAAGATTGTACAAAATGATCGGCGTTGAGATCACGAGTTCAAAACAACACAATTGAATAGATAATTTTACACTCGTGTGTCAAATTTGAGCGATACACAATTCACAACACAAATTGAAGATTGCTCAAACTTAACGGCGTTTAGATCACGAGTTCAATACAATAAAATACAAAGTGAAGCATACATATAGGCGAAGATATATATATATATATCGTATAGAGAGAGAGAGAGAGAGGAGTCACATTTTGTTGTGATGAAAATGGAGGAAGTGAGATCGGAGGCGTGGTTTAGCGACTTTGAGAGCTTTTCTTCTTCAGGTTGGGGCTTTGCGAGGACGACCATGCATTTTTCGTGCTAAGATAGAGAGAGAGCGGCAAAGAGTGCTGGACTGTTAAAAGCTCGAGTTCCAGTCGTGAGAGAACAAATGTTAGATTGCATACTTTGATCCGTCTTCATAGGTAAGGAAAGAAGAATAAATCCGGGTGGGGCAAATTAAAAACTAATAGATCTAGGTTAAATAGGCCATGTTTGGTACCGTTTGCGTTTTTAGTTTATATTTATAAAAATTTTATAAATTAATTTTTGTTTATATTTTTATTTATTTTTAGAAAAATATAAACTACAAACGCGTTTGGTTTAGACAAAATGTTTAAAAAAATTTAAAAATATAAAAAAAGAGTGAAAAATGGTAAGTGGTAGCGAGTGGTGGGTGGTGACGAGTGGTGGCGGCGGAAGACGGTAGTGGAAAATGGTGGCAGGTGGTGGGTGATGGTGGCACAAGATGGTGGTGGAAAGTGGTGGCAAGTAGCGGGTGGTGGCGGCGGCGGAAGACGGTGGTGGAAAGCGGTGACGGGTGGGTGAATGGTGGTGGCAACTGGGTGGTGGATGGCGGGTGGTGACAGGTGGGTAGTGGTGGTGGGTAGTGGGTGGGTGGGGGGGTGGGTGGCTGGTGGCAAGTGGATGGTGGTGGTGGCGGTGGCGGTGGCGGTGGTGGGTGATGGTGGTGGCGGGTGGTAGTGGTGCTGGCGGGTGGTAAGTGGTGCTGGCAGGTGGGTGGTGGTGGCGGGTGGTAGTGGTGGTGGCGGGTGGTGAGTGGTGGTGGCAGGTGGGTGGTGGTGGCGGGTGGTAGGTAGTGGTGGCAGATGGGTGATGGTGGCGGGTGGTGGGTGGTGGTGGCAGGTGGGTAGTGGGTGATGGTGGTGATGGTGGGTGGTAGTGGCGGGTGGGTGGTGGGTGATTGTGGTGATGGTGGGTGGTGGTGGCGGAGAACGGTGGTGGAAAATAGTGGCGGGTGGTGGCTAGTGGCGGGTGGTAAAAAAAAAAAAACTCAAAACTCAAAACGGAAATACATTTTTTGAGTTTACATTTTTTGGCCAAATTTATAAACTAAGATCACTGATTTATAAATCAAAAATTTACCAAACAAGTTTTTATTTGAAGATTTTAAATTTTTGTAAATATAAACTGAAAACTAAAACGTAAGTGTTACCAAACGGCACCATAGTAATTGCTCGGAGAGAAACATTATGTTGCAAATTTTTAAGGGCGTGTTATATGTATCTTCTAATTAAAAGGATATTCTGTTCAAAAAAAAATTAATTTTATTTCTCCAAAAGTCTTAGGCACTGAAACACTTTATCTAAAGTAATAAGCTCAAATGAAATGACTAAAATACCATTCCATATACATGCATACACTATGGTTCTAAACTCTAAAATCATCTCTCTCTCATATCTACCGGTAGTCTCAAACTCTCTCTCATATCTCTTCTTTGACAATCTCACTACCGTCTACTATCTTCTTCCTTACAGCTGAAGCAACTAGCCGGGACTCGAGATACGCTACACGATGTTCTCGCCGCCATCCACTATCATCTTGTTGCGGCTAAAATAGTGGCACCGTTGCACCTATCAACTCTCAAATCGTCTCACCACCTCTCTATTTCGATGTTGTGCAGTCGAAGAGTGCCATGAGTCATCTTCATCATCTTCAAAGCTCAAACATGGATTTGTTTCATTATCCTTGAGATTTGTGTTTACATATATATATATATATATATTTCGAAATCAAATTAAAAAAATAGATATATATATATATGAATATGATTTTTTTTTTTTTTTAAGATTTGAGCTCATCTGGTAAATGATCATCTGTGTGTTTGTATGTGTGTACAATAATCATCCAGGTCTTCCTCCTTTTTTTTTTTTTTTTTTGGATAGTTGTTGTTGTTGTTGATGATGATAATTTGTTGTTGTTGTTGACAAAACATATTGCAGATCCATATGTTTGGTTTGAACAAGTAGTGTATGGTTTTTCGATGAGGAAAAATCAACCGAAGTTGTTGAATTTGAACAGATAGATAGTAGGAAGAGATATATATTTTTAACAGAGAGATTTTTTTATTTTGTTAGATTTTCAACAGATAGATTTGTTATTGTTGTTGAACAGATAATAAAATTAGAATAAATAGATTTAAACAGATATATGAAAAAATTAAACAAATATTTGAATAGATAAGGGGAAAAAATTTAAATAGATAGTTAAAAAAAGTTAACAAATACATAAAAAATTTGAACATAAAAACAAAAATTTGAACAGATAGATGAAAATTTTGAACAGATAGAAAATATTTTGAACAGATAGACAAAAAAGTCAATAGATAAATTAAAGAGTAAAATTAGAAACAAAATGTCTTTTAAAACAAGTAAAATGACCTCTCACCAAGCTATTTTACAAATGGTGGATCTCTCACCAATAAAAAAAATACATTGGACCTAATGCCTTAGACATCCTCTAAATTAGATTTATCATCAATTTTCTCTAATTAAAAAAGAAAATGATATAATTTCATACTTTTTGAGTTATAACTAAAAAAAATGTCATAACTATATACACCATGAGCCATAATTACAAAACTCATGAGTTATATCTAGAAGTACGTATGATTCGCCGTTTTTAAGGGGTGTATATTAGAATTTTATAGCGATCGGTTGTCCCTTTCTTTGTTGGTTGTATTAGGACTCGGTTACGTGAAGTTGTTAGTTGTTATTGTCTTGTTGTCATCCTTCATCGATTCGTTTGGGTTTTAGGATGTGTTGGGCTTAGTTGATTCGAGTTGATAGAGTTATGGCTCCCATTGTTGTTGCTTTCGGTTTTGGATGGTCCGCTTGGTCTTCTTCTTGCCGGGGTTTACCTTTCGGTATTTTGTGTCCCTGCAAAATTTCTGCAGGTGTGGTTTCTACGCTCAAACGGGTTTCCTACACTTGAGCGGGTCGCGCTCGAGCGGGCTTGTTGGTGCTCGAGCGGACAAGTGCATCTTGGGTGTAAGTTCTGGGAGGGGGAATATTGCGCTCGAGCGGACTGGTTTTTCACACTTGAGCGGATGTGTTGTGCCTTTGTGTCTTGGCGCTCGAGCGATCCTTCTTCTTTCGGCGTACCCAGTTTTGTTCTGGCCTTTCGGCGTTGTGTTTTCTGCTCGAGCGGGAATATCGTATATCAGAAGTCAGTTAGGCTTTTTGAAATCACTTTTTACATTCACTCTCTCTCTTACTTTCTAAAAAGACATTTTGAGAGCCTCTCTCTCTAAAAACTCCCTTCTCTCTAGGGTTTGATCTAGTTAGAGTGTTTTCCCTTCCTTTGGCCTTTGTAAAAGTTGTCTTGATCGTCGAGGGCTTCGTTTTGATCCGTGGATCTTGGAGTTTGGAGCATTTTGGTTTTCTTCATCTTCTTCCTTGGGCTCCGAAATTTGAGGTAGGGATTCCTACTCACTCTTATGAGTTTTAGCCTAGATATTGAGTTTTTGTATAAATGGTTTTGAGTTTTGAAAACTAGGGTCTCAAATGTATATTTTTTAAAATAGGGTTTTTGATAATTTTGAACCATAAACGTGTATTTGGGCTTCTAAAATGGGTTGGTTGATGTTGTTGGTAAAATTGGGCTCTTGGAGTCAATGTTGAGAATAAGGGGAAATATATCATGCTTGGGTATGTTAGGGTCATTAGTGTAATAAATGACTTTGTTGAGAAAATATGGAATTGAGTTGGAGATAATGAAATTGGTTCATTATATGGTAGAATAGTGGAGTTGGATTTATTAAATCACTCACTTTTAAAAACATTGATATTTTATCTGTTGGGGCTTTTATTATCTGTTTCGAAATAATTGCTTGGGCTACCGGTGGAGGGTGGTTTTGATTGTTGTAAACAATGCATGATGATTAGGCAAACTAAAACTAATCAATTGGACATGTCATAGAGTATGACGGTTGATAGAATACATTAACGTTATGTATTGATTGATTGTGTATATGACTTATATGTATATACATTGTGTGTGTATGGGAGGAGATAGGGGATGTATTCCACAGTTTAGGGGAAGATATGGGATGGACCTCTAAACCGGATGTTGTTTGGGAGAAAATAGGGGATGGACTCCGCTGATACAACTCATATGCTTGTCAGTTAATGTGTTGATATGGCTCTTATGCTTATCTATGGAAGTGTTGATATAGCTTATATGCTTATCTGTTGAAGTGTGGATACAGCTTGTATGCTTATCTGTTGAAATGTTGATATAGTTTATATGCTCATCTATCGAAGTACTGATATGGCTTGTATGTTTATCTAGCGTAAAATGGGAAACGTTTAATATAAGTTACTGTCTCATATAAGTTGTTGGCCAGGTTTTGAACCGGTGTTGCAAATTGTGAACTTGATAAGAAATGGGAAATGAAATGAAACATGAATACAGTTGTCATGTAATGAAAATGGTGTATGAATTGATTTATGAGAATTAAATATTTATCAATTGCTAATGTCTTAGTTATGGCTCATCTTGTGTTTAGCATATCTCATTGGCGTTGGCTCACCCTTTATGGGACATCATTTTCATGTATCGGTAGCATGCCACCTCCAAGGACATAGCTTGGATGATGTTGAGAGTTGAGGACTCTTTTTGGTTTATTTTGTTTATATTACATGTTTATCAAGCCGAAGGCTTATTTTGTATAGAGTTAGTACTCTTCTTTTGTGTAATCAAGTGTTGACTTGGAAAGCTGTAAGCCCATAAGATATTTGCTTTTGTTGTTAACATGTAATACAGTTGTAAGAACTACTCTGATGAATGGAATTGGTTGATTTCTCTTATATCAATGCATGTCTAAAGTAATGGGTTTTATGTATTATTTTGAGGGCGTTACAACTTGGTATCAGAGCGTACCGGGTTCGAATACTTTGGGTACGTGGGAAGTGATTAGTATCACAATGGGTTTGTCTCGCTTATTGAGAGACTTAGATGTAATGTTATATGCTTATGTAACAACATGCTTATGTGACTATATGGGTATGGGATTTGATTTCTGGGATATCGATTGGATCCTTGGGTTTCTGTGAGTCTTGTTGGAAAAGCACTTGATCAATGCTGTTTCTAACCGGAACTCTAGTAATGCCTTGGGACTGTCATTATCCGGGAATGAAATTCGTAAGTGCTTATGTGTTTATGTGCTTACGTGGAGTGAATTACAGTTGTCCATGCATTAGGATGCGGGTGTTTAGTTTCAGCACATTTATGAATGTGCTAACGTCTTTGTTACCTTTAATAGGATGTCAGGACGAGGTGGTAGGCGTGGTAGGCCTAGGAAGCAGGAGGTGCCTTTCTGGGATGATGATGCGGCTTAATGAGAGGAGTTGGTCAGGCCAATGTGGCCGAGCAGTGGAGTCAACAGGCTATAGGTGCCTTGGCAGAGATAGCGGAGCTTTAGGTATTCTCGTGAGAATCGAGTTCTTGAGCGGGACCTTCTTTCTTGAAGAGAGAATTTTTCTGTCTAACGGACGAATTTGTTGGGGATCCGAAAGAGCCACTTAAAATTTGACAGTGGATGGAACAGATGGAGAAGGCGTTGAGATGCTTGGCATCGATGGCCGGGGGTTTAAAGGTGACCTTGGCATCCTTCCAATTGAAGGAAATCTTGGTCAATATGGTGGAAATATGAGAAGGGCCGCGTTGGTGGTGTATGGGGGCTTTGTAGATGCCTTCGAGAAGTTCTTATCTTGTTTGCGAGGATAGGCGAGGAGCAGTTTGCCAGCTTAAACAACAGGGCTTGACAGTGGCCGAGTTTGAAGCTACTTTTACCAGTCTGTCCAGGTTTACACCTGAACTTGTGGCGTCCGAAGAATGCCATTGCTTTGAGTTTGGCGAAGTTGAGGCGTGGACTCAAGTTGAGGTTGAAGGGTCGTTTATCAGGGAGTATAAGCGTTTGGTGGATCTTTGGCTCATATGGAGCTTATGATGCGAGGAGGATGAGGAGAAGCATAGAGGCTCCAAGAGGAACCAAGAAGGCTAGAGTGATGGCGAGGAGATAGAGGGTTTTAACCCTCAGCGATCTCGAGGTGGTTTGGCTAGATCGACCTTCCTAGTGCAGTCACGAGCTCGGAGAGAATCGGGGTGGTTTGACTTGTTTCACATGTGGCAATTTGGGTCATAAGTCTTGGTTTGCCTGAAGGAGGGTCGTGAGCTACTTCTTCTTGACTAGACCTCGGGGCCAAAAGTCGAGGTGAGGCTAGCCTTTGTCTTGTTATCGGTGTGGTCGACTGGGCACTGAAGAAGTTTTGCCTGAGTTGAGTGCCACCGAGGCGTCTGGTTCTAGGCATCTGTGAGTTATTAACCAGCTCGATCTATGTAGGCGAGGCCAATTAAGAACTTCGTCATCGATGCATCGTAGCGATCTTTTTGATCCTAGAGGTGGCGGTGGATCAAGGGCCTCTGAGCGCGTGTATCTTTATTCTGCCGGGACACAGTCTGCAGTTCGTCTGTTGTGAGAGGTACCTTTTTGTTTTACCTTTCGGTTGCTAGTGTATTGATTGATCTGGTGCATCTCATTCTTTTGTGTCTGCTGCATTTGCATCTGTATTGGAGTTGGAGTTGGCACTATTAACATCTCCTATATGTGTTGTATCGCCTATTGGGGGTGAATTGATTTTGAAACACGGATGTACAGGTTGTGATATAGAGGTCGCTGACCATAGGCTTCTTTTTCCCTTTGTTGTTATGCCCATGAAGGGTTTTGATGTTATTTTGGGTATGAACTGGCTATCGTCATCAGGCGATTATTGATTGCTACCGCTTGAGTCCTTGTGTGTACCTTGGCGGGAGTGTTTCAATTTCTTGGGGATCGGGTTGGTAGTGTGTTGCCACCGGCGTATGATCCATGAGGTGAGTGAGCTTAGTGGTCTACTTGCTAGCTTTATGAGTGGTGAGTGTGATGAGACCCAAATTGTGTTGCCGAAGGTGGTTTGTGAGTATTCGGATGTTTTTCCCGAGGATCTCGTTGGTTTGCCACCTCACCGTGAGATAGAGTTCTCCATTGATTTAGTGCTCGGCACGACACTGATTTCTATGGCACCTTACTGTTTTGCCCCAGTCAAGTTGAGTGAGTTGAAGATTCAGCTCTAGGAGTTGCTGGATAAGGGCTTTGTTTGCCTTAGTATTTCACCGTGGGGAGCACCGGCCTCTTTGCTAAAAAGAAAGATAGTGCCTTGAGACTGTATATCGACTCTAGGAAGTTGAATAAGACTCTGGTTGAGAATAAGTACCCTATGCCCGTATAGATGATTTGTTTGACCATTGAAGGGTTCCGTTGTTTCTCTAAGATAGATTTGAGATCGGGTTACCACCGGTTGAGGTCGAGGAGGAGGATATTAGAAGGCGGCATTACATGCGGTATGGCCATTTTGAGTTTCTGGTGATGCCATTTGGGCTCACCAATGCACCGGCAGTCTTTATGGACTTGATGAACCGGATCTTCCGGGAATTCTTAGATCGTTTTGTAGTCGTTTTCGTAGACGACATTCTTATCTATTCACCTTCGGAGGAGGAGCACGAGGCACACTTGAGAGTGGTGCTTGAGTTACTTAGAGCCCATAGGCTGTATGCCAAGTTTGGGAAGTGTGAGTTCTGGCTAGGAGAAGTCAAGTTCTTAGGCCACGTAGTATCTGGGGAAGGGGTGTCTATTGATACATCCAAGATTGAGACTGTGCAAGACTGGGCACAACCTAAGAGTGTGTTTGAGATCCGCAGTTTTCTGGGATTAGTTGGGTATTACCGCCGGTTTGTGAAGGATTTCTTCAGGCTAGCTTCGCCGTTGACTAGGTTGACTCGGAAGGGAGTCAAATTTGTGTGGAGTGAGACTTGCGAAAAGTCGTTCCAAGAGCTGAAAGTTAGATTGACCACCGCTCCGGTGTTGATTATTCCGGAGAGAAGGTTGGGTTATGCGGTTTATTGTGATGCCTCACGAGAGGGTCTGGGTTGTGTGTTGATGCAAGAGGGGAAAGTGGTAGCTTATGGCTCACGTCAGTTGAAAATACACGAGAAGAATTACCTTACACATGACCTAGAGCTAGCAGCAGTGATCTTTGCCTTGAAAATCTGGAGGCACTACCTTTATGGTGAAAGGTTCGAGGTGTTCTCGGACCGCAAGAGTTTGAAGTACCTATTTACTCAGAGAGACTTAAATTTGAGGCAGCGAAGGTAGATAGAGTTCATTGAGGATTATGATTTTGAGTTGCACTATCACCCGGGAAAGGCCAATGTTGTGGTCGATGCCCTTAGCAGGAAATCCATAGGTGATGTAGCTTGTATAGCCATCCGGGAGTGGGAGATGTTGGGGGCACTTGGCGAGTTTGATTTGCTCCTAGGCGAATCTGTTGAAATTTCTTGACCTTGTTTTCTGTTGTTGCCTGACCTACCCTTGTGACTTGAGTGTTAGAGGCACGAGAGGTGACCTTGAGGTAGAATCCCTCAGAAGATCTCGATGGGAAGGTTGAGAAGGATTTGTGGTGTATCCCAACTGAGTGTGACCGTTTGTTTGTCTTGAGTCTTGCGAGAGGAAGTACTCAAAGTTTCATCATTCACACCTTGCGGTGCATCCAGGAGGCACTAAGATGTATCGGGATTTGGGTCGCCAGTTCTGGTGGTGAGGAATGAAGAGAGATGTAGCAGTCTTCGTGTCTAAGTGCCTTACTTGTCAGCAAGTGAAGGCCGAGCATCAGAGGCCAGGGAGTTTGTTGCAACCCTTGCCTATTGCCAAGTGGAGGTGGGAGCATGTCACTATGGACTTCGTTGTAGGTCTTCCGAGGACTCAGCGGGGTAGTGATGCTATTTGGATGGTTGTAGACCGGTTGACTAAGTCGACGCACTTTATCCCTATGTGCGTGAGAGATTCGGTAGATCATCTTACCGACTTGTATATTCGGGACATAGTGAGATTGCACGGGGTCCCAGTGACAATCATCTCAGATAGAGATCCTTGTTTTACTGCAAGATTGTGGCAGAGTTTGCAGGGTGCCTTGGACACTAAGTTGACCTTTAGCACGGCTTATCATCCTCGGTGACAGGCGATCGAGTATACTATTGAGATCCTTGAGGATATGCTTGAGGTTGTGTCCTTGACTTTAGTAGGGCGTGGGAGTGACACTTGCCATTGGTGAGTTTGCCTACAACATGACTTCGATCTAATGTCGGTATGGAATCGTTTGAGGCCTTGTATGGCCCGACCGTGTGGAATCCCAGTTTGTTGGGCGAGGTGGGTGATGCACCTTTGTTGGGTCCGGAGTTAGTAAGAAAGCAGCGGAGAAGGTTGGGCTTATCCGTAGGAGGCTTGTTATAGCCCAAAGTCGTCAGAAATCTTATGCCGACCGTAGGAGGAGACCTTTGGCGTTTGAGGTAGGTGATCACGTCTTTCTGAAGATATCGCCTAGGCGAGGTTTGATGAGGTTTGGGAAGAGTGCGAAGTTATCCCCTTGGTTTATCAGTCCCTTTGAGATCCTCGAGAGGATTGGGGAGGTTGCTTATCGTTTGGCTTTGCCACCACAGTTGTCCGGGGTTCATGACGTCTTTCATGTCAGTATGCTTCGAAAGTACAAGCCGGATCCGTCCCATGTGTTGGATTGGACCGACTTAGAAGTAGATGAGGATGCCTCGTATGAGGAGAGACCGGTGCGGGTCTTGGATAGATGGGATCAAGTCTTGCGAGGCAAGACCATTCCCTTGGTAAAGGTTTTATGGAAACATCACGGAGTGGAGGAAGCCACTTGGGAACGTGAGTTAGAGGTCCGTGAGAAATATCCGGACTTGTTTGTTGATGTGTAATCATGTATAGAAATTTTGTAACGTTATTGAACTGTAAGAACATTATATCTGTCCTAAGTTGTAAAACATCGTGAATGTTTTGGTAAATGGAAGTTATGTTAACATTATATATGTTAAGTATTGTGGAAATGCAAGCATGATGTTAATGTTGCATGTGTTATGGAATTGTGGAAAATGAGTTGAAATTGATAAATTTCAAAAGGATGCATGTTGATAATGCAAGTTGTTATGTGTAATGTGAAATGCCTCTTGAAAAAAGATGAGATTGACCGGTAATGGGTCGGAATGTTAAATATTATGTAGTAATATTGTTGGAAATGGAGAAAACTTGTTTTTGAAAAACTTGTGTTTAATTTGAGGGCGAAATTCTTTAAGGGAGGTTATAATGATCCGGTTGTCCCTTTCTTTGTTGATTGTATTAGGACTCGGTTCAGTGAAGTTGTTTGTTGTTATTGTCTTGTTGTCATCCTTAAATCGATTCGTTTGAGTTTTAGGATGTGTTGGGCTTAGTTGATTGAGTTGATAGAGTTATGGCTCCATTGTTGTTGCTCGGTTTTGGATGGTCGCTCGGCGAATCTTCTTCTTTCGGCGGGGTTTACACCTTTCTAGTATTTTGTGTCCCTACAAAACTTCTGCAGGTGTGGATTTGTTTCATCATCCTTGAGATTTGTGTTTACATATATATATATATATATTTCGAAATCAAATTAAAAAAATAGATATATATATATATATGAATATGAATATGATTTTTTTTTTTTTTTTAAAGATTTGAGCTCATCTGGTAAATGATCATTTGTGTGTTTGTATGTGTGTACAATAATCATCCAGGTCTTCCTCTCTTTTTTTTTTTTTTTTTGGGTAGTTGTTGTTGATGATGATGATTTGTTGTTGTTGTTGAGAAAACATATTGCAAATCCATATGTTTGGTTTGAACAAGTAATGTGTGGTTTTTCGATGAGGAAAGATCAACCGGAGTTGTTGAATTTGAACAGATAGATAGTAGGAAGAGATATAGATTTTTTAACGAGAGATTTTTTATTTTGTTAGATTTTCATGAGATAGATTTGTTATTGTTGTTGAACAAATAATAAAATTAGAATAAATAGATTTAAGCAGATAAATGAAAAAATTAAACAAATATTTGAATAGATAAGGAAAATTTTGAATAGATAGTTAAAAAAATTAACAAATCGTAAAAATTTGAACATAAAAATAAAAATTTGAACAGATAGATGAAAATTTTGAATGGATAGAAAATATTTTGAACATATAGACAAAAAAGTCAATAGATAAATTAAAGAGTAAAATTAGAAACAAAATGTTTTTCAAAACAAGTAAAATGACCTCTCACCAAGCTATTTTACAAAGGGTGGATCTCTCACCAATAAAAAAAATACATTGGACCTAATGCCTTAGACATCCTCTAAATTAGATTTATTATCAATTTTCTCTAATTAAAAAAGAAAATTATATAATTTCATACTTTTTGAGTTATAACTAAAAAAAATGTCATAACTAAATACACCATGAGGCATAATTAAAAACTCATGAGTTATAACTAGAAGTACATATGATACACCCTTTTTAAGGGGTGTATATTAGAATTTTTATAGCGATCCCGGTTGTTTCTTTACTGTTCAGTTGTATTCCGGACTTGGTTCCGTAAAGTTGTTAGTTGTTATTGTCTTGTTGTCATCCTTTAAATCGATTCGTTTGAGTTTTAGGATGTGTTAGGCTTGGTTGATTCAGGTTGATAGAGTTATGGCTCCCATTGTTGTTGCTCGGTTTTTGGATGGTCCGCTTGGCGGTCTTCTTCGCCGGCGTGGTTTACCTTTCGGATTTTGTGTCCTGCAAAACCTGCGGTGTGGTTTCTCGCTCAGCGGGTTTCCTCGCTTCGAGTGGAGTCGCTTTCGGCGGGCTTGTTGGCGCTCGAGCGGACAAGTGCATCTTGGGTGTAAGTTCTGGGACGGGGAATATTGCGCTCGAGCGGACCGGTTTTTCACACTCGAGCGGATGTGTTGTGCTTTTTTGTCTTGGCGCTCAAACGGTCCTTCTTGCGCTCGAGCGTACCCAGTTTTTTGTTCCTGACGCTCAAGCGTTGTGTTTTCCGCTCGAGCGGGAATATCGTATATCAGAAGTCAGTTAGGCTTTTTGAAATCACTTTTTACATTCACTCTCTCTCTCTTACTTTCTAAAAAGACATTTTGAGAGCCTCTCTCTCTAGAAACTCCCTTCTCTCTAGGGTTTGATCTAGTTAGAGTGCTTTCCCTTCCTTTGGCCTTTGTAAAAGTTGTCTTGATCGTCGTGGACTTCGTTTTGATCCGTGGATCTTGGAGTTTGGAGCATTTTGGTTTTCTTCATCTTCTTCCTTGGGCTCCGAAATTTGAGGTAGGGATTCCTACTCACTCTTATGAGTTTTAGCCTAGATATTGAGTTTTTGTATAAATGGTTTTGAGTTTTGGAAACTAGGGTCTCAAATGTATATTTTTGAAAATAGGGTTTTTGATAATTTTGAACCATAAACGTGTATTTGGGCTTCTAAAATGGGTTGGTTGATGTTGTTGGTAAAATTGGGCTCTTGGAGTCAATGTTGAGAATAAGGGGAAATATGCCATGGTTGGGTATGTTAGGGTCATTAGTGTAATAAATGACTTTGTTGAGAAAATATGGAATTGAGTTGGAGATAATGAAATTGGTTCATTATATGGTAGAATAGCGGAGTTGGATTTATTAAATCACTCACTTTTGAAAACATTGATATTTTATCTGTTGGGGCTTTTATTATCTATTTTGAAATAATTGTTTGGGTTACCGGTGGAGGGTAGTTTTGATTGTTATAGACAATGCATGATGATTAGGCAAACTAAAACTAATCAATTGGACATGTCATAGAGTATGACGGTTGATAGAATACATTAACGTTATGTATTGATTGATTTTGTATATGACTTATATGTATATACATTGTGTGTGTATGGGAGGAGATAGGGGATGTACTCCACGGTTTAGGGGAAGATAGAGGATGGACCTCTAAACCGGATGTTGTTTGGGAGAAGATAGGGGATGGACTTCGCTGATACAGCTCATATGCTTGTCAGTTAATGTGTTGATACAGCTCTTATGCTTATCTATGGAAGTGTTGATATAGCTCATATGCTTATCTGTTGAAGTGTGGATACAGCTTGTATGCTTATCTGTTGAAATGTTGATATAGCTTATATGCTCATCTATCGAAGTACTGATATGGCTTGTATGTTTATCTAGCGTAAAATGGGAAACGTTTAATATGAGTTATTGTCTCATATAAGTTGTTGGCTAGGTTTTGAGCCGGTGTTGCAAATTGTGAACTTGATAAGAAATGGGAAATAAAATGAAATATGAATACAGTTGTCATGTAATGAAAATGGTGTATGAATTGATTTATGGGAATTAAATATTTATCAATTGCTAATGTCTTAGTTATGGCTCATATTGTGTTTTGCGTATCTCTACTGGGCGTTGGCTCACCCTTTATGGGACATCATTTTTATGTACAGGTAGCATACCACCTCCAAGGACATAGCTTAGATGATGTTGAGAGTTGAGGACTCTTTTTGGTTTATTTTGCTTGTATTACATGTATATGAAGCCGAGGGCTTATTTTGTATAGAGTTAGTGCTCTTCTTTTGTGTAACCAAGTGTTGACTTGGAAAGCTGTAAGCCCATAGGGCATTTGCTTTTGTTGTTAACATATGTCTGATTCTAAGAACTACTCTGATGAATGGAATTGGTTGATTTCTCTTATATCAATGCATGTCTAAAGTAATGGGTTTTATGTATTATTTTGAGGGCGTTACAATTTTTCTTTTAAAAAAATAAATGCCTCTGGTCCTCCTGAACCGAGCGTATTAGAGTATTGCTAGGTATCATGAAGAAAAAAAAAATTCATGAAAAATTTCATGAAATTAATCCAAGGGTAGTTGCATAACATACAATAAACACTATAAACTATTCAAGGGTGAAGGGTAATTATATAACATACAATAAAGTGGAGAATCTTTATTAAGGCTTTTCATGATATTTACTTCATGACACCTAACATTATTGTATGCACTGGCTCATTTTTTTTTTTAGCAATGCTACATCTACCTAAAATCTTACTAATAATCTTACTAACAGCATTCATATCCAAATATCATTGTAGGTTTAAATATTATGAGCAACATTACAGTTCCTAAAAAAAAAAAAAAAAAACGAACCAAACAAACAAAACAAAAAACAAAAATAAACAGAATTTATACAAATTCAAATTGTGTGGATAAGATTAATTCTGGATGTGGTCCACAACACCACAACTTTTCATCTACACCACACACTTATTTATGGACAATTTTCATGGTTGGTAAATATGGAGCAATAGCATTTCTCAAGTATTATAGTTTTCTTTCAACAATCACAAATTTTTTTTTTTAAATTTTAAAATAGTGTTAGTATGTTAGTATAGTTAAATTACAACTAAAAGGGTTCACCGCTACTCCATCCGCTTGAACCCTTAACATCCCCCTCATCAAATCATAAGGTGGGAATGCTAGACCATTGGGTCAAACCCAATATCTTACAACAATCACATTTGACGTATTTTTAGTAAAATTGTTAGTATATATAGAATTATACATTTTTCCCCGAGAGTCTTCTAACATTACATAAAAAAATAAAAATTAAAATAAAAATAAATAAAAAATTTAAGTATGAGATGTTAAAGTAGAGTGTAAATGCTTTTCTTTTTTTTTTAAATGTTTCTATTTTTTTGGCTTTTATTAGTATGTAAGACCATCTCTAATGGTTCATCAATTCTGACTTCAAATTTAAATTTGATAAAAAAAAATAATATTTTTCTTGCTCCAATGGTTTCATTAAATGAGTATTAAATCAAAGATATCAAAAATCTTTCATCCACAGTCTTTGCAATAACTGAAAGCACTTGCTGCTTGCTCAACCCTTTGACCTGCAAAGCCTCAATAGCCCACCGGAGATGTGCATATGGATCAATACTTGCCCCTGCCTTGTTTTTGCCACTTGCTTTAGCTTTGCCAAGGGATTGGGTGGCTATATTAGAGCAAGGCCTATTTGTTATTGACATGTCATCACCCAAACTTGAGATAGCTTTGGATTGGCCCTTTCCAATTGCAGCTCACCCCAAGATTAGGGAGTTTTTTGACGTGAAACTTTTGGCATGTGATGTGGTCGATGATGGAACCAAGATCCCAAAGACTAAATCTGCCACAATTCTCTGAAGATCTTCATTCATGCTCAATAGCTCAGAAGTAGTGGGTTTGGTCATTGGTGCCTGCGGTGTATTTGGACCAACTTGGTCTTGACAAATTGGTTGAGCTAAGCTCTTTGGAGTGGGTTGGACTGGAATTGGGCTATTGTGGAGTTCAAGTTTTGGGGTTTGAGATGATTTGGGTTCAGGTGCATCTATCATACACAAGTCCGTGCTTTCTGGAATGAACACCTCAGGCTTTGGTAAATGGACTAAGGTAATGTATATGATGGGGTTGTAGGTAGATAGCAGTGTATGGATCAAGTTGAGGTATGGAGGTAATGGGTTAGTGGTGGCATGCGGTCTTTTTGGTGGAGCTATGATCTCTTTGTCAATACAATCCTGAATCTTATGACAGAGATAGATGCAACGGTTTGTATCATGACCAGGTTGTTGATGATAGGCACAGTATTTAGTGGGGTCATGTCTTGGTGAAAGAGGACTTAGGAGGGATCGGGGTTCTAGGAGCTCTAGGTGCCTTTTTTCTAGCAAAATTTTCAAAGCTTGAGAGAGATCCATGTAAAGAAGATGAAAATTTTGGGCTTGAAATTTGAGTTGAAGTGGTTAGTTTCAAGCTATTATTAACAAAAAGGTTTTTGATGGGCGGTGACAGTGTTTACTTCTAAGCATTTCCTAGTCGTGTTACCATTAGTAGTAGCATTGGAACTACAAACGACATCCTTCCTCATAGGATCATTACCTTCCACAATGATCCCTTGTCTGATAGTATTCTCGATTTGAACCCCAATTTCATGATGAGTTGTTGAACACACCAAAAATAAATCACTAAACTATACCAAATTCTTTTAGAATAATGGCAAGTCCAAGTATCGATCCACAGGGACAATTGTGAAATTAGATTAATTCAATCGCTAAATTCCTAAATTAATTTTGATTAAAAAGATAAGATTGATTTTATAACTAAACAGCAATTAAATGAAATTGAAGAATTATATTGACAATTAAAATTAGGGTTTGAGATATTAATTTCTGGAAAAAATCCTAGGGTAGAGAATTCACCACTAACCACATGAATGAGACTTAACATCGGCCATCAATCGCAATCCGGTTTGAACTATCCAATATTTCACAACTACAAGTTTGAAATATTGATCAAGAGAGTTGTCACATTCAACGTACAAGCACGAATCATCTCTAGTAGTACGAGGCGTTTGCTCTAAACTATGGTAGCAAAACAACCGGTCTCTTATAGCATGACTCGTCTTGTACTTTGAATACAAACACAAAGAAAACTAATGTATCGAACGCATTAAACAATCACAGAGAGTAAAATGCTTGAAGAGATGAAAGAAACAATTATTAAAAACTTATGAATCATCCATACATCCATTCAAACCAATTCACAATTAAAGCTAAAGAAAAATCCTATTACATGGCTAGGGTTTCATCAAAACCCTAGAAAAGACGACTAGCCACTCATGGAGGAGTGGGAAGAGGAAGAAGATGAGGAAGAAACCCCCATAGAAGTGTGTGTCAAGCTTTAGGAGAAAATCACCTCTTTAGAACCCTAGCCTCCCTTTTCTCTGAATTAATTTTCGAATCCCAGGTTTGGCTATTTTTCTTTCTTTTACTCTCAGCAAAACAGACCAAAAATTCCGTGCACGCATCCCTAGGTGGACCGCTCGAGCGGTGGTGGGCCGCACATGCGGTGAAGCTTGCCCGCATATGTGATGGTCTGGTTGGCTCGAATTCTTCACTTTTCGCACGGAGGATCTGCTTTCGTGCCCTTTTTGATTGAATTTTCATATTTCCAGCCAAACCTGTACAAGTGCATGAAACACATCATCTCCACCAAATAAACAAAATTGAAAGACTAAAAATGTAATTTAAGTGGCCTCAATGTGATACCTTTCGGCCTACATCACACCCCCCCAACTTACATTTTGCTAGTCCTCAAGCAAAACAAAAGAAATAAGAAAAGTAAACTCTCAGCCACTTTCGTAGGGATCACGATTGCATTTAGCATATGCAACAAGCCTTTAAACCACAAGGTTACCCCAAGTGGATGAGTATAGTCTCGTGAGGGTTTTCAGAAATGATACCCACAAACATCAACATATTTATATCCGCTCAACAACAATTAACCACATTACTCCACACAACAACCAACTTATGCGCCACTATAGTGTGATATATGATGAGTCATTGAAAGCACAGTGGACAAGTATGAAGGAATTTATTGAGCTAAAACCATAATTTAGTTAATACAAAAGTAAAGTCTCCTGTACTCGTGAATGCTAGTAGACACATCATTAGTACCCTCGGTGTAAAGTGCAATCTCCATATTAGTTAACTGTCCACTATAATAGCCCAGTGTAACTCATAATAACATTCAACATATACAGAAAAAAACTAAACTGTTGCAACCAAGATTCTCAAAATTTTATTATTATTTTTTATTGTTTTGAAAGACTGTGCAATGTCCTGATCCATTAAGCTTTCTAGTCAGCCCATGTAACAAGCATTGGGCCAATGACTCCCAAACCAGACAGTTTTAGGGCACTAGGTGTAGAGACACCCCTACGGGCTTAATAACTCAAGCTGAAAAGGCTACGAATCCGAACAAGTCATTCTCCTTATTTTTCCTTAACTGTGTAATGTCTAGGTCCCTTAAGCTTTCTAATTAACCTATTTAGCAAGTATTGGGCCAATGACTCCCAAACCGGACGGTTTTAGGGCACTAGGTGCAGAGATACCCCTACGGGCTTAGTAACTCAAGTTAAAGAGGCTACGAACCCAAACAAGTCAAGTATTTTTTTTTTTTTTTTAAAGAATCTTGGTTACTCATTTATTCTTTTCTGCAACCTTAGCCATTATCAATGATGTACACCGGGGATTATAATAAAGAGGTCACCGCTATGATAGTGTGTTCATGTAAATTAAGGCATACTCATGACAAGTGTACTAATACCACAAGCACAAACAACTATCTTAGTGCAAACATCATATGTGAGTATTTACCCAATAAACCCTTTTCATATAAGCCCACTATGTTCCCCAATTAACATATGCTCATATCATTACCATACTGGCACAAAGTAAACATTAAGTGAAGTGGTGCAATCAAGTGTAGCAAGTACAAACATGAATGGTTATTACAAATACCCTCACCCCCTAACTGGAATATAACATTGTCCTCAATGTAAGCAATTGTACATTAGATAGTAAAAGGATAGAGAGGATCTTACCAGACAACGTGGGTGCACATCCAGCGAGGCAAGGACACCCAAACACACATACTTTGAATTTTTTTTTTTTTTGGGTACAGTAAAAAAAAAAGAAAAAGAAAAATAAAATAAAACAAAACAAAATAAATAAAGGAAAAAAAATAAAGGAAATATATAGAAATCACTGATGTGGATCCAGCGGTGGTGGGAAATGCTACTCAAATGGGGCATGCATCAGTGTCCGAGTCTCGAACGCCTCATCATAAACCTTAATGCCAAGCTAATCAAACCGCTGCTCATTCAAATCCCAGTATGCATATAAGTCAGTTTGCAGAGAGGCAACTGACTGCTGATACCCATCAAATGCCGCATGTGAGTACTCCCAATAAGCTTGGTAATCGGTCCGGAGATCAACCACAGATTGCTGAATGGCGGCTTGATTATCCAAAAGAGCCTGATATTTCTCGTCATATGGAATGGCGGTGGCGATGGTCTTTGGTGCGGCGTGAACTTTGGGGGCATCATTAGGATTGGCCGGGGCTTCGGGGAGGAGTAGTGGAGGCAGTAGGCGAGCAGTGGTTTGGCGCCAATGGGTTTTACCATAAAGTGTGGGCGGCGGAAGCTGAACCTCATTGGCCTGAAGTGGGTATGTCTCTTGGTCTTTTATAAGCGCAGTGATAAGGTTGGCGAAAGGGAGGGCCCAAGTAGAACTGCCCCGGGTATTGCGTATTTTGACTTCATTAAGGATTCGGTGCATCTGATTGTAGATCAAAGTAGGGATGTCCACCCAAAATCTGAAGTCGAATCAATGTAAGGCACGGAGGAAGTCCCTTCGCCGCTCTTCCTTGTGGCCAAAAGGAATGACATTCTTTTTCAGTACTACATCGAGGAAGAGAAGGTGGCGTGGTAAATTAGCCTGCCGGATACTAGTCCTGTTGTCATCATCCTGCTGCCACTCATAAAATTCGGTCACCAATTAGGACGATAAGTTCTCAGTGAATATCATGAACTGCGCATTGATAGGGTCCATGGAGCGATTGGAGGACCTCGGCAATTGAAGGTGGAGTGACTACTAACTCACTCCATCAACAAAGAGCAAAGGGCTCCCGGGGCCTCGTCGGTGATGTACATATCTTGATAAAGAGTTGCACAATGCGAGGATATGCGGTTCGATGGCAGTGTAAATGCCGGTGAGGCCTCGGTCTTCAAGTTGTTGAATACTCCGCAATGGTTTGATGGTGACGGAAGAAGTCCACATCAAAGGATGTATCACATACAATTGGTTTGTTGGCCCAAGCATCAGTTGGCACATCCCGAAATGCAATGTTGGCATTGCAAGGCCGTTTGGGTGCTCGGCGGGATGATGAAGACATATCTGCACAAAATAATTCAACCAACACAACCAAAAATGTGGAACCATTATATCAGTATTCATCAAATACAACATGGATGCATAAATCACTCAAAACCTCTGGTTCTCACACCATCGAATTTATTGTTATTTATTTATTTACAACCACACAGTGAAACTACAAAGATGAAATAAATAAGAAAATTAAATTAAATTAAACAATCTAAGTTAGTAGAAGAGAAGAAAATAAAATAAAAATTCTAAAGGTAAAATAAAATAAAACAAAAACTAAACTACTTAACAATTAAACGAACAATTGCATCATAAAATAAAAAAAAATAACAACAATCCACTAACTAATTCAACTAACGAGAATCACTACTGCACAATTTAAACTAAAGAAACATAGTAAATAAAAACAAGCTAAATTATTATTATTATTAGTACCTTTATTTCTGAGGTTTTTTTTTTTTTTTTTTTCGGCTTGGACCACACGTGCGCCAAAGAGGGCCGCACGTGCGCCCATCGTCTTCTTGCCCAGATTTTTGATTTTTTTTTTTTTTTTTTTTTTTAGGATGAACACTAGATCTATGGTAAACTATCCTTAAATCTAACTACATTGCAAGATTGACAGAAGAAATATAAAGTTTGAAACAAAAAGAGATGATTTACCTTTAAGTAGTGAAGAAAGAGGGAAAGAAAGATGACTCGTCGGAAAAAATGGTGGTCACTAGAGATTCGATGGACGGAGAGGAAATAGGGCGCCAGCGGTAAGATGGTGGTGAGGAAGAAGGAGGGTGAAGGTTGGTGATGGTGGGGTTTGATGGAGTTTGTGGGTGTGTGGGGTTTAAAGAGAGAGAAAGAGAGAGAAGAAGAAGAATGATGAAGATGAGAGGTAGATAGAAAGAGCTGGGAAAGTGAGGGCCAGCAAAGTGGGTTAGGTCTTTGTTAAAAGACTTTTCGTTATTTTTTTTATTTTTTATTTTTGAAAGAAACAATTATTAAAAACTTATGAATCATCCATACATCCATTCAAACTAATTCACAATTAAAGCTACAGAAAAATCCTATTACATGGCTAGAGTTTCATCAAAACTCTAGAAAAGACAACTAGCCATTCATGGAGGAGTGGGAAGAGGAAGAAGATGAGGAAGAAACCCCCATGGAAGTGTGTGTCAAGCTTTAGGAGAAAATCACCTCTTTAGAACCCTAGCCTCTATTTTCTCTGAATTAATTTTTGAACCCTGGTGTAGCTCGGCTTTTCGCGCTCCATTTCGGAAGAATGAAATAGCCCTTACAGTTCAGACTCCACTTGTGTGTTGGTTCTGAATCTGATTTCACAAGTGCAATGTGAAATAGTGGAAACACAAAAAGAGTCCAAATACAGCAATTGTTTTTGGAAAATCGATGTTTGAATCAAATGCCAAAAATGGACTGCTTTGCCAGATTTCAGAGTCGCCACCTAAATATTTATTTTGGGAAATTTAGGAAACCCATGACTCGTGCCAAAGGCCATTAGTCCGTCGTTACCAAAGTGTCTTGGTTCGGGAACTTAGGTATGAGAGGGGAAGGTCAATAATTGAACACCCCACTCACCCGATCAAAGATCGGCCTCTACTAATCATGATGTGGTTTTTATGTACAATATATGCTCTTGTTCTATATGTAACATACAAGTATAGATTAATTTCACAAAAAGTTAGAACGTTTGATTCCATGTTTGTTAAAAAATGTTTTGAATATGTATCACTGAAAATGGTGATCTCATATATATATGAATCAAAGTATCCCAATTCAAGTGATTAGCTTTCATCCACAGGCATTCAAATAGGTATATCAAGTAAGCATTTAGCCTCATGGTAGAATGTTTGATATGACAACAATCACACTTATGCAATATGCTAAAGCATAAAAACTTACCTTATGTCCGAAGGCGAGTCAAAAGAAAGTAAATAGTTAGAAAAAATGCATGATCCTAATTAATGCGATATGGCTAATGCAACACATACAATGTGTAAGTAATAAGCTCGGTTACTAGCATGGCATGCGAGTCAATTCAAGGCATGTGATAGAGCATGTATTCAAGCAAAAAGTTTGAATTTGACATTTGAATAATATGATGAGCCGAACTTTTATGCATGCAAACAGATGGATGCAAATCATGGAAAATGCTAAATTAAACATGATGTCCCTAATCTAACCATCATAAGCTGGTAAATAAAAGGGAGAAAGACGTGGGGTTGGAAGACATACACATTATTACAAATTTGTCTGCTATCGCGCAGGAGGGTTCGAATGTCCAAATGCGCCCTCACGCAGGAGGGTCCGAATGTCCAAGTGTCCGAATAAATAATTATTACAAAACCGAATGAATAATAAATGAAAGGGGCTGTCTAATTTATTACAATAATTGATGTAAGGCAAGCCTTGACACAATAAATTCGGTATAACGTCCGACCGAATTCAATTAATCATATTGGTTCTTTATGTTGGTTGTAATCCAATTTTAACCAATTTTATTAGCCTTTTTTATTACCTTTCCATTTCTTTATCTTTTCTCCTGTTTGTGCAAAAGTAATATTTACGTCCACTAAGTCCAAAATGCAATAAAGAGAAACAAGCATCAACTTAACCCGAGAAAATTTTCTTCGGGGGAAATTACAAAGGAAGAGTCAAACTTATTTACAAGCGATAATGGATTCCAAGTCAAACTCAAGATGTGCAACAAGGACTAGTCAAACTCAAAAGAGTAATAATGACTTAGAAAAACCCAAACTTGAGTGATAATGACTTGAAATCCAAACTTGATAATAAGTGATAATGACATTTTCCTTGGTGATTTCCAAGGGTCAATTAGTCCCTTAAAAGTAAACACACTGATGAATAAAGAAAAATGAAAAATAAAAGATTGTGCTTTAGTATAAGAACATGTATACATTTGGGGTAGTGAACCTCCAAAGAATTTAAACCGTTAAGTATAGAACGTTTTATGCTTTTGGTGGTAAATCCCCTAAGAGATTAAATCAGTAAGCATAGAACGTTTTATCTTTGTTGGTAATGAATCTCTTAAGCATAAAAGCGTTCTATCTTGTTGATAGTGAATCTCCAAAGAGATTAAACCATTAAGCATAGAGCGTTTTATACTTTTGATAATAAACCTCTGAAGAGATTAAACCATTAAGCATGGAAGAGTTCCTTTCTTATACTTGAATCACAATCTTAATTTTTCACAACTTTTTAATCGAAATAAGCAAAGAATGGAGGGAGGTTGCAGAGATGATTATGCGAAATTGATTAATTGGTTAGTACAAACAAACTTGATATTTAAAACATAAATCATTGAAATAAATTAAACAGCCCCCTAAATAGCATATAATAGTGCTGGAATTAAGCTATAAAAAGCGAGCAAAATTAAATAGCCAGAGGTACTATTCACCGCTGGAGGTACTATTCATCGCCGGGATAAATTATTTAAAGTAATAAATTACAACAATTTATATACAATATTTAAATTACAACAGATATGTGGGTGGTGCAACCATCCCATTAAAGCGATAAAAAAAAGTTATAAAACGAAGTAAACAAATTATATCACATTTTTAAATTAAATGAAAATTTATGAAAACTCACCTTTTGGGGAAATGATGAATTTTCTGAGTCACAAACTTTCTTTTGACTACTCTCAAGTCTGTGGAATGTGTTCTCAATTCTCAATCCAAAATTTAGAATTATAACTTTAGTGGTTGTTTTTTTAAATGGTGTATTGATGAAATGGAAATAAAAATATCAAAGAAAATATTTTATTTTCCCTCCTCTCTTTTTTTTTTTCTTTAGACTGTTTCTCTCCCCCTCTTTTTTCTCCTTCTGCTGAGCCTTTCTCTCCCTCAAAATTCCTCTCTCAAAATCCCCCTAGAATTCCTTCCAAACTTGCTCCGTCCCCAAACTTTGCTCTAAACATTGCCTTATATAGGCATATAATAATAATTATTATAATATAATAATAATATAAATATAATATAAATATATATATATATATATATGCATAGTTACGCAAAGATGTCGGCTGCCGACATCAAAGCAAATTTGTTTTATTATTATACTTTTTTATAATATATATAATATAATATATAAAAGATCTAAAATATATAATTTATACCAAAATACTACACATATAATTATATATAAAATACTAAACATATAATATAATAATATTAAACATATAATATAATAATATAATTTTTTTTTATTTTCTTTTATATATATAAAATACACCAAAAATATGAATAAACACATAAAATTATAAAAAATTATAAAAATACTAAACTAATGAAATATTCAGTATTTTAAAATAATTTGGCCATAATGGTGAAGGTTGGGATTAAAGTTCAAATTCCATTTCTTTTCTTGAGAATTACTGCGAAACACATTCTAATTGTCATCATCGGGTAATCAAAAGCGCCCAAGTCTTAGGGTCGGTCAAAATGGGGTGTCTACACCTAGGTTTGGTTATTTTTCTTTCTTTCTTTTATTCTCGACCAAGCAGACCAAAAATTTCGTGCACGCATCCCTAGGTGGGCCGCTCGGGCGCCCCTGTGGGCCACTCGGCGGTGGTGGGCTGCGTGCGATGAAACTTGGCGCGTGCGATGGTCAGTTGGCTCGGATTCTTCACTTTTCGCATGGAGGATCTGCTTTCGTGCCCTTTTTGATTGAATTTTCATATTTCTTGCCAAACCTGTACAAGTGCACGAAACACATCATCTCCACCAAATAAACAAAATTGAAAGACTAAAAATGTAATTTAAGTGGCCTTAATGTGATACCTTTCGGCCTACATCAGACTACCAGTTTTTACAATAGCCTTTCATGTAGATTTCTAACAATTATACAGACTTGCTCTTTTTCTGGAGGCCGGTTTGCCATCATAGCCGCCTTTGCCCTCCATCTAATAACAAACTCCGAAAATCCCTCCCTTGATTCTTGATGTGTTGCTTCAAGATCACGAGTTGTGACAACGATTTGCGTGTTGTAAGAATACTAGGAGACAAAAGATTCGGCCAACTTTTCCTAACTCTATTTTACGGAGTCCTTTAGTTTAGCATAACAGATGGCAGCTGTACTGGACATAGTCCTTCCAAACAATGACAACTTTTGGATTCTGGTCAAACCCATCGATTTCAGAACATTAGAAAAAAGACACAAATGCACTATTAGATCTCTAGAACCATCAAAACAATCGATATGACGCATCTTGAACCACTCTGGCAGAGTAACAACGGACTCAGAGTACCGATCTTCGATATCTGGAATAGAACTAACTCTCTATGCCTTCTTGAACAACTTTTTAAGTTTATTGACTTTGAGCAGGGTAAGGTCAAACTTGAACTCAAAAGGTGCCTCGGTCTGATGAACTGGAGCTTTAGAAATCTAGACCAGGATTGGATCTGCCTGGATTGGAAAAATAGGAACACCTTCGGCAGATAGATCCTGGGCCGTAGGATTGGCAGTAGTACCTAGCATAGGAGTAACGATGTCGGTGTATGAAAGCGAAGCCGTTCTTTGGTCTTTGTTGTTATTGTTCACTTTGTGATTTCAGAATTATAAAACAAATCGATTCGAAGTTTGTTGGAATCTTCACAATCGTGACCTAGCTCCTTTGATTCGCATTGGAAGCCATTTGATTTCGTTATCTGAGTTTTAGCCTGGGTTGCTTTGAATTCGAATTGAAGTTCGCAAACTCAAACCTGAGGAGAAATCAATCTTTGGATATCAAATCAACTTCAGTGCGAAGTCCTAGTTGAGTTTCGAACTTGAATCTAAAACCTTAGATGCGATTTGGACTTGAACCCGAAACTCTTGAGTGCAATTAACATCTTTCGAACCTCTAGATTTTCTTGCAATGCCTTTGTGTGGATCTAATTTCACGACATGTATATGATTTCAAAAGTTGTGATCTCATATAGGACATTCGACTTCGAAGTTCATGGCTTGGAAGTACTACAAACTAGTGTTGATTCTTGAGTGTTGCATTTCGATTTTAATTGCGACCTTGATCTTGATGTTGCCTTCATGTTGATTGGTTGATCTGTTGACTTGTTTGTCCCAAATGTATATTGTTGCTTTTCGCCTTTCTGCTGATGCCTTGATTTGGTAGTGAATGTGTGGTGACCGTGCCTGCTGGTCCATTTTGGCTAAAGTGCTTCATTCCAGTGCTGCAATGAGTATTACAATGCTCTAGATTTTTGCTAGATGGCTAATAAAGATCGGGCTTGGAGAGGTGGTAATGTTAGGATTTTTGCATGAAAATTGGGTGAAGATATAAGGATGAATTTCTCAATTGGAATGAGCAATGATGCTAATCCAAATTAAAATCATAATCAAATAAATGAGTTGGAGCAAATTAGTGGACGACTTGTCACATCGCAAGCTGTCATTGAAATTTTTGAAAGTTTCAAAGAAATTATTTGAAGTTTATTGTTATGACTCCTTTCATACCTCTTTAGGAATTTGTTTTGAGTTAAGTAGGTTGCTTCTTGTGGGGTTAGTTCACATTTGTGTTCAAAAGAAGGAAGGAAAGAAGGCATGCACTGCCGAATTCCAAGTAATGATCAGTTTCTTTCAAGTTGTTCTTGTCTAGTGGTTGCATAGTCAATCCTATCGATTGTTCACAACTTTCAACTTTGTTTGTTTTGGAAGATATCATTTGCCAGCCAAGTAGTCTTGTTCCAATAGGAAGAGTACTTGTTTACACCAGTCTACATGTCAATGGTGAAGAGGCTCGGGAAAATAGGAGTTTGTCCAAGTGTTAGCAATGGAGGGTTTGGACATGATAGGAGTTGTCAATTTGCACCTGTAGTTGCTCAGCCAAAGAAGCGGATCGATGTATTCGCATAAGAATGGGTTGTGAGGAAACATGTTTGTGTTGGGCATGAAGATGCAACGCCTTCCTCGTTTAGGGATTCAATGCATGGTGTTACATTGAGCACACTTAGTTGTTACTTAAACTTGAGGATAAGTTTCTTATAGAGAGAGAGAGAGGGAGAGAGAGTATTATGTAGTATAATAAATAGACTAAGTGTTTGCTAAATAACTTATTAGCTGTAATATATAAATAGGTGATGTAATACCCATTATACTTAGTTTTACAATACAAAATATACATTGTGATCAGAGTAGAATTTAGTTTCTCTCTCTATCCTTAGAGGTTTTACCCCTAATTGGAACATTTGTCTTCTCCCTCTCAATTTGATTTTGATTTGCATTTAGATTTCATTATTAGATCCCTTTCCACTTGCCTCACCTTTTAAATTGTGAAAGTAATTTAAATTAAGAGCAGTAATGGCTAAAGATTTTGTGAAGCCTTTTTTATTGAGACTTTTAACAATAAACATTTTTTAAGAATTTTTTTTATTTTATAATTTTAACCAATAGACGAAATGACATAATTGTTACCTCTGATTAAGAGTTTGAACAAATGATTGAATATATATATATATATATATGAAAAAAGTAATATTATGTAAACAAAATTTTCTAAAGAGAATAATGTGACTTTATACCATGTTGTTTGATGGATTATAGATGTGAATGTTTTGTTGAATTCTCATAATATTTTTTTTTATAGATTACAAATATGCCCTTTAAAATTTGCTTAAAATATGAATTATTCCATATAATTTTTGAAAATTACAAATGCCCATTGTTATAATTTTTTATTTAATAAAATTAAGAATAATAAAAAATCAAATTCTTAACTGTTGTCCTATACAATAATAAAATTACTTAAATTAGTAATTGAAATATATTTTTGATATTATTAAAAATAATTAATTTACTTGATAATTTATTAATAAAATGGGTCATTTGTTATACAATTATAAACTTGAAGAAACAGAATACAATTTCCATAATTACATGAGATAATCCATATTTTAAACAAATTTCAAGGCATATTTATAATTTAGTCTTTTTTTTTAAAAAACTAGTCTACTAAAAAAAATTAAGTACAATATTTTCATATATATATAGGGGGGGGGGACAAAAATAATATTTTAAAATTTAAAAAAATATATATTTATTTGTCAAATTAGTTCATAATTTTAAAAAAAAACAAAATTTAAAAACTTACCAAATAGAGAAATAGCCACTTATAGAATCAAGAAAAATACACATCATCAGTAGAAGTGACAAATGAACTAAATAATTCAAACTCGACTAGTTAAAAACTCATTCAAGTTCAATTCATTAAGTAAAGAAATCAAATTTAAACACATTTTAGAACTCATTAAAAATTTTAAATCGAACTTCAACAATCAATTGCTCGTTCGACTCAATTTGATAAGCCTAAAACTATATTGAAAATACAAAACTACTCGAGTTCGATACGACAAAAACTCGTTTGAACATAAAAATACATTGACCTGCTATTAAATGAGAGTTGTTAATAACAATCAAGTTCGATTTCAAGCATATGATGAACCCACAATGTAAAAATTATCCCAGGGAGTTCCCAAAACAGAATCTGGAAAAAAATAAAAATAAAAATACATTGACCTGCTATCAAATGAGAGTTGTTAATAATAGTTATTAATAATAATCGAGTTCGAATTCAAGCATATGATGAACCTAATATAGTATATGTATATCCTTTTCCCTGACTTTAACCAATATTTACAAAGCACAAGAAGATATCGAGCAGACGAAAACTTTCAATGAATGACCTCTCCGCATCCTAATTGAAAGTTAATTCCAAAATCCCCAAATTTCCTTTATTTATTTATTTATTATTTTTTTTTCTTTTTAAAATTATCTCAAATCTCCAAACCTGCAAAACCAATACCATTGAAACGAATCACCATCTAAGCCGCTATTAACGGGGACCTACACTTGCTTTGACCTGGAACTGCCTCTACATGTAGTTTGGTTTAAGCAATCTATGACCCATGGCAATTCTGCCCGACACATGGATGAATCATTAACCACGGAAGCCACCCGATTCGAGAATCGTGTTTGCCTCCTTGACCAGAAATCAAACCGGTTGGAGTTCCCGTCACACTCATTAAAGATCCGAGAGGATTACGATAGGGAACAAAGCACTTTCAATGATTTGTGTCCTCCGTTTCCATTAGAGCTCGATCTCTGTTATTTCGTTTTCACATTTTCATTATCTTTTGCTTGCCTCATAAATTCCTCCTCAAATTTATAATCAACCTACATATAAACAAGTGTTTTCTTCCGGTCAATTAGCGTCGTTCTCGGATTTGAGAATTATTTCGTCTTGATTCACTTAGTTATAGTGCTGTTTGGCGAAATTATTCTGACTTATTTTTTTTTTTTCACAATTTATGCTATTTTGATGTGTTTGGTTTAGCTTATAGCTTTTAACTTATAGCTTTGTGGAAGACAGAAATCAGCATATTCTTTGAGTGGGGCAGGGGATGCTTTAAGGATAAAAAAAAAATTAAAAAAGTTATAAGCTATAAGCTGTTTAGGCATAAGCTATAAGCTGTTTAGGCATAAGCTATAAGCACTTTCCCACAGCTCTACCAAACAGGGCTATAGACTTTTCGCTCTTTTTGTTTCTTTTTGCGATCCTTTTGTTTACAGAATGATGTTAATCTGAAAATGATGAAAGATACTTTATTGTATTAAATATGATAAATTCAAAGACTAAAAACATAAAATAGGAGTCTCAAAGTGTAACATTTCGACTCAGATCAGAAAGATAATAAATTGTGGACAACCACCCGGATGACCACTGAATGTTTGTTAAAATTGCTAATTTGGACGATCACCCTGTCAACCACCCAAACGAACACTCGAAAGTTGGTTAAGCTAAAATATAGCAATTTGACAATTGGAGCAACATTGTTATCATATTGCTGTTTTACACTATTTGTTGCTAAATTATAACTGTTGCCATATATTTTACTTGTTCACCATTGGAGTTGCTGTTATGAAATGCCATTTTGGCACAATCCTAACCAACTTTTTCTCCTATGTTTTAGATGGTGTTTGGATATAGTTTTTTTGGATATTTTTAAATTTTTTTTTTGTCTTTTATGATCTTTTTAAAACTTTTTCTAAAAAAAAAAAATTATATATTTACATTTTACAAGACTAGACAAATAAAAAATAATAATAAAAATTTTGAAAAAAAATTTATTCTAATTCACCCACCATTCACATGCCACTACAATATTGAAAAAAAAAAAAAAAAAAAATACTACCTACTTTAAAAATTGAAAAATAAAATCCACCAATGCCTATCCTTTAGTCTTGCAGAGATATCTACAATTCTAACCAACCATCCACCTATCCGGGCATTCTTCAAAATATATCTACAATTCTAACTCACAATCCACCATCCACCTACCATAAATACTTATACCATTTTCACACGTTATTCACCCACTAATAACCACCCATTAAAGAAGGTCCAGAGAGAGACTTTCTCTAGGTGATTTTGGGCGATACTCTGGCGACATTCCGGTGACCTATTTTACACTTCTAAAATGTAGATCTACACTATTAGAGTATAGATCTACAGTTTTTAAGTATAGATCTAGACTTTTTATGTCTGAAATAAGGGATATGAGAGTTTTCTTTGATTTCGACATAGATTTTTAGATTTTCGACACCTACAATGGTTCTCTCCTTTCTCAAGTCTTCTCTCATACCGTTGTGGGTGTATTTTCTTCTCAACTCTAGCTTCTGGCGGTGTTCGATGTCCTGTGACGGCGGTGGTAGAGTTGGGCAACAGCAACGGGGACGACGTCGACGGAGCCGGCAGGCTTTCAGCAAATCTTATTTTTCAGACCATATCTTTGAGAAGATCGGTGGTTTTCCCAAACTCATAGTTGTTTTTTTGGCAAATTTGTTTTTATCTTTTGTTTTGTTGTTTAGTTGGGATGGCCTTTTAGGGTCTTACTTATGTAATGTTATTGTTTATTAATATAATGTGTCCCATGTTCTAAAAAAAAAAAAAAAAAAAAAAACAAACAAACAAACAAACAAAAACAAAACAACCACTCGTTATTTACTTTGTTTGATTAACAATTTTCGAAAATAATTTTTCAATTTTTTATTTTATGTGTTTCTTTTGTCTTTGGTAAATTGTTTTAATTTAATTTAATTTTTTTTTTTACTTTTTGTTTTAGTTAATCTGGATACACTTTTGTGAAATTTTTATTTCAAAACATCAGATTTTTTTTTTTATTATAAATATTTTACTTTTTAAGTGCATTTAAAAAAATTAACAAATATATATGTAATTCACTATAGACAACAAGACAAAAAATAAAAAATTCAAAATAAAAGAGAGTAACGTAGTTTAAGTTTTTGTTTTTTAAAATCTGTAAAACTTAAGCTTATAAAGTGACCGTATCTATAAAAATTCCTGCAGTCACCACTGATAATACTCTTGTCAAGATTCAAACAATAAAATAAAATATATGACTCATTTACATTATGTAGAGACGTTAACATACGTGGGCACTTAGTTAAATATAAACACTTACAGTATAACTCAAAATGTATTTATATATATATAGGGAAATGTTAGGGTGTGCACTCCTTGAAGGGTGCATACATATACACCCTATCACAAAATATATAATTTTATTGTAAAATTTCGTAATATCAATAATAATATGTAACCTTGGATAAATTAGTATAACAAAATATCTAAAATTTTGTAGTTGATATTGCAAACTCACCTAGGAACAAAATGTTACTTGTTACTTACTAAACAACACAAGCGTTTATATATATTCTTGACTTAGGCCTCGAATTGTTCTGACTTTTTAAAAATTAAATTTTTTATTTTTCATAATATTTTATTTTTTGTAATTTTTTTAATATTTTAAATATATATATATTTTATTTTTAAAATACACCTAATTTAGATAAACTTAAAAAATATAATATTTATAAAAAATATATATTTTTAAAAATACAAAAAAAAAAATATACAAAAATTTAGTACGTTTTCGTATTCTTGTATATTTATTAAAAAATTTTAATTTTTTTTTACAAATATTTTACTTTTTAAGTGCATCTAAAAAGTGAAAAAACTAATTAAAATATTTAAAAAAATTTACTAAGAACAAAAAAACTCAATTTTCAGAAAACCAAAACCAAACAGGATAGTAGCACACATTAAGATCCCATTTCGGGATATGCTATTTTAGTCTAAAAACTAAAAATTTACTATAAGTTGTCACATTATTCTCAAGTAATGATTAGTAAATGTTTATGACCCGTAAAAAACTTTCAACAATTTCTACAATGATGTGGCATAATACATATCAACTTTCAATTTGTCATATACTCAATTGTGTGGGGTCTATCTCTTTTGCCACATCATTTAGGGGTTCAATTTGTGGGTCTCTAATACTACTTTTAGAATTGTGTAAAAAATAGTGAATCAATCATTATTTGAAATTTTGAACATTGAAGACTTTTTTTTCCCACCCACTTTCCGCACTACTAGGTTATATTTTGATCATAATTTTAGAGAGAAATTTACGTAGAAAAGAAAAAGTAAATGAAACAAAGCTATTTTTTCACATTTCCATTATCTTTTACTTGCCTCCGCAAATTCCTCTTCAAATTTATAATCAACCTATATATAAACAAGTGTTTTCTTCCAGTCAATTAGTGTTGTTCTCTTCTAAAAGAGACTTGATTGCTTGCAAAAGATTCTTTTCTTTTTGTTTTTTTGTTTTTAATTTTTACCAGCTACTTATAGAAAAACATGACAATGAAATGTGAAAGTTCAAAAAATTGTACCCCTAAGAAGTAATTGCCATTCATGAGCTATGACTTTTGAAGTCATCAAGTCTTCTAATAGAGTTCCCTCAAGTTCATGTTTAAAAATTGCAATGCACAAGCTAAACTCCCATCTTTAAACACTCGTACCTATTAACCTTCTATACTAAGAAGCCATGGGCACAACCTCTAGTGGTCTTTTGATGTTATTTGCTTTTCTTTTCATTGAAAGAATTGAGTTCTGTTGTAGCAGTACAAATTCAAATGCGAGTTGCATAGTGAGTAAGCAAGAAGCTCTTATCGAGTTTAGGGGAAAGCTCAAAGATGATGCAAATCACTTATCCGCGTGGGTTGGAAAAGACTGTTGTCTATGGAAGGGAGTCAGTTGCAGTAGGAAAACAGGCCATGTCATGAAGCTTGATCTACGTAATCCAATCCCTTTTGATTCCCACAAGGGCGATTTTATTCAGCATTCTGCAAATTTTGACAAGAACAGACTGAGAGGCGAGATAAGTCCTTCTTTACTCGTTTTACATCATTTGAGTTACATAGACTTGAGCATGAACAATTTGTCAGATATGTGATTTCCGAAATTCTTAGGCTCCCTGAAAAGCTTGAGATACCTTGACCTCTCTTGGTCACAATTTTTCTGTGGAATGAATCCTTATCATTTGAGGAATCTTTCAAGATTGTAGTATCTAAACCTTAGCAATAACGCTTTAGTTGGTCCAATACGAGATACTCTTGGAAGGTTGATATCTCTCACAGTCCTTGACCTTTCTTTTAATGACTTTGATAACTCAATGTTGCATTGTTTGAGTAACTTGAGTAGTCTTGTCCATATGGATATCAGTTCCAATAATTTTAACAGTTTAATTCCTGATGCTCTTGGAAGGTCGACCGCTCTCACCTTCCTTGACCTTTCTATAGCGTTTCTGATTTAGACCAGACCCATTTTGTATTCTGAACTCAGGTTTCATAGCCTCGTATGGTTTATCAAGTCTTTTCCCTCTTATTCTTACTTGAGTTTGAATATTGAGTTGTATCAAGTATGTTTAGAACAGGTTAGTTGCTTAGTTTTCAATTTTTTGTTGCCCTGTATTTTGGTCCTCCGCTCGAGCGGCACTTCTTGCGCTTGAGCAAGATTTGCAAACTCTCAGTACTTTTGCAGGTCTCCAAAACTACTAGGAGAGTGTATTCTATGCTCGAGCGGCGTTTGCTACTCTCGAGCGGGTGGCTACTTGAGCGGCATTTTCTTGTGCTCGAGCCTTGGTTTATTGCCTACAAAACTATTGGATTATTCTGTGCTCGAGCATCACTTCTTATGCTCGAGTGGAACAACTTATTGTGTCTGACGCTCGAGCGTCAACTCTTGCGCTCGAGCGGACTGTGCATATATCAGATCGCGAAAGTGTCTTTTTACATAACTTTTCATACTCCTTTTTCCTAAAAACCCTAAATCAGGACCTTCTCTCTCTAAAACACACACACACTCTCTCTCTGTCTCTCTACATTTTCACCTAGTTCTAGTGATATCTCTACCCTCTTGCCTTTGTTAAAAAGAGTGAGCATCTCAAGATCTCCATTTTGATCCGAATAGAGTTGGATTTGAGCATCTTTAAAGTTTCATCTTTGCCTTGCTCGTTTTCTCTCTTTGAGATAGGGATTTTCTACACTTTCATATGATTTTTAACTTAGTTATAAGTTGTTATTGTATGACAATGGTGGAATTTGGGGTTATTATGAACAAACCTAGGGTTTGGGTATTAAATCAAAAAGGGGGTTTCTAAGGGAATGAGTTATAATTGGTAATAGAATTAAATATGCGGTTGTATTGTGGCAAAATGGTTGATTTTGGCATTTGGGTTGATATTTGGGAAATAGGAAGTTTGCCCTAAAATGTTTCACATATTTATTTTGTATAAATAAATGAAATTGGTATTGAAAATGTGAAATTGAACGGATGTTGGCATAAAAGGTGGAGAAGAATATGTATTATCTTGCATCCATGGAACTTTGAATAAATTACCTGTTTTGAGATTGAATATATGTTTAGAGATATCTGTATTGAGCTATCGGTGGAGGATAGCTATGACTATTGTAGAAATTGTATGAGGATTAGGTGAATTGAAACTAATTTCTTGTTGATTGTCATTGAATATGACCGTGTTTTAAATACATTGTATATGTATGATGTTTGGGAGGAGAAAGGGAATGTACTCTATGTTTGGGAGGAGAAAGTAGCTGGACTCCATTGAATTAAGTTGGCTTGTGTGTCCAGGGTAAAAGTCCCGAAATTATTGTGTATACATGGGTGCCAATCCCGCGGACGAAATTTCTGTAAAATGGAAAATTGAAGTGTTTGGATAATGATTGTCCTGAATTGTGAACCACTGAGTTGTAGTCTCATTTGGGTTGTCCGGATCATAATGAATGTAACTCATGAATTGAGATGAAATGAACTGACTTGAAATGAATTGAGATATATAACTTGGCATATCATAACTCTGCAGAATATTGATGATTATACCACGGGCATTGTATATGCATTTCATACTTATATCTTTGTTAAGATTTATATATTGTGTTAGATTGTTTCTATTGGGCTTTGGCTCACCCTATTTGGGAAACACCATTTTCAGGTGTTGGTGATATGTCTCCGCCAAGGCAATAGCTTCAAGGGGCTTTGGAGCAAAGTGTAACGCCCTGGCAAATCGCACCATAAAATACAAGAATAACATGATCATGAAATCCCAAGAGGGTTATCTTTTTCATTGAACTAAGGGTTAGGTGATTACAATTTAATTAATACCTTCCCACAATGATCGAGATACAAGACTCAGTTCAATAAACTAGATGACACAACAAAACACAAGCCCCGTGGGCATATAACATTTCAAATTACATATGACATTCTTGTTAGAAAAGTCCCAAATTTTCAAAAGAAATACACTAATACACTCCTAGCTTCATTTTCCCCAAAAAGGCTAATGTTTGGTCCGGTCCATCAATGAGGTTGCACATCATCAAGTCCTTAAAAAAAACAAATTAGGGTTGAGCTACATGCCCAGTAGGAATACATTTATCCAAGTATCTAATCCTTTGAACAAGATAGTGGCATCTATGGGATAAAACATTTTAATAAAATTTGCTTTCACAGAAAATCGTCAACAATTCATAACAAAACACTATAATACACGTGGCAAATACAACTCATGTTCTCATGTGCAACAATTAAGCATCTACAATCATGGAAGTCAAACCACACTTTTCTGTATATGAGTCCAATTAAGAACAACCTTTCCTTTTAAAGACAACCCCCACATTTTCCGGCTACTATACGGCGGGACTGTGTGGACACCCAAAAAGCTTTTCCCACATTCGTCCAGTGATAAGCCTAGACAGGGCATTTGGGCACCTTTTTAAACTCGCTGCGTAGGTACTAACGCAACACCACCTTTACTCATCACCGACACACACATGGACTCATGCATACTCAACAATTAAATCACATTTCAATCCCACAATTGAACATCTAGCATCATCATAGATAAACAACACATAAAACTCAAGGAACAATAACATTCAAGTCACCATTTCTTTAACCACATCAATACCCATATTTCATCTCTCCATTATTCATCAGTTTCCATGAATCAAAAGAAAATTTCATTATATCAAGTAATTTCTATCCAAATAGAAACTTAGGGTTTTATCAACTTTGGGGGTTTTCTCTCTTTTATCACCAATCTAAGTTTTAACAACATTTACATTCATAATTAGAGAAGGAATTGAGAAATTTCAAACAAATTATAAAACAAGAGATTAGACATATGTAATAATGGTTTAATCCAATAAAATCCCCAAATTAGTTCACACATCACACACATTGCCATGGAACCCCTTCAACAATGAAGAAATACAAAGATAAAAGTATCCCTACCTCAATTATTAAGCCAAATATTCAAGCTTCTTGATGGATCTATCATAAACCCTCAATCCAATCGGTTGAAAATGATGCTCTTCAAGTATTCTTCGCCCCTAGCAAACGATTTCGAGTGGATTTCAAGTGTATGAGAGGTGTTTCATGGTAGAAATTTAGGGTTTCAAAGAGAGAGGGAGAGATGAAAAATAGAAAAAGTGGTGTGTGAGAATGATCTAGAATCGCTGTGTTTAAAAAGCTGATATCGCGATCCTCGCTCGAGCGAGACTTCCTACGCTTGAGCGACCAGACACAATCAAGAGGCCTCGCTCGAGCGACAACTTCTTCGCTCTAGCGGAAAAGAAAAGTCTCAGAAGTTTTGCAGAGCTACAGTGAAACTTCTAGGAGCTATCATTCCTCGCTCAAGCGAGACTTCCTTTGCTCGAGCGAGCATGCCTGCAATTCAGCAAGATTCTGGGAACAATGATTCTATGCTAGAGTGACGGTTCCCTCGCTCGAGCGACCCTGAAAGCAAAACGTCACACAAAGGCTTCCTTTTGTTGTATATTTTCTTTTGTATAGCTAAGGGCTTTATTTGTATTGAGCTCGTCTCACTTTTGTTATAACCAAGTTATGACTTGAAAAGATGTAAGCCTATAAGGCATTTACTCATGCTAAACTCTTTTATACCATTTACTCCATGAAATCAAAGAACATTACACTCTGATTCATGTTGTTATTCATATATGTTCTTAGTTAGATTTATGGTTTATTTTGAGGCATTACACTTTCTGACAACAATTTCGATAATTCAATGTTATATTCTTTGTGCAACCTTACCGGTCTTGTCCATTTGGATCTTGGTTTTAATAGTCTTAATGGTCCAATTCCAAGTGAGGTTGGTAATATGACACAACTTACAAAGCTTCACTTCACTAGAAACAGGTTCAACGGCGAAATACCAAACTCCATGTGGTGGAACCTTTGCAACTTGCGCATACTTGATTTGTCCAAAGGTGAAATACTAAACCCCATGCAAAACCTCTGCAGCTTGTGCATACTTGATTTATCCCATGACAAGCTCAGTGGGAACCTTTCGACTTTAGTTAGTCCGTTTGGTTGCATCCATAGTAATTTAAAAGTGTTAGAACTTAAAATAAACATGTTTAGTGGTCATTTGCCAAACCACTTGGGAGAGTTCAAGAATCTTGAGTACCTTGATATTTTTGAGAATTCATTTTATGGTCTACTGCCATCATCAATTGGAAGACTGCCATATTTGAGAGTGTTGAATACTAGGAATAATCAATTGAATGGGAGCATTCCAAATAGTCTTGGACAACTTTCAAAACTAGAAAAGCTAGATTTATCAAAAAATTCTTTTGTTGGCATGGTATTTGAACTTCATTTTGCCAAACTCAAGAGGTTAAATGAGTTATACTTGTCTCCAAACACATTATTAGTTCTGAATGTAAGCTCCCAATGGGTTCCTCCTTTTTAACTCCCATCCATACTAATGTCATCCATCAAAGTGGGACCCCAATTTCCTTTTTAACTCCCGATCGTCGCAGTCGCAGTCGCAGCCCCGCCTCCTCCTCCAGTTGATTTTTATGGCCCCCTCCCCTCCCCTCCTCCTCCTCCCTTCTCTTCTTCTTCCTTCTTCTTCTTCTTCTTCTTCGTTCTGCAACTTCTTCTTCTTCGTTCTGCAACAAAACACTAAAAAAAGAAAGAAAAAAAAAATCGACACCAAAACGACGTCGTTTTAGTGTCGAGCCAAAACTCAAGCCACGGGTTTCGAGCTACGAATCGGAACTGTAAAAAAAAAGGGGCGTGGGGTGGGGTGGGGTGCTCAAGTGGTGTATATTGATTTATTTAAGAGAGAGAGAGAGAGAGAGAGGGAGGGAGCAATCACATCAAACCATAAATTCCTTTCGTTTTACATAGATTCCAAACAGTGATTCTCATTGCCTACCCATATACATATATACATATCTATCTCATTGTTGATTCGATCATATCGATTTACTCAGTGATCTGGGGAAGATGACGAAGCCACCTCAGATCGCCATTCTTGGTATTTGGTATTTTCGTCAGAACTCAATACATCCCAAGATTAACTGAGATCTCTGATCTTGTTGTTCTCAAAGCAATTTGGAGCCGTACTGAGGAATCGGCTAGAGGTGCTGTTGAAATTGCCACAAGTGTTTCCCAGAAGTGAAATGTAAGTGGGGTGACACGATTCTTGATAAGATTATTCAAAATACTTCCATCGTTGCAGTTGCCAATGTTGTTCAAGATCGGCAAGTAGAATTGGTATTTAACTGTGGAGAAGAATCGAATGTTGTTCATCTGAAGTTTTGCACAAGGACGCAGCTATTATTATCATTAAGGGTGTTCTTGATGTTGAGAAATCTCATTTCGATGAGCCTCACTGACCAACACAACCTCTCGGGCAGTGGCGTAGCTAGGAAATTCATGGAGAGGGGGCACAAATTAATGAAAATATCAGTGTGTTTGGTTTGAGTTTTTTGAATTAAGTTTTTTGAAAATTGAGTTTTTTTATTTTCGTGTTTTTTTTTTGTTTTTAGTGAATATTTTTAAAATTTTAAATATATTTTTTTTTTACTTTTTTAGATGCACTTTACTTAGATATATTTAAAAAGTAAAAAATTTGTGAAAAAATATTTTTAAAATTAATAAATACATAAAAATACAAATAATGTATAGAATTCTCGTATTTTTTTTTTGTATTTTTGGTATTTAGTGAATTTTTAAAAGGTTTTTTTCACAATTTTTTTAATTTTTAGGTATATTTATGTTAGCTATGTCTAAAACTTAAAAACATTACTTAAAATATTAAAAAAATTCAGTAAAAATAAAAAAAACAGAAAACAAGAAAGTAGAATTTTCTGAAAAGTGTTTTTGGAAAACTCTAACCAAACAATTATTTTTTTATTTTTTATTACTAAACTTAAATATTAAGAGTCCATTTGGATAAATGTGAATTTTAAATTAAAGGATTTGAGATTAAATTTTATATAAATATTAGGGAGTAACTATTTACAGGTAGATTGGAAAATTAAAAAAGAAGATAAGTTGGGATAGAAATAATATATTTTAGTAGAGAAATTCTATAAAGCACACCATAAAAAAAAGTATCAATCATATGTCACAATTATGATCTTTGTGGTCTTTAGTTATGACACATTATAGTGTTAGATATAATTTAGTTATAACTTCTTGTGGTTGTTATTTTGGTTATGACTATATATCAAGTAATAATTAGTTATGACTCATTTTGATATTAGTTATAACTTGTTGTAATTTTTTTTTTATTTTTATAATTGAAAATGTGTTGCTTGATTATAATTTATATAGTGGTCATTTTAGTTATGAATGGAAAGAAACAAATGGAGGACAAACTCTACATATCAAATGTACCTAACAATCCAATAAATTTCATATATCTTCATTGATGTTAATTATGTTTGCATGTCAATAATGATAGATATCACTATTATATTGAAATTTTCATAAATAATAATATAACTTATCATAGTCTCTTTACTTTCAATTAAAATAATCATTATTGTTCTCATAATTTTAAAAATGCCATTGACATTTCACTTTATATAATATTTTTATAAATTTTTTTTATTTAAAATATTTTTCTTATGTTTGAAACCCAAAAAAAAAAAAAAAAAAAAAAAAAAAAAATTCAAAAACCCAGGGGGGCACGTGACCCCCCTGGCCACTGTGTGCCTCCGCTCCTGCTCTCGGGCACCAAATTACCAATTTACCATAGCTTAGCAACAAATTGGCCCTTTTGTAGGCGATATTGTTATTGATTATCCTTGTGTGGGATGTACCACAGCAGCTATTCAAGCTTTGACATCATTTAAGAAATTATACCCCGGGCATCGGGGAGAGGAGACAGAAAAGTGTATTGAAAGAGCTGCCATATTCATTGAAAAGATACAAGCACCAAATGGATCATGGTATGGCTCTTGGGGAGTTTGTTTCACCTAGGGCGCATGGTTTGGGAAAAAGGGGTTGGTCGCTGCTGGAAGAACTACCATAACAATTTGAGAGCATCCAAGCCTTTCCAACCTTGTTATCATCTAGTTTTAGTACAAATTCACCCCTAGTTCTTGAGGCCAAAAGCTAGAGCACGCGAAGGACAATGTTTTGATCATACTAGATCGCATTTTTGTACCGCCGAGTTTTGGGTGTTCTTCCATTATCTTCTAGCTTGAGGTAAGGATTTTTCCTACACTTCTTTATGCACTTTTAGTTGATTATATGGAGTTTAGAGTTGCATATAATTTAATTAGAATTTTTGGAAAATTCGTGATTTATTTGCTTAAAAGGAAAATTTTGAGAAAAATAAAGAGTTAATGCCCAAATTGCGAAAGCGTAAACTTGGAATATGTTTGTAAGGTTATGAAAGAGCTATGTTTTAAATTTGAACAAAAACGGACTTCAATTCGATTGGTTTTGAAATTTTTACCAGTTTGTGACTAAAAGAGCATTTTTAAAGAAAAAAAAGGAATTGCATTTAATTTTGGGGGCTTTTGATCAAAATAGGATGTCATAGTTGAATAATGTTTGGAGAAAGAGTTTGGAAAGAAAATGATATTTTTTTGGACATTAACAATATTATTTTGCTTAATGTATCTGTTGGTATAAAACCGACACGGTTAGAAATGAACCTTAAGAGGTTACCAGACGTGATTGTGATATGAAAACTAGTGTAGTTGTTCATGTTTAGAAATATCTGTTTCGGGCTATCGGTGGAGGATAACCATGATTGTTGTAGAAATGCATGAGACTTAGGTAAATTGAACCACATTTCTCATTTGTTGCATTGGACATTGCATTACATTCATTTAATTGGAAATGTATCTGTTTTTGAGAAATGTTTGGAAATGTATCTATTTGCGAAAAGATGAATACTTGGTGAATCTGGGTAACGGCTATGGAACCACGCGGTTAGGTGTCGAGCCTTCCAGTTTACTGGTAAAAATGACAGTAGTAGTGCATTAGAGCCTACTTGCAGACACTCGCCTAGAGATTCACAGGGCCCGTATTCATGTAACAGATATGGTTTAAAAATGAAAATGGTTTTATATTGGTTGTGCATCTCAGTATTGCATGCTTTATAAAAAGAGAGATAAATTGTTTTATCATGAGCATACTCCTCTTTAGTCTTGTCATTGTTCATATATTATGTAGTATATCTCTACTGGGCTATGGCTTACCCTATAAGGGAAATCATTTTCAGGTACAGGTGCTATGTCCCCGCCAAGGCATTGACTTGGGAGGACTCAGAGCTGAGGCTTCATTTTGTTTTATTGTTATTTGTTGAATATAAGCCCAGGGCTGTATTTGTATTGAGTTGAAACTCCATTTTGTGTAACCAAGAATGTTCTTGGATAAATTTGTAAGCCTGTAGGGCACTTGTTATCTGTCTGGCTTTCATTTCTTACTTGTTGTAAAATGCATGCTTGCGATTGGAACTGGGGCATTGAGATGTAAATAGCATGTATTTGGTGTTTGGGATTTAATGGAAATGGATGTGTGGAATAGTTAGCTATACATATGTGTTTGTCCATCAGGTGGGTTTTGTTGCATAAATAGATATATCATGCCGAAATTTTTGGGGCGTTACAAATTGCATAGTTATAACACTATTATTGATAATAAGAAATTGTATTCCTTATAACATTGTTATATGTATACATTTTATAACATAAATTTAACCAAAAAAAATATGTTCATTATATCACTCCATACAGTAGCCTGTTTTCATAACATTATACATTATAGTAGATATGTACAACAGGCGTTTGTTTACAAAAGATAAGAAGAAGAAGAAGTACCCTATGTTAGTGTAATTATATACAATGTGTATAGATACATCCTTGTCTTTCTTGATGTATAATATTTTTAATTTTGCGTGGTAAAGTCTTGTCATTGTATTTGAAGTTCCCATACTTTCCTTTGGTGTGGTTGCATAATACATTTGCTGCAGAGTTACCTTCTCTAAGAATGAAGGTGATTTTACAATCTTCAAAATTATTTCTTCTTCGAATGTTGCACACACAAACATATCCACACAAAGAGGACAAAGATTAGTAGGCAAACAACTCTTAATTGAATGGGGGAAAAAAGAAGAAGAAAAAGAGATTAAAAAAAAAAGAAAGTAATTAAAGAAAGAGGAGTCGCTCAAAAAAGGCAAGCATGAACAACATTGCCTTACTTCCTAGTTCATATGATTACCAAGTTATACACATACACAATTAGGGGTAATCTGAATGATCAATCAATAGACTTAATGCAAAACTATCTAGAATGAAACACCCAAAAGGATCTGCTATGTTATACATGTTGAGAACAGAAAGCATGCAAAAATGCAAATCATGAGAAAATGTAATCTTGGAATTATTGTATTGGGAAATCTTTCATTGGTTGTCCCAACTCATAAAAAGTGTAAAAGACAATTCAGAAACAAATGGAGCATGACACGAAGCATGATACACAACCACCTTGCAAATACCTTGACATCTACAAACAAAAAATTTGCAAAAGTATAGCAGCAAATATTGAAAAGGAATTGATTTCAAACCATTTGTAACTCCAAAACTTATCACACTGACTGTGTGTCATGCTTATTTGATTCATGCATATAATAGTAAAAAGTTATGTCAAGACAACACGGAATAGATTACTATCATAACATTGATAGCATTTACCAAACCTTTAGTTTCTCAATGATTTTTTGGTGAAATACATGGAAAGATACCATCTCATCTTTAATTAAAGAATGTTTTTACTAATAATAAAAAATAAATAAAAATCAACAATTCAATTGATCCATTTGAAAATATAATGGAATCAAATTTTCTTTTTCTTTTCTTTTTCCCTAATTGACTAACAGAGACCAAATCAAGGCTTTCAACTTAGATAATGAAAGGTAAAGAAAACCTCTCTTACAGCTATGTCACAGCTTTCATGAAAGTGGATACATTGGAGCTGTTCAATAACCCAAGTCGTAGATTTATCATTAGCCTAACATTGGCATTCTAGGAGATAAAAGTAAAGAGATGGTTAAAGAATTATATTATTGAGCAAAAACCAGCATAACTATGTAGCCATTACAATTTATTTATCTTCTAGCACGTGTAGGTCAGTGTTTAATCTCTCACTCTAGTTTGGATCCTTCATTCAACACAAACTCATCCCACTTTATGTCTATATGACTAATTCAGTATATAGATAATAAAACACCCAACTTTATGTCAAATTGAATGCATGGCTGACAAATATTTGTTAATTACAATTTTTACCTAACGTTGTCTTTGCAATTTCTAAGGTTAATAATAATAATAATAATAATAATAATAATAATAATAATAATAATAATAATAATAATTTGTGAAAAGGACTAAAATAGATTACAAATTTTTTTGTGAAGTACTAAAAAATTGAAAAAGAGAGTTATTCAAAATTAAAAAATTCCCTGATGGTTATTTTTCTTCATGGTTTTCATGGTAACCAAAGTAATAATGATTTTCTTTACAATTTCTTCCCTTTTTCCTTGTCAAATCCATGAGTAGAACTACTGAATTGAATCAACACCCCAAATTTCATACATCCTACATCTAAGAATTGAAAACACAAAAGAACAGAAAAAGAAAAGAATGAAAAAAAGACATACCAAGAGGGAAAAGTCCTCCAAAGCCACCAATCCCAGGTGCCATTTTTGCAATTCTCCTAACAAGCTTGGACCCAGCATCTATATCAACACCAGACACATAAACATTTAAATTAGATTAGATTCCCCTCAAGTTCACAACTTTAGTATTATCATCAAGAAGCATTGCTTGTGTTGGCAATATTATTCGATTTTGTTTTATGGACCTCCAACATAATTATATCCATCATTCCTAACCGGAAAAAAAATTCAGTGAATAACTGAACAGTGTGTTTGACAATCATACACAAACATCTAAATTACAATGGAGTGCTGATGTCCTTGTCTATTTTATCATGACTTGCAAATTATCAAAATCTAATGTTACATAATCACTATGAACAAATATACATTAAATCAAACCAAAAATGTAAACCCATAACAGAGAGTCCATAACCCAAAACCCACTTTTTACATTACAACCTAGAGCTAATTTCATCAATTAACAAATATTTAAGTATAACAGGGTATCAAAAACTCATATAAAGAACAATGCAAACAATGAAAAGAATTGATTACTTTTCTATGAATCAGTAAAATAATAGAACCTATTTCATCTGGAAAGATTTGGGTTGTTGATGGTCATGAAACAATGCCTTAATCTGTCGGAATTTTTGGTGTTGTGTGTGTTTTACAGGTGAAGAAGTAGAAGAAGATGATGATGAAGAATAGCATAGGGTGAACTGATGGTGGTTGTGGCATGAAAATTAACATTCTCAGATCAAATTAATTCGTCTCAAATCCATTATAATCAAAATGTTGTTACTGATAAAGCATTATTCTAGTGGTAATGTGTTTTTTATGCAATTTTTTGGGTTATTTGGTTGGAGTGTAATGCTAGGATCTTTGAGGATTTGTATGAAGAGGTGGGCTCTTTATGGGATAAATAAAGTTTGTTACTTGGCATCTTTTTGGGTTTCAGCCTCCACTCCCTTTAATCGAATTCCACTTTTGTTTTTATTATTATTATTATTATTATTATTAATTTTTATTTTTTCTTTCTGTAGAGATATGGGGGCAATTTGTGATTGGGAATGTGAGATTTTGGTAGTCCTTTGTTTTTGTCTTTTTATTTTATTTTTTGGAGGACTTCTTGTTCTCCCATTTCTCATGTTCTTCTCTTATTTTGTAATAAAATATCTTTTGTTGCTGATTAAAAAAAATGTTGTTAGTGATGATTGTAATTTGTAGTCTTATAGGCCTGCTTATCAGGCAAGCTGAGCTTAACTTTCCTTTGCAGTAACAGGTATCAAAAAAGGTTTAAAGATGGCTGGGATACCTCTTGAGAGTAAATTCGATCTAGGAACTAAAAGGTATGTAATTTCACATTTGATTTTGAACTGACTGAAAATAATTAAAGAGAATTGAAACTTATGGTCACTCGAGAAAGTTAAATTTTCTCTTGCTGGAGACAAATATCTTCTCATGTTTTTGACAGGTGTGCATGGTTTCATGTCAGTTCAGCCCTAAAATAATCTTCTCAAAATCTTCTGATGTGCTCTCTGCTTTGTCAAGGGTCCTCTAAAGTGAATCCATAACCCAGCATTTATGGTGTTTCAAGGGCCAATAAACTATACAATGTAGTGCCATTTCAAATTTTTAAATCAATCTGAAAGGTGAAAATGATATGAACTGTCATCCTTAAGGCATTTTGTTGTGGGTTAAAGAAGTGCATAATTCTAGTGTACGATCAACAAGAGAACTATACGAAGTCAAAACACCGATGAGATAATCCAGCATCTTTGCATTTGTTTTTGTTGAAGAAATATAGCTTTGATCTCCTGAGCCTGCTTTAGACTGTTATTTACATATTGTATTTATGGGATTTCTTGGACAGGTATGAGCAAAAGTGAAACAGAGCGCTTGGTGGTGGCCACGTGGAAATGGTCTAACCATCTTCAATTCTTAACCTCATTCTTCATTAAAGTTTGCCAGGTTGGATCAACCAAGTTTTAGTATACGATTATTGACATTCAAGTTTGTATCCGGGAATATAAAAGATCTTCTATTCAAAATTTCAATTCATGGACTCGATTTTTTCTATTCCAACCTTAAAATCCCTGTTGACTTGATAGGAAGACCTCATGATGTATCATATATTTGTAGATAAATGTGTGTGTGTGTGTGTTTTTTTTTTTTGGTTTTTTGTGCAAACACTAATGTTACCATTAGAGTTATTCAAGTTGGAGCTGTAAATATCAACATTGGTTTGCACAAAGGATGAATATTGACAATGAAATATATTAGGCCAATGTTCAATACATGCATAACTGAAGCTAGATTGGTCAATCGATTGGCTTTTGATTTGAATCTGTTAATGAATATCTGATCTGATAATCCGTTAAAATTTAATTCGATGGATTCAATTATTGCCGGATTAGATTCGGATAAAAATGATATGATTTGATTATCGATCTGATTTGATTTTCATACTTTAATTTCACCAATCGTTAATTTTATTTCCGTAATTAAACTGATGGTAAATCCGTATGTTGGGGCCAGCTTCCGCCATTTTCATTTGGGATTATAAAATGAACCAAACGACTTGAATTTGACTCGTTAAAAATTTGTTTAAGATTGAATTAGTATGTAAATAAATTAAATTTAAATACTTTTTAAAAGTCGTCAAGTTTTCAAAGCATACTTTACGAACTTACTAACTACTAAACTCATTTACAGTTCTGTTTTGAGGAATCTTGATGTTACATGAACCATAGATATACAAACAACAAAGTTGATATATATATTGAAAGCAAGGTTCGTAAATAGTCCAATCTTCTGGTTTCATGTGTCTAATCAATTATGGATCAACTTGTTTCCTTAGGGTATTCTATTTTATATTATACGTGGATATTGGATTTTATGGAACTTGATTACATTGATTTTTTTTATATTTTTTATTTTTAAATGTGATTTTGGTTTCTTTATGATTTAGACAGATTGTACAAAGTAAGATAATCTGAAAATCCCATCCTTTTACCATTCGAAGAGAGACAAATCACAAGCTATTAGAAAGAGCTCACAGAAAACATAGACCACCAATCTTATGAAACCCTATTTTCAATATTTTGATTGGATTTCAATGTCAGTAGCTACCATATTGGGTTTCATAGCGTTCATCTTCATCATTAGAGATATTCTAGTCAAGGGAAACAAATGGGAAAACCCTGTTGCTGTTTTATATAAATTTTATTAGTCAAGCATATTATCAAACAAATGGTACGCGTAATTGGGCTACATACTAACAAACACGAATAAATGAGATATAAACACTAATTACGTAGAAGATTAAGAATTGTGAGACTGTAAGAGCAGAATTTTACATACCAAATTGTCTGGTTTCGCAGCACAGCTGTGACCAACATAAAAATACAAGAGTGAACGAAGTTAAAATTCTGTGAATGCAGAGAGGTACAAAACACACACGAGACATGGCTCGAAAGGGAACTTACGTATTGTCTGGTTTTGTATACATGATGGTGAAATGGAAACTGAACAAACCAATGAGCTTTTTCTTTTTTTATGTATGGTTATAGATAGATATAGAGATGGGAGCCCTCCAACGTAGTGTGGAAGCTACCAGCACCGAACCACCGCTTCCGTTTGTAGCACATGGAGCATTCTTGGAAAAGCAAATTAAGGGAAAGATGGTGTTCTCTGGTTGGTTGGGGGATGGGCAGGATCGAGATAGAGGAATACACTCAAGACAATCACCATCTTTCCAATTCAACAACAAACAACTACACCGCCATAGATGTGAGTTGTAATAAACAGAACAACAAGGGCAATTGCGGACTTCGCCCATTGAAATAGGAACAATTACGGTATTAGAGCATTAGACGCATCGGTGAACAAGCAAAAAGCCCCAAATTAAATCATTTGCAAACCAAAGAAGCTTCAGACTTGCACCAAGAACTCCATCATTACACCATATGTTACACCACTCTTACATTCTTTTTTTATATATGTTATAGATACAACAGTGAGCGAATTAGCACGCACACCTTTTAGTCCCTATTTTGCAAAGGGAGAAGGGGCCAAACTTAGAAGTCGGGCCAAACTTTTCAGAAAATACTTTTTAGGTGTATTTGTGTTAAGTGTGTCTAAAAAATAAAAAAATTGCTTAAAATATTAAAAAAATTCAGTAAAAATAAAAAAAAAAACACGAAAAATAAGAATGTAGAATTTTCTGAAAAGTGTTTTCTGAAAAATGAAAACAAGCAAGCTTGTAACTCGGAAAATTTTATCTTACTGTTGCCTTGTTTTTTTCGATTAGCTTTTTAGATTCGTCTACACAAGACAAATCGAAAAAGCTATTAAAAAAAAAAAACATAAAAATCAATAAAAAAATCAAAATATTTATATATTATATAAGGAAAATAAAATTTTTAGTGAAAAACATTGTGAGAGCTTTAATATCTCATACTAATTTTCTTAATCTTAAACAATTAAAAAAAATCTCTATTAGCTAGCTAATTAGTCTATGATTTATTTGATAATCCCACATCGGAAGAAGAAGGAAAAAGTGAATTGTTTTACTCATATAAAGTCAATCTTATACGTTGATTTAATATTGTAATGTTATACATGTTTCAATTTAATATAATTTAAATTTTAAAATAAAATTTAAAAATTTTAATTAATTTATTTTTGTGTAAATTGGTTAGTCTTTTGACCTAACCAATTAGGCTGAATCATTTTTGATTTGACTAATTCGTTGGTTTAACTGTGATTTTAATAGTTTTATCAAAATATGTTGATTAGATTTGTTTGATTTGAAATAAACTAAAGATTGATCTGATTAAAAATTGAACAACTGAGATTGCTTGATTAAAAATAAATTTCATGTCCAAATAATTGTTAACTTATATTTTATAATCCCACATCGCAAAAAGAAGAAAAAATTGAGTTGTTTTACTTATATAAAGTACACTTTAATATTGTAGTGATGTGTATACTTCAATTCAAGCCAGTATAAATTTTAAAATTTAAATATCATTTAAAATTTTTAATTAATTAATTTTTATATAAGTTGGTTGGTCATTTGACCTAACCTTGTCACGCCCCAAAATTTGGACAATTAAATATTAAATTAGGACTAAACCCCAATCAATATTCCATCATCCAAATCCTAGGGGTGAAACAAAATCTAAACGTTCACTTCTCTAAAGGATTTAAGTAAATTTCCATCCTCAAAAGATTACCAGGGATAAAAAAAAAAAAAAAAAAAAAACTAACAAAACGCCAACCAAACCATCCACCATAATTTCATAACTAACCAATACCTCCAACATTAAAGTAATAGTAAATAGTCAAAACAACTTAAATAATGTAAAGTTACAAATCATGCCAAATTATCAAAATACCAAGGTCATAAAAAAAATAATAAATACATAAATTAATATCAATCCTAAGTTCAAGAAAACAAAAGAAGTCCAAACGACATGTCCAACAACTATAGTTATTTCTCTTTACCATCGTAGTCTCAACTAATCCTGCAAAGGAAGCTCGGCTGCGCTCAAATAGAACGCACTCGAAATGCCAAGAGACAAAACGTATAGCGATTCCGGTTTTGAATCGACACTTATGGTATTCATGACTCGGGTTTATGGTTTCTGAATATTGTTCATTGTCTTTTGCTCTTTATTCCGCCTTAAATTTGGTTATTTGGGCATTTTGAGTGTGTTTGGAATATGTTGGTTACTTAGTTTCAAACCTTGTGTTGCCCAGAATTTTGGTTTTCCGTTCGAGCGAGCCTTCTTACGCTCGAATGGGGTTTGCAAACACTCAGTACTTTGCATGTCTGCAAAAGTACTAGAGGAGTGTTTTCCACGCTCGAGTGGCGTTTCCTACGCTCGAGCAGGTGGGCGCTTGAGTAGCCCTTCTTGTGCTCGACCTGTTTGTCTGTTGTCTGCAAAAGTACTAGATGTGTGTATTCTACGCTCGAACGGGCCACTTCTTGCGCTCGAGCGGAACAACTTTTGTGTTTGATGCTCGAGCGTCAAATCTTCCGCTCGAGTGGACTGTGTGTATATCAAATCGCGACAAGCACTTTTTACATCACTTTTTCAGATCTATTCTTCTAAAAACCGTCAAGTGAGACCCTCTCTCTCTAAAATACTCTCTCTCTCTAGATTTCAACCTAGTTCTAGTGGTTTCTCAACCCTTGTGCCTTCATTAAAAAGGTAGAGATCCTCAGGATCTTCACTTTGACCCAAATAGAGTTGGATTTCAGCATCTTTGAGGTTTCTCTCTTGCTTGGCTCATCTTCTCTCTTTGAGGTATGGATTTTCTACACTTTGTTATGGTTTTTGACTTAGTTATTTGTGGTTGTGTAACAATGGTGGGTTTTGGGGGCATTTTCAGCAACCTAGGGTTTGGGTAAAATATAAAAGAGAGGTTTTTGGTAGAAATGAAATAAATGAACATGGGGTTTGAAAATGAAGTCTTGTTGTGTCAAAATGGGTGATTTTGGTACTTGGATTAATATTTTGAAAAGGGAGATTTTTGCCCTAAAATGATTATCATATTTATTTTGTATAAATAGTTGAAATTGGCATTATAAACATGGAATTGAGTGAGTATTGGAGTGAATGGTGGAATTGAATATGTAATGCTTCACACCCTTAAAAATTTTGGATAAATTATTTGTCTTGAGATTGTATATAGTATCTATATTGGGCTATTGGTAGAGGAAAGCTTCGATTGTTGTAGAAATTGCATGTGGATTAGGTGAATTTAAACTAGTCTGTGGTTGATTATCATTGACTATGATCATGTTGTGAATACATTGTATATGTATGATTGTTTGGGAGGAGAATGTGGATGGACTCCATTATAATTAAGTTGGCTGGAGTGTCCCGGGTGAAAGTCCCGAAATTTATACATGGGTGCCAATCCCACGAACGAAATATCCGTAAAATGGCAGTTGGAAGTGCTTGTGTGGTGATTGTGAATTTGTTGAACCATTGAGTTGTAGTCTCATTTGAGTTATTGGAAAATAAATGAAATTGGCTCATGTCTTGGAATGAACTAAGTGAAAATGAAATGGAATATGGACTTGGTAGTTTTGTGACTATGTAAAATGGTGAATGTTTTAGCCCTAGCATTGTTTATGCATATTGCACTTATATCTTTGTTAAATGTCATATATTGTGTTAGGTTATTCCTACTGGGCTGTGGCTCACCCTATTTGGGAAAAACATTTTCAGGTAATGATGGCATGCCTCCACCAAGGCAATAGCATTGGAGAGACTTTTGGGGAGTAAGAGCTTCTTTATTTTGTTTCACTTTTTGTATAGCCTAGGGCTGAAATTGTATGAGCTAGTCTTCTTTTGTTGTAACCAAGTCAAGACTTGGAAAGGTGTAAGCCCGAAGGGCATTTATCTATGTTAAATTCTTTTGTGTTATTAATTTCATTTAATGAAAGGACTATTTACTCTGATTTATGTAGCTATTAACAAATGTGCTAGGTTGTATTTATAGTATTATTTTGGGGGCATTACAATTTGGTATCAGAGCGTACCGGGTTTGAATACTTTGGGTACGTGGGAAGTCGTTAGTACCACAATGGGTTTGTCTCGCTTGATTGAGACGTTTGATAACATGCTTATATGATTATATGGGTATGGAATCTAATTCCTAATATGTTGATTGGATCTATGGGTTCTTGGAAGTCCTAGTAGAAAAGCACTTGATCACTGTTGTTTCTAATTGGAACTCTAGCAACGCCATGGGACGCTCATTATCTAGGAAGGAAATTCGTATGTGTTTACGTGATTATGTGCTTATGTGGAGTGAATTATTGTTGTCCAACGTATTAGGACGCGAATGACTTAGCTTTGGTACATTTGTGAATGTGCTAATCATTTTGTTACCTTTATTAGGATGTCAGGACGTGGTTTTGGTCGTGGTATGCGTGGTAGGCCTAGAAGGCACAAGATGCTTATACCGGATGAAATTCCGGCACATGAGGAAGGGGTTGGTCAGGCTAATGTGGCCGAACTGATTGGTCAATAGACCATGGGTGGAGCGTTGCGGGAATCTATAGACATTCTCATAGTTAAGAATCAAGTCCAGGCCCAGGTTGTAGAGGCAGGGCCATCTTTTCTAAAGAGGGAGTTTTTTTGGTCGAACTCAAAAGAGTTTTTGGGCGATCCTCAGGAGCCACTGAAGGCAGATGAGTGGCTTGAACAGATAGTGAAGACGTTCGAGATGCTTGGCATCGAGGACGACTAGTTGAGGGTGACCTTGGTGTTTTTCCAGCTGAAGGGGGATGCAGGTCTGTGGTGGAAGTATACGCGTGGGCGCACTGGAGTAACTTGGGAGGCTTTTGTCAGCGCCTTCTAGGACAAGTTTCTACCTCCCACAGTTAGGGAGAAATTGAGAGAACAGTTCTCCAAGTTGGTGCAGTTGAATACACCAGTGGCTGAATTTGAGGCCATATTCACTAGCCTCTCTAGGTTTGCACCAGAGTTTATGGTGACTAAGGAGCATCGTTGTTTGGAGTTTGAGAAGAGGTTGAGGACCGAGCTCATGTTTTGAGTGGCCAGGTCCATGATTAGAGACTATGGACACCTTGTGGAGGCAGTGGCCCATCTTGAGACCATCATGTAGGCAGAAGAGGAGAGGATGAGGGGCTCCAGGAGGAGTCAGGATAGTTAGGGGGACGGTAAGAGTCAAAGGGGTTCTAACCCTCAGTCGTCCCAAGGAGCTCAGTCGAGGTTCACTTTTCCAGTGCTGAGTTCGGGTTCTGTGAGAGGTGGTCAGGGGGATGTGACTTGTTTCAAATGTGGTCAGTTGGGCCACAAGTCTCCAGCTTGCCCGTAGAGAGGAGGAGGGCAGCAAACAGCATCGTCTTCGGCTCATTCTCAGGGCCAGAGTCAGGGTAGAGAGCAGTCGCCCACTTGTTATCAATGTGGACAGGCGAGGCACCTGAAGAGGTTTTGCCCACAGTTGGGTGGCATATCTGGTGCGTCTGGTTCGAGGCAGACACAGCGTCACTAGCCAGCACAGTCAGCACAGGCCTCGAGGGCCAATCAGGGAGCCTCTTTAGTTCAATCTGTGCAGCAGGCTTATGCTCGGAGGGGTGAACAGATAGATCAAATGCCAACAAGACATGTGTATACTGTTACCGCGCTAGATCTTGTACCAGCTCCATTTGTAGTAAGAGGTACCTTTTTGTTTTGCAATTCAGTTGCTAATGTGTTGATTGATACGGGCACATCCCATTCTTTTATCTCGTCTGCATTTGCATTGGTTTTGGGGTTGTAGTTGGCATAGTTAGCATCTCATATTTGTGTAGAGTCACTTATTGGTAGTAAGGTCATCTTAAAACAGCGGTGTCGGGGCTGTGATATAGAGGTTGCCAGTCGTCGACTACCATTTGTATTTGTATTGCTTGACATGTCTAGTTTTGATGTTATTTTGGGTATGGACTAGTTATCGTCATATTAGGCTGTTATAGATTGCTACCATCAGAGGATTACTGTATGTACCTCGAGCCGTGACTGCTTTTATTTCTTGGGGACCGAGTGGATATAGTCTTATCACCGGTGTATGATCCGTATGGACAGAGTGAACTTAGTTGTCTCCTTACTAGCTTTTTGAGTAGTGAGTGTGATGAAGACTGGATCGAGTTGCCAAGGGTGGTTATTGAATACCTCGATGTTTTTCCCGAGGACCTTACTAGTTTACCACCTCACCAAGAGATCGAATTTTCTATTGATTTAGTGCCGGGAACGGCATTGATTTCTATGGCACCGTATCAGTTTGCACCTACGGAGTTAAGTGAGTTGAAGATTCAACTCTAGGAATTGCTAGATAAGGGTTTTATTTACCCTAGTACTTCACCTTGTGGAGCACCAGCTCTCTTTGCTAAAAAGAAAGATAGAGCGTTGCGACTTTGTATTGATTACTGAAAATTGAACCGGGTAACTGTTAAGAACAAGTATCCAATGCCTCGTATAGATGATCTGTTTGATCAATTGAAGGGGCCTTGTTGTTTCTCTAAGATAGACCTAAGATTGGGTTACCATAAGTTGAGGGTAAAGGAGAAGGATATCCTAAAGACGACATTCCGTATGCGGTATGACCATTACGAGTTCCTAGTGATGCCTTTTGGGCTAACCAATGCACTGGCTGTATTTATGGATTTGATGAACCGAATCTTCTGTGAATTCCTAGATCGTTTCATGGTCGTCTTTGTGGACGACATTTTGATTTATTCACCCTCTGAGAAGGAACATGAGGAACACTTGTGAGTGGTGCTTAAGTTGCTTAGAGCCCATAAGTTGTATGCTAAGTTTGGGAAATGTGAGTTTTGGCTGAAAGAGGTTAAATTCTTAGGTCATGTAGTATCCGGGGAATGGGTGACTGTAGATTCATCCAAGATAAAGGCAGTGCAAGATTGAGCACAACCTAAGAATACCTTTGAGATCCGTAGTTTTCTGGGGTTGGCCAAGTATTATCGGAGGTTTGTAAAGGATTTCTCTAAGCTAGCTTCACCTTTAACTAGACTGACAAGTAAGAGAGTCAAATTTGTGTGGGATGAGACATGTGAGAAATCGTTCCAGGAACTTAAGGTTAGACTTACTACTACTCCAGTCTTGATTATTCCGGAGAGGGGTTTGGGTTATTCAGTGTATTGTGATGCCTTACGAGAAGGTTTGGGTTGTGTTTTGATGCAAGAGGGAAATGTAGTAGCTTATGGCTTGCGGCAGTTGAAAACACACGAGAGGAACTACCCTACTCATGATCTAGAATTAGCAGCAGTGATATTCGCCCTGAAAATTTGGAGGCATTATCTGTATGGTGAGAAATTTGAGGTGTTTTCTGATCATAAGAGTCTGAAGTATCTATTTACTCAGAAAGACTTGAATTTGAGGTAGAGGAGATAGATGGAATTCATAGAGGATTATGATTTCGAGTTACATTATCATCCGAGAAAGACCAATGTTGTGGCCGATGCCTTGAGCAGGAAATCAATTAGCAGTGTGGCTTGTATCACCATTCAGGAATGAGAGATGCTGGGTGCTCTTGGGGAGTTTGACCTGCATCTTGGTGAGTCCATTGAATCTGTGGCCTTGTTTACTGCAGTTGCCCAACCTACACTAGTGAACCAAGTGTTAGAAGTGCAGAAGAGTAACCTTGAAGTAGAAACCCTCAGGGAGAAGATTTCCAGTGAGAAAGTGGAGAAGGGCTTGAATGTGTATCCCGACCAAAGTGTGAGATACCGTGATCGTTTGTTCGTGCTGGAGTCTTGCTGAGAAGAAGTACTTTGAGAGTTTCACCATTCACGCCTTGTAGTGCATCTGGGAGGCACAAAAATGTATCATGATCTGAGTCGCCAGTTTTGGTGGAGAGGTATGAAAAAAGATGTGGCAGTATTTGTATCGAAATGCCTCACTTGTCAGCAAGTGAAGGCCGAGCATCAGAGGCCAACGGGTTTGTTACAACCCTTGCCTATAGCCGAGTGGAAATGGGAACATGTCACGATGGATTTTGTTATGGGCCTTTTGAGGACTCAACGGGGTAGTAATGCCATTTAGGTGGTAGTTGACCGGTTAACCAAATCTGGGCACTTCATACCTATGCGCATAAGTGATTTGGTAGACTATTTTGCCGACTTGTATATATCAGGGATATGGTGAGGTTGCACGGGGTCCCTGTGACGATTGTTTCGGATAGCTTTCTGAGTTTCACAGCTCGGTTGTGGCAGAGCTTGCAGAGTGCCTTGGGCACTAGATTGACCTTTAGTACTGCGTATCATCCTCAGATTGACGGGCAGTTCGAGCGTACTATTCAAATCCTTGAGGATATACTTCGAGGCTGTGTCCTTGATTTTACGAGGTCATAGGAGAGGCACTTACCCTTAGTGGAGTTTGCTTATAATAATAGCTTCTAATCGAGTATTAGTATGGCACCGTTTGACGCCTTGTATGGTCGACCATGTAGATCTCCAGTGTGTTAGGCCGAGGTGGGTGATGCACCTTTGTTGGACTCAAAGTTAGTTCGGGAAACGACGGAGAAAGTGGCACTTATTCGTAAAAGGTTGGTTACGGCTCAAAGTCGTTAGAAAAGTTATGTCGACCGTAGGAGGAGACCCTTGTCTTTTGAGGTGGGTCATCATGTGCTCTTGAAAATATCACCTAGGCGGTGTTTGATGAAATTTGGGAAGAGTGGAAAGTTATCCTCTTGATTTATTGGGCCTTTTGAAATCCTTGAGTGGATTGGAGAGGTTGCCTATCGTTTCGCATTGCCGCCACAACTTTTCGGAATACATGACATGCTTCATATTAGTATGCTTCAGAAGTATGAGCCGGATCCATCGCACGTATTGGATTGGACCAACTTGGAGATAGATGAGGATGCCTCGTATGAGGAGAGACCGATGAGAGTCTTGGATAGAAGGGACCAAGTCTTGTGAGGCAAGACAATTCCCTTAGTTAAAGTTTTGTGGAAATGCCACAGAGTTGAGGAAGCAACTTGGGAGAGTGAATTGGAAGTCCGAGAGAAGTATCCAGACTTATTTGTTGATGTTTGAACATGTATTGTATTGCGATTATGATTGGTAGAATGTGAGAACATTGTATATGTTGTCACATTTTGGAAACATGAGTTTATTATAAACATTGCATATGTTTAAAAATATGGAATATTGTATGTACTATATCACTCTTGGAAGCATTGTATATGCGGTGTAAATTTCTTGAAAACTCAGATTTTTGTTAAACATTGTAAATGTTTTGGGAAATTATAAATTTTCCTGTAATTTGGGACTTGTGTATCGAGTCGATGATAATGGATAACCGAATAATGGGTCATGGTAATGGACTTGTAAGAATTAACATTGTTATGAATGATCTAATGCTGATTTTTGAACTTAATTGGTAATTTTGGGGACGAAATTCTTTAAGGAGGGAAGGTTATAACGATTCCGGTCTTGAACCGACACTTATGGTATTCCGAACTTGGGTTTATGGTTTCTGAATATTGTTCATTGCCTTTTGCTCTTTATTCCTCCTTAAATTTGGTTATTTGGGCATTTTGAGTGTGTTTGGAATAGGTTGGTTACTTAGTTTTCAAACCTTGTGTTGCCCAGAATTTTGGTCTTCCGCTCGAGCGGGCCTTCTTGCGCTCGAACGGGGTTTGCAAACAGTCAATACTTTGCATGTCTACAAAAGTACTGGAGGAGTGTTTTCCATGCTAGAGCGAGTGGATGCTCGAGCAGTTTGTCTGTAGTTTGCAAAAGCACTGGATGTGTGTATTCTACGCTCAAGTGGGCCACTTCTTGCGCTCGAGGGGAATAACTTTTGTGTCTAACGCTCGAGCATCAAATCTTCCGCTCAAGCGGACTGTGCGTATATCAGATCGCGAAAAACACTTTTTACATCACTTTTTCAGATCTATTCTTCTAAAAACCCTAAAGTGAGACCCTCTCTCTCTAAAATACTCTCTTTTTATAGATTTCCACCTAGTTCTAGTAGTTTCTCAACCCTTGTGCCTTCATTACAAAGGTAGAGCTCCTCAAGATCTTCACTTTGACCCAAATAGAGTTGGATTTCGGCATCTTTGAGGTTTCTCTCTTGCTTGGCTCATCTTCTCTCTTTGAGGTAAGGATTTTCTACACTTTGTTATGATTTTTAACTTAGTTATTTGTGGTTGTGTAACAATGGTGGGTTTTGGGGGCATTTTGAGCAACCTAGGGTTTGGGTAAAATGTAAAAGAGGGGTTTTTGATGGAAATGAAATAAATGAACGTGGGGTTTGAAAATGAAGTCTTGTTGTGTCAAAATAGGTGATTTTAGTACTTGGATTGATATTTTGAAATGGGGGATTTTTGCCCTAAAATGATTATCATATTTATTTTGTATAAATAGTTGAAATTGGCATTGTAAACATAGAATTTAGTGAGTATTGGAATGAATGTTGGAATTGAATATCTAATGCTTAACACCCTTGAAAATTTTGGATAAATTATCTGTCTTGAGATTGTATATCTGTTTAGAAGTATCTGTATTGGACTATCGGTGGAGAATAGCTTTGATTGTTATAGACATTGCATGTGGATTAGGTGAATTGAAACTAGTCCATGGTTGATTATTATTGAATATGATCATGTTGTGAATACATTGTATATGTATGATTGTTTGGGAGGAGATAGATGATAGACTCCATTATAATTAAGTTGGCCGTTGTGTCCTAGGTGAAAGTCCCGAAATTTATACATGGGTGCCGATCCCGCGGACGAAATATCCGTAAAATGACAGTTGGAAGTGCTTGTGTGGTGATTCTGAATTTGTTGAACCATTGAGTTGTAGTCTCATTTGAGTTATTGGAAAATAAATAAAATTGGTTCATGTATTGGAATGAACTAAGGGAAAATGAAATGGAATATAGACATGGTATTTTTATGACTATATAAAAGGGAGAATGTTTTAGCCCTAGCATTGTTTATGCATATTGCACTTATATCTTTGTTAAATCTCATATATTGTGTTAGGTTATTCCTACTGGGCTATGGCTCATCCTATTTGGGAAAAACATTTTCAAGTAATGATGGCATGCCTCCACCAAGGCAATAACATTGGAGGAACTTTTGGGAAGCAAGAGTTTCTTTATTTTGTTTCACTTTTTGTATAGGCTAGGGCTTAAATTGTATGAGCTAGTCTTCTTTTGTTGTAACCAAGTCAAGACTTGAAAAGGTGTTAGTCCGAAAGGCATTTATCTATGTTAAATTCTTTTGTATTATTAATTTCATGTAATGAAAGGACTATTTACTCTGATTTATGTAGCTATTAACAAATGCTCTGGGTTGTATTTATAGTATTATTTTGGGAGCATTACAAAATGGGTTAGTATACAAGTATACTAGTATAAGTACATATATTGGACACTCACGTATCCAATAGACACAAACAAAAGTACATTTAATTCTTGTTACGGAACAAGACAAGTAGTTCCATCCGCACCGAGACGAATAGGTAGTTTCCCGAGATACGGTGACATTTAGTTTCTTTCCTGTACACAACGAAATATAAATTGAGTATGAAATAAACAAAATAAAAATAAAAATATGGTGGGTCAGCCCTGCATAAAAGTTAGTAAGACCCACCATTCTACAAAAAATAAAGTTAGTATAATTTAATCATAAGTAACTTACTGAAGAAGTATAAAAATGCACCGTTTCATGCTTAAATAATTCGAATTTACCAAAACTCAAAGAACAAAAGTTGTACAGAATCAAATTTTCTAAAAGGGTTCGCAAACAAATTTAGTAGAAACTAAACAGGTTGAGAGAAAAACTTGATAGAAGAACCTAAGGTGTCTGAACAGAAGGGTTAGCAGAGGTAACAGATCCTGTAGAAGTGTTCGTGTAAAAGATTTGGAGTTATTTATAAAAAAATGGAAGGAATAGGAAGCAGCCATTACCGGACCCCCCTTGCGTACCGGAGGTCAAGGACACCGACGGCCAGTGGATATAGACGTAGTTACCGTAGTCGTGCACCTTTTAAGGCCCAACATGTTCGCAGACGGTACGTTCAGAATATTCCCTGATTTATTAAGAAGAATAAAAGGGGAGTAAGGAAATTACAGCTATACGATGAACAATTAAGGGACGTTAAGTTTGATAATAAAGGCGTGGCGAGATTACTTAATGGTATTGAGTTGGGTAATAAGAGATCTGACCATCAATCAGACAAGATCGTAGTTAAGGGTATCAAATTCATCGGTAATATTCAATTGGGACAAGATGCTAAGGACGAAGCTGTGGTCCACTACGCGTTGGTTTTTGTCATCAGTGATAATAGTCCGTCAGATTCTGTCCCTACACCTGACAAGATATTTATTGGAGTTGGGGAGGAGAATCCTGAGACCTGGATTGTTGATCCTGACCAGTCCGACCGGTTTTGGATGCTAAAGAAAATGAGGTTCAAGCTCGTTGGTGATAAGGACAAAGAGTACGTTCATCACGGGATAGAAGTTGTGGACCGGTTCTTCCCAGTTGATGTTTGGACGGACTACAAAGATACGCTGTTGGGAAATGTTGGAAGCATTCAAAAGGGTGCCATATATTTAGTGGCTGCTATTGTTAGTGGAAAGGAATGCAAAATCACTTTAAGGAGTCAAATGTACTTTAAAACTGTTTAGAATTATAATTTGATGTATTTTTATTTCTAATGTTCAGGTTAATGGAGGTGGACGATATAAAAACTGGGGTTGTTGAAGGTGTTTCAGCAAGTGATTTCAGTTGTATTGAACTTGCGTTACCTAATTTATTTTCTCAATTGAGGTTAAGATACAAACAAAAAAGTATTAAGGTTGATAAAATATTGATAAAATATTCCCCCCTTTGCGCACCCAATGCTAGTGGGTTGGTCAGAGTAAATGTTTATGATCGGAGGTTAAAAGGTAATGATAGTTTGCAGGCGTGGTTTATTTTCCCAGTGGATTGTCAATGCGAGTTAGTCTATTATAGGAATGGTTATTGTTCAATTAACGACAAACAGGTACCATGGATGGTGAAGTATCGACTTGAAAACTCCAATATTAAAAGGCGGGTTACGTATTGTAAGATGAAGGGGTATCTGAAGTATTGTACGAGTGACATGCCAGAAGATTCGCAAATGAGGGCCCCCTCTATTGTTGTGTTATCTAAAAAATATACTAATGATAATGTTGATGTTTGGCATTGCCCTCCAACGAAGGCCATTCCGATTCTGACGCGGACTAAGTCTATTGGTTTACCGGAGAGGCGAAGAGATTTGTTGTTAGGAGGTTTTGGGGAAAGTGGTTCAGTTATTCATGAACGCAGAGGTCGTCTGAGTTTGTCAGAGATTGATGTACGCAGAGGTGGTGATGACACTAGTGATGTTGATCCTGATCCATCGATTTCAGAGGTTGGTGTTAGCAAAGATGAAGTTGATCGTAGAGGGGATCAGTTGTTATGGATCCAGCAGAATTTTCTAATGTTTTACGAAATGTAATCATCAGTGTAAAAAATAGTGATGTGGCTCAAGATGTAATAGTTGATGATAAGGGAAATGTAGTAAGTAAATAAAACTTTGAGTGGTTTCATAAATAAAATTAATAAAATTTTTCATTAATCATGACAGTGGTTACATTAACATCAAACCATTCTCTCATTTTTGGGGACATTGCATCTAACCAACTACTGTCCCCATTTGTTAATAAAATACAAGGAATTCCTCCTCTAATAGTGAGATCTGGTTGGAACTTAACAAATACATGAAAATCTCTCTGGCATCCTACTAAATTCTTCATTAATTCGGTAGGGACTGTCGAGTATTTGATGTCGTCTATGACGTTGTAGACGGCGTCTTGGTCGTAGTCCTTGAAAGTTATTCTGCCAGAGAAGTAATTGTGTCGTCTGAGGCTTCTGGCCCAGGCGGTTTTGCCTGTTCTTGAGGGTCCTTTGAGGTAGAGGAAGTTGGGCGGATGGGCCTCTGCTTTGGTTCCTGTTATCAGAAGAGGCGGAGAGTTCTTCGTCAGTATATAAATTGATTATATTATTTTTGTGTACCCCTAATCTAAGGAAATCGTCTTCCCTCCAAACGGAGAGACTGCAATTTTGACATAACTCGTACTGAACGCAATTTCGACTTACAAACAAAATATTATTTTCTGCCTATTTTTTTACTTCTTCATTTAAGAAAGGAAATGAATTAAAAGGGCTAGTATATGGGGGCCTCTCTCTTTTGTAATGATCCCTGGAAAATGTTTTTAATTGGGGGTATTTTGTGACATAATCGGTGGGACATCTTTCTTTACAGAGAGCAAAGAATTGTTCCTCCGTTTCTGCTTCGCCAAGTATTCCCCTCCAGAGTTCATCTTTGTTTTTCGAAGGACTTTTCCCCTTAGATGAAAATTCTCCCCATTCGACGAACTCGCCCTCGTTCTTTACGTATATCTTGTCGACTTCTTTGTTGGCGAGTGGAGTTTTTCTATATTCGGATGGTAGATCCTCCCATTGGTTCCAGTGAGATCAAAAAATCTCGAGTTGGAAGTTTGGATCTTCTTCGTGCATTGAACCATGGCATGAAGGTGGGGGTTTCCATCTTCATGGAGCTCCCTTGCGACAAGTATGTAGTATGGCTGACAGGCTAGTTGGAGGAGAGATTGGAGGAGTTCTAAGAGTTGTTCTTTTGGGCATGGGCATTGTGGGTAGGTGAGGAAAACATTTTTGGCATAAAAACGGAAAGAAGCTTGGCAAGGCATTATTTAGCTTATTTATTGATTAACACTTAACTTACACAGGTGTGAATGTTGTTAGTCGAGGCTTTATATAGGGGGAGGTCACACCAGCTGGGGGGGGCGCTATATATAATATTACTAGCGCCCCCCCCTCCCGCGTTCAAATTGTACCCAATAGGCAATTTCATCCGTCGATGGACGTATGGATGGTGACGTGTAAGGCGGAGATTAAATCCGTACTCACACCAAATAGTAATCACTGTTTGGAGTGAGTGGTGTGAGTAGACGTGGCCATGTCCTGTCCACCCACGTGTCACGATCGTTGTGGGAATTCAATCGAAAAATCTAAAGTTGAAAACGAAAAGAAATAGCCCTAAGATGATTTTTTTGGGAAAAGTTCAAAATACGAAAAATGTTCAGAATAATGTTTTACTTTAATTTACATGGCACCAATAAAAATGAGCTCGTTTCGTCGGTTAAGACAGTATGTAAAATCTGCAATACTGAAATAAATAAAAACTATTGTAACAAAGATCATCTGATTACAAGTTCTAATCGATCTTTCTAGTAAAAAGTTAAAACACAAAAGTTGTCTAGAATTACGTATACATGCTTCTGCCCAAATTTCGTAATTTATTGAGGTTGTTTATTATTTTTCAACATGTACAAATTGATACAATTCACACTATACCAATAAACTCATAATTAAATTCTTTGTACCTTAACTCCACCACTTCGGCCCTTCACTTCTGGCCTACACATATATCCCATGTGCTTCCTGTATACCTAACACCGCTCCGAAGCCAAACTTGCACAGGGATATCATCCCGAGTTTGACCTACACTGTCCGGATGGTTAGCATATACATATGCACGTAGATCAAAGCACTCGTCTACTCTTGAGAATGAGGCAACAATATATATATACACAATCTCTCATCTACTCATGAGAACAAACATAACAATGCCAAGCCTAAGGCATTCAAATAAATCTTATAATTCTCACTTTTTTTTTTTTTATAGACTCTTTCTCACAAGCACTCAAATAAAATAACAATCCATGGAGTCATGGTGAAGTGTAATGAGTTTATCTATGGGTTCGTAATTTATTTTAATTTCATATATCCATGAGTGTGATTACACCTACAAAATAAATATATACAAAAACCCTAAACCTTGCATACACAACTAACTAAAATAATTAAAATCAAACCAACATCTTCATACAAATACCATATCAAACCAACATCAAATAAATAAATAAAAATAACGAAATAAACATAAATCCAAGAAAGTGGGTTTTGCACTCACAATATTTTTTTGAAAATCAAAGAATTACTTGAAAAATTAATAGAATCACTAAAATAAAACCCTAACCCCTTTTATTTTTGTCTCTCTTCCTCACCTCTCTTTCCCCTTTCTCTCTCTCACTCTCTCGACTCCTGTGCTTGGCTTTTATGATTAATACCTTTGATGATAAATCACATAGTCTCTCTCTCTCTCTCTCTCTCTCTCTCTCGGCTGTTTTCTCTCTCTCTCTCTCTCTTTTTTTTTTTTCCTTTGTGAGGCTCTAACACATATAACCTAATTGATATATTATATAATATTATATAAGAACAACATAAATATAACATATACAAATATAAATATAAGGTCAATATTATATCTAACACCTTTTATATATATAATAATATATAAATTTTTAAATTAATTATATATAATTAAATATCACATTAAATTAATTAAATATCCTATTAAATTCTCATGTAACCACACAATTAATCAAGTCAAAAATAAAATAAGTAATAATAATAAATATGACCTACGAAAAATTAGCGTCGCTACAAACCGATTAGGCTGAACCGCTTTTAGTGAGAAGTATTGTAAGAGCTTCGATATCTCATATTAATTTTTTTAATTTTCTTAATTTTAGACAATTGAGAAAATCTCCATTAAGCTAACTTATTAATCTATGTTTTATTTGATAATCTCACATCGGGAGATAAAGGAAAAAGTGAATTGTTTTACTCATATAAAGTCAATTTTATACTCTCGTTTGATATTGCAATGTTGTGCATGTTTCAATTTAAAATAATTTAAATTTTAAAATAAAAATTTTAAAGTTTTAATTAATTAATTTTTGTATAAGTTGGTTGGTCTTTTGACCTAACCGATTAGGCTAAATCATTTTTTATTTGACTCATTCGTTGGTTTAACCACGATTTTAGTAATTTTATTAAAAATATATTGATTAGATTTGTTTGATTCAAAATCAACTAAAGAATAATTTGATTAAATATTGAACGACTGAGATTGCTTGATTAGAAATAAATTTTCTGTCCAAATAATTGTAAAGGTTTATTTTATAATCTCACATCCTGAAAAAAAGGAAAAAGTGGACTGTTTTGCTTATATGAAGTGAACTTTAATATTGTAGTGTTATGCATGTTTCAATTCAAGCCAATTTAAATTTTAAAATTAAAATATCATTTAAAAGTTTTAATTAATTAATTTTTGTATAAGTTGGTTGGTCATTTGACCTAACCAATTAGGTTGAACTGTTTTTGATTTGACTGATTTGCTGGTTTAACCGTGATTTCTCATACTGAATTTCTTAATTTTAAACAATTAAAATTTTTTCCATTGGCTAGCTCTTATTTAATCATATAAAAATAAAATTCTAATCAATTTATAATTTATTTTATAATCCCACATCGGGAAAAGAAAGAAAAAGTGAGTTGTTTCACTTATATAAAGTGAATCTTAGACTCTCATTTAATATTGTAGTGTTGTGCATGTTTCAATTTAAGACAGTTTAAATTTTAAAATAAAATTTAAAAGTTTTAATTAATTAATTTTTGTGTAAGTTAGTTAGCTTTTTAACCTAATCGATTAGGCTAAATCATTTTTGATTTGATTGATTCGTTGATTTAACCGCGATTTTAACAGTTTTATTAAAATATATTTGTTAGATTTGTTTGATTCGAAATAAAATATATTTGTTAGATTTGTTAAAATATATTTTAACAGTTTTATTAAAATATATTTGATTCGAAATAAACCAAAGATTGACCTAACTAAAGATTAAATGACTAATATTGTTGGATTCGAAATAAACTTCCCACCCGAATAATTGTTAAATTTTATTTTACACAATTCCACATCGGAAAAAAAAAAAGAAAAAGTGAGTTGTTTCATCAGTTATATAAAGTGGATGTTTGAAAAGTTACTATTTTAGTAGGCTATTTTAGTGGGTGTTTGGGAAGTGAATTTTTTTGTAGATTTTTTTAGTTGTAAGATATTATTGGAGAATTTTTTTTTTTTGTGTTTGGGAAGATAGTTGGGTTTTTTTGTGGTTGGATGTGATGTTTGTGAGAGAAAAAGTGAAATAATTATGGGGTTTGATGTGATATTTTGTTTGGATTTTTTTTTGTTTTTTTTATTTTGTAAAACATTTGTCTTGTAGTGAAAAAAAAAAAAAACCCAAAAACTAAGTTCCTAAACACCCCAAAACTTGGATTTTTTGTAGTTAGATGTGATATTTGTAAGAGAAAAAGTGAAATAATTATGGATTTAATGTGACATTTTGTCTTATTTAGCTATTTTAGCTTATTTTGTCTTTTTGTAGATTTTTAGGCTAAAATCCCACTTCCCAAACAACCCAAGTAAACATATGCTCCCATTTAATATTGTAGTGTTATGCATGTTTCAATTGAAAACATTTTAAATTTTAAAATAAAATCAAATTTAAAAATTTTAATTAATTAATTTTTGTATAAGTTGGCTATACTTTTGACCGATTTTAACGATTTTATCAATATATATATATATATGTATATTATTTATTTCTAAAGGATATGTTTAAGTTTTATGACAAACTTTAATATAGAATAAACTAAAACTATAAATTTATAAAATGAAATTTATTTTTGTTTTATCATTAATATATATATTTTTTGTAATTATTCTATTTTTTTCACCTTTACCAATTATTTTTATTTTATGACATCTATTTCTTATTGTGAATTTAAAATATACAATTAATGACATAATAACTGCAATATATATTATATATATATATATTCTAATAAAATGATTAAAATTTAATTCATTCTAAATTATTTTTCTATACTTTTTAAATAAATTTTATGTTATTATTTAATTTCAAAATTATTTTTAGTTATTTATTTAGTCCGTGCATATGCTAGTATATATATATATATATAACTTTTTTAGATGAATGCCATAAACTAATAAAAGCCAAAACAATAAAACTGTCAATGTAACCAACATATCATAAGTTTCCATATATGCATCTGCAAATGCAGATGATTAGCTCCTAACTACACATTGATTTCAACAATCCACACAATGACCCAAAGGAGGTCTAAATCAATTATCACAATTTCAATATGCATCTGGCAATCCTACACACCATACCAACAATTAGTATAGAGAAAAGGAAGATACTATGATGTTAATGATGCATATGGTATACTTTTTATAATTTTTTTTATAAAATTTTACAAATTTTTATAATATAAACACAAAATGTCATAACATTTTTTTTATCACAAAAGTCATAATTTTTTTCACGATAAAATATTATAACGAAAATTACAAAGTGTCATAATATTATAATTTTTAACTTTAGGATACACATCATAAATTCAATATTTGTAATTTCATCACAAAATATCATAACATATATCACGAATAATTATAATTTTATTTTGGGATATAGGTTAAAAGCTAACTTTATAACTTTTTTTGGCTTTTTTAAAAAAACGTACAGAAAAGTAGAGAGGTGATGTAATTCACAAAAATTAAAAAGCCAAAAAGTTGACTTTTAACCGAGTTGCCAAAATAGGCCAAAGGTTTGTGTTGGGAAGTAGGTTAAAAGCTAGTTTTTTGATTATTTTATTTTTTATTTTTTGATTTTTTTTGAAAAAATGTGTAAAAAAGTAGAAACATGATGTGACTTAAAAAAGTCAAAAAATCAAAAAATTAACTTTTAATCCAATTACCAAAATAGACCAAAATTATTACTTTATTAATATGTGCACAATTTTGAAATACACACAAACATCTAAAACTCCTTTTTTTAGAACTCTCAATTATTTTTGGAGAGAAAAATCACCCACCCAACTAATCCACGTGGTTTATTCGCTTTCTTGGATGCTCACTTTTATCCACCAAATAATTAGCAGCTATTGAGATGGAGAGATGCTCTTAAAATCATATTACTTACAATAATAACACTATACATTTAGACTTATAAACTCAGAAAAAAAATTAATAATTTGAATTCATTTTAATCACGAATTTCACATTTCATCAATTTAATTTTCATCACACAAATACATTTAGAATAAATTATATATTGATAAGAATGAATTCATAGCATTTTTGTTTTTACAATCCAAAGACTTCCATGCATAGAAAGAGAGAGATGATAACCCCCGAGCAACTATAGATCAATAATATTGACAAATCTTTTTCTATTTAATGGCATTGCAAATAATTTATTTCATTAATTAACTATTAAATTAATTAATAATTTAAAAAATATATTTCAATTAATAATTTTATAATTTAATTGTTGTATAGGGGAGTAGTTAGGATTTTTTTTTTTTTTTTTAAACTCCTGTTAAATGAAAAATGCTTAATTCTATTTTCACATACAAATTCCTCTCTGTGCACACTTAATGAAAACCTTCTCAATCAATACACATCAAAAAATAATTCTTAGTACATATTTTCTTATCCCAATAATACTCTCATCTTCAATTTTAATATCCTAGTTTTTCTTCCATCCACTCACCCTTCATTCGCCACCGTTGTTGCCACTCTCCCCTTTCATCAACACCACCACCACTCCTAGCTCACCCCTTCCCATCTTAGACCCCTACAATCAACCTCAAAAGTTGTTGGTTTGCTGAAGGAGACTTGTAGGGGTATATGGTTCATGATGGAAGATAATTGTAGGCGGAGGGGGACAAAGGGGATGATGAATAAGAGAGGTAGCACTGGTAATGGAGGATGGTTGTGATGTTTTAGAATTAGGGTTTAGGGAGAAAAAAAATAAAGGATGGTACTTTTATTCTAAGACAAAATTGTATTAACAAAAAATTTCATTAAGTGTGAACTAAGAAGAATCAGTGCGGAAATAAAATTACTTATCAAAAATCTGACGATAAAGTATTTATAATTTTCAAAACTAAAAGGGACAATCTATATTTTAACAAACCTTAAGGAGTATATTTGTAATTTACCTGGATTGTATAAGTTTTTCTTTTTTTTTTTTTTTTTTTTTTGGGTCTGGGAAATACATGGTTAGAGACTCTCTGTAGATAAATAACTGTAACGCCCCAAATTTCTAGCCCAAATGATAATGCAACAATCATGGCTCTCTTAAAGGAAAACCAAATATAACTTCCCATACTTGCATTACATAATAATAATAGTTCCTCATGCGATATTACATTGATTCAACAACAAGTAAATAACCAAATAAGCACCCCCAAGGGTTTACAATCTTCCAAGGCTTAAGCCCGGTACACAAAATGGTTATTCAAACCCACACATACATAGCCCTTGGCTTACAAATAGGATCACAGTAAATGAGAACTTTAGTACTCTCAACACACACATTTCCACGTCCTCAATTAGGCGGATTCACCACGTCTTTTCCTGCACAAAAATCCGGTAGGGTGAGCATAAAGCCCAGTACGAAATCCTTAACAAAGTATATACATTTTATACAAGTCTCAAGAGATAAATGCACATGCCATGCCATGCCTTTTTGAAAATAAAACACATCTTCATCTTTTGAAAACCATTATGCTCAATGATGTTATGTGTCACAACCCCATTCTGCCCCTAGTAGAATGGTGCCGTGATGGCCAGTAATCCGAGATTACCAAAGGCCAACTTACAAGGATTCACACACAGTCAGAGTACACATATGGGGCTTACATGTGCGGAAGCAATAAATTTCAATCTAATTAGTCCATAAGAGTTGTGCATAGATTAAATGAAATGGCATACATCTTAACATGGTCTTACAACTTGATTACAATAAGATAAGTACATAATACATCTTGATCAAAAGGCTTCTCAAGCCGACATATACAAAAGAAATGAATTACAAAGCCAAGAAGCATAATCTTCAAGATGCTACAAAATATGAATCCAAAACATCTTGCAAATAATCATCTAGGTGTCACCGCCTTCTTGCTCGTCACCTACATATATATAAGGAGAGGGTGAGCTTGGATACTCAGTGAATGATATAAGTAATAAAGGTTTGAATGAATGATATCCGAGATCTTTTCCAAAACAATACATATCATAGCTTATACAAAATCAAGGGATGAACTAAGTTCATCTATCGAATCTTTTAAAGCTTCTTGGATGTTAATAACATCTACATAATACCAAACGATGACATTCCGGACAAACCCACGCAGAAAACCGTCAGTGGCAAAACAAGGGAGATATCTCAAACAAGGGTGCAGTTGCATTATAGTCCCCTAGCACTAAGGACTTTCCAAGACAAATGCACTAGTTGCATTATAGTCCCCTAGCACTAAGGACTTTCCCAGAATGTCATCAAAATAAGATAATACTTGATACAAAACTAGGGATAATCATTCATGCTTGATCAAATACTTCTCCAAAATGGAACAAAGCTTTATCAAAACTTTATATCATAGGTTTATTAAAAATACCACTTACATAGCTCTTCAAACGTCGGGGTTAAAGCAAGGGTCCAAGTCCTACAAATACATAATAAAGTCTACTGAATGCACTTCAAGAAGACAAGAAGAGATGCTCAAAGATGGGTATGAAATGCATTCTTAAAACAAGCTTTTCATGAGTGCAAATGATCTTGGCATTTCTTTCAAAACTAGGTCAAGTCAAAGCAAAACATGCTGGAAGTTAAAACACTATTTTTCATCTCGGGGAAAACATGTTGGGTACCAACCAGGTCTTTGCCGAGGTCCCACACCTCTTGGCCGAGGTGTGGTTACCAAGGCTTCAAGCAACGGTACTGTCACGAGGTGTTCATGCGAGATAGACTAATGGTGCAAGTGATCATGCAAGGTAGGCTAAAGTGAGATACGATGCTTGGCCTAAGTGTGAGATCTAGGCAAGAGTGGTCTCGGTGACCACACCTAGGGAAATGTGAAGTCTGGAAATCTGGGTTTCCTTCCTTGAAGAACATGAAGAACACGAATGCTAAAATCATAACTTGTTACTACAAAATCTGAGATTTCATGCTATGAGTTTAAAAACATGGACCTTGGTACCTATTGTAACGCCCCCAAAATAATAACAGAAAACCCATCCATTCATACATACATTGCTACAAGGGATAAACATCTTTACATGTTAATCAACAGAATTAAACGCCCCATGGGCTTACATCTTTCCAAGCTAACACTTGGTTACAAACAGAAGAGTACTAACTCAAATACATGAAAAGCCCTTGGCTTGAAATTACATGTAATTAAAACAAAATACAGTCAAAACCACAATCATCTGCCTGCCTCTAGCCTCTCAAGCGATATCCTTGGAGGTGGCATGCTCAGACTGAAAATGGTGTCCCATATAGGGTGAGCCACACCAAAGAGAAATACACTAAACCAACTATGACCAATGCCTAAAACGTTAGCAATCAACAGATGGCCTACACTTATACATTCTGAGACAACACTTACATTCTTTTACCATTCCAAGACAACCCAGCTTAAGTACCAATTCACTTTGCATTTCATCTTCAACAAGAGTTTGAAAACACGGCTCGATATCTGGCCCAAACCTTTTCGCGTTATATCACTAACACATAAACCACTTTCATTCTTTACTTATGACACACATGTTGGTGTTGTATCAACTTAACATAGAAACATTTTCTATACTTCACAATTGATAACGACATACATTTTAGTGCTATATCAAATCAATCCATACACTTCCGTACTTCCCAAAACAATAATGATATACATTTTAGTGCTATATCATATCAACAAACAACACTTCAACACATCTCCATGGAAAAGCATATGAGCTATTTCCAATATTTCTCCATGGACAAGCATATAAGCTACATCCAATATTTTCCATGGACAAGCATATGAGCTACATCCAATATTTTCCATGGACAAGCATATGAGCTATATCCAATATTTTTCAATGGCCTAGAGGTACATCCCCATCTTCCCTAGCCATCAGATTAACGGTTTAGAGGTACATCCCCATCTTCCCTAAACCGTGAGTACATCCCTATCTCCTCCCATACACAAACACAAACAATGCATATAAACACATAACCACATACGCATTCAATCAATACATAAAGTTAATGTATTCGATCACTATCATACTCTATGACATTTCCACTCGATTAGGTTTAGTTTCCTAATCGGCATGCATTGTCTACAACAATCAACACTACCCTCCACCGGTAGCCAGCGATTATTTCTAAGCAGAAATAAATGCACAAATGGATAATATAACCATATTTCAATCGTGAGTAATACGATTCAACTACACCCTTTAACCCCGTACATTCTCAATTTCCACATATTCAATCCAATTCCTTATTCTCTTTAATTAATTATATACATTAATTAATTAAACCAATTAGGCAAATTACCATAATTCACAAAACAACCCTAAGGCTCCATTTTCATTTACAATCGTCATTTACTCCCTTTCCTATGCCAAACATGCATACAGCTCATTTCTAAACAAAACCCCAACTTTTGTAAAATTGCACAAAAGGCCCCAATGTTTCTCAAAAATTACGCAACAACCCCAACATATCCAAGTGCTAAAATTTAAAGACAAAGACCATAAGGAGGGTAGGATATCCCTACCTCGAAATTCGAGCCCAAACGGAGATGAAGACCAAAACCCAAAGTGCTCCAAGTCCCAACTTTTTTCAGATTAAAGCGAAGATCTCACCACCCTCTATCTTATTAACAAAGGACTTAGGTTAGATCCACACTAAAGAGATGAAATCCTAGAGAGAATATATGTTTAGAGAGAGAGGAGTCGTGCTAAGGTTCCAAAATGAAAGAAGAAGAAAAAGTGAAGTTCTCCCGCTGCGCTCTTGATATACACCAAAGCTCGCTCGGCGAAGACCGTCGCCGAGCGACCATACGTAAAACACCAACACCGCCTCAAAGCTCCCTCGCCGAGCCAAGAAATCTCGCCGAGCCAACCATCGACCAGAAGCTCGCTCGGCGAAGAAAAGCTTCGCTTCGAGCCAAGAATGTAAGCCTTCAGTTGCAATCGCAACTAAACGACGCCTCGGCGACGGACAGCTCGCTCGGCGAAGAAACAAAGCTCTCAGTCGACTTAGACGCGATCGCTCGCCGGCGACGCCACCTAGCTCGACCCACCAGACACAAGAAACCCACGCTCGGCGACCAACTCGCTCGGCGAAGGAGCAAAATTCAGGCACCAACACTTAGCTCCAAACACAACCAAGCCAAAAGCGAACCCAACACGCCCTATAACCCAACTACAATGTCTACAAGGTCGCAACCATGGGTCAAACAACCTCTAACACCCACGGACATAAGTCCGAAGCACTGGAAACCAAGGGGTAAACCCAGGATCGCTATAACCTCCCCCCCTTAAAGAATTTCGTCCCCGAAATTAAGGTCACGCCAACACGAAGGCCAACTGACTACCAACCCCTCAATACAAAGAAATCAATCCCTCAACTGAAGTTCTATTCGTCCCTCACACTAGGAAAGGACTAAACGAGGACACATGCCCCCAACAGAAGACAACACCCCGGCATACGAAACTTCAACAAAACCCAATCTCTTCCGAGATAAACCACCAAAACAACCGACTAGCTCTCGAAGCTAAGTCACTACTCAACAACTCAACAACCACAATACTGAATGGAACAATTAACATATCGGTTTGTCTGAGCACATAAAAATTTCTCTGGTTCAAAAAGCATTTTCAGAAAAATAACCAAACTTTGAAATTTATATAAAAAAAATTTGAAATCTAGTTTTTGCACTTCCCATGCGAATTTCCAGAGTTTTGTAGACATTTTTCAAAAACATGATGCTGCTCACAACCCAATCATTCTCATCTGATTTAGCCCATCAGGCCCACTACTGGTTACCCCGTCCCTATTCAAGAGACAAATCACATATATATATATATATATATATGCCACCACACTAAAGATATAATATATACGCAAATGCCCATAATGGCTCCAGAGATTCCTCTCCCACCCCAGTGGCTTCGCTACCCCACTGTGTTTCACAACACCTCAACAAATGGAAAGGTCTAATCACATAGACCCAAGATCAACAACAATAGTAATGCACATACTATCACTACAGCGTTCTGAAACGTCCTCTACACCACGACTGCTAACCATATGCTAACCGGTGTCCAACACTTGACACTCCAAGCAAGTCATAATAAGGCCAATTCACGGAATGACGCGATATTCCCAACAACACATTCACAGAGAGAGACTCCCCTAACACTGGAAGTCCCAACCACGTAACATCCCAACGGATAATAGCACACACCCTCGTGCCTCGCCACGCACAAGTAGGAACCAAACAAACCGAACTGATTCTGACTGAGTGTCTCAATCACTCTTCACAACCTTACCACCTCACTTGTGTTACCACTATCTGACCTGGACGACGGACACCTATGTCCAACTCCTTTCTAGATTTATCCACCCAACCACAACATATCGACCACTCATCATCATGCATCACACCGCAAAGCTCCCTCATTTAGAGGTCTCACCTCCACCTCGAGAGTACAACCCGACACCCAATCTCCGTGCCAAACCACTAGCCAATGCTATCGCCCGACAACCACCATGGACTAACCGGCCTTAACATACGCCAACTCACTTTCACTATTCACCATTCTAACCTCTCGGAGGAGTACAAGTCCTCACCCCCCCTCGTCATTAAGACATACCTGGGTCCGCCAATCTCACACCAGTGTGACTCTATCCACGGGTCACACCTCAACTACGGGTTATACACCCAATCAACCCTTCTAACAATACCTCGACTTGGTCAAAACTAAGGTACAAATCTATCACCCTTGATTCACATAAAGAACTTAGGAAACTCTTATTTCCCCTTGCCCAACACATAGCACCACTACTCACCACATACCACTCCTAGCATAACAGCTACCATTGAATCTGTGGACTAACATCCCTCACTCAAAACAACCATACTAGTGTACCTACAATCTCGGTAATGCTAACCGCCACGAAGGTACCGATCCAACCCGACAAAATCATAAATGGGTTCCACACTTGGCAAGTGAAAACGACTCTCGCCCCAGCGGTGCCTTGTCTTACGCACACACCCCTCGGTGGTTCACAACTTTTGAAAACATGGCTCCTTAGCCCCTACTTTGCCCAAATCAGGTTTCCTGCAAGGAAATGTATTAACTACCCACCCTTTCGGTCTCACCCCAACTCGTTACATTAATAACACTCTTGAGCTATAACACGTTCACATGCATCCAGTCCAGGGAAATCAACAAACAGAGCATACATACATATAGTTAAACAAATAGTTCAAGTGTTTCAACATTCCCAACCACTTGGGTTATACAACAAACCTCCAACACACGGGTTACACAACCAAACCCAAAGATTACAAAACGATAAACCACGGATTACAAAACGGATCAGTCAAAACAGAACCAATCCCTCGGTATTACCACCACTGTCGTCCCTCATTTGGACCGACAAAATTGGTCATCTCCAAACACAAGATAACCTCTGAGTTTACAGCCACGGGACAGTACTACCAACGTGCCCCTCTCGCCACCGAGAACAACTATCAACCTCCCCAACCGAACTTGGAAACTCGACTCTCCGAGGCCCTCGGAATCGCTGCTAGTCCTCAAAACGACATCGCCCTTGCCTAGTCGAAGAAACTGAGGCGACTAGGCCGCAGGTCCCTAAAGAAGCCCCTGCCGAGTACAAAAAGCGTCGAAGATGGCCTGCCATTACACCCAACAAGTAAACGGCTCCGCACGAGCTCGATTCAAGTCTGGTGACGAAGGCTCCAACAATTGCCTCCCCGAACTTTCGATCGGCGTAAAACCCGGTGATTAGACAATCTGATGGTACAACTACTAGTTGGATCGCTAACCTTTCCCCCTCTCGTGGGCAACCGAAACCTTGTGGCCCTGCACCACATCTCAAACAAATAACACTCCTCTGTTCGCTTGCTCCCGAACCCAAATCCTTTGGAAGAGTAGTTCTAGCCCATCCTCCTGCCGCAGTCTCGAACCCTCTGCCTCTTCAAAGGCCTACCAACACCCGAGTCACCGGAGTCGCCAAATGGCTTCCTCCCCACTCTGCCCCATTGCTAACACCGCAACCTCTACATGGCAACGGCCCAACAAGCACACTATAACTCCTATGCCAGATCCCAATCCTCACCCGGATATCATCACACAACTTACTCTCAAACTCCGCACAACGCAACTCTTCCGTCTCAACCAACTCGAGCAAACCTCGGCAGTTAGCAAACCATCTCTCAAAGCTGCGCCAAAGGTGTAGTACCTTGGCGTAACGCCACAAATTGTTTCATGACTCTTCCGGCGGAAGGGAAATCACAACCTCGCCTAGGCATCCTAGTAAAAGATAACAAAGGTATTAGCACATTCATAAATGCCAAACTAAACATTCGCGTCCTAATGCATGGACGAATGTAATTCACTCCACGTAAGCACATAAACATATAAGCACTTACAATTTCATTTCCGGATAATGATAGTCCCAAAGGCGTTACTAGAGTTCGATTAGAAAGCGGCATTGATCGTGCCTTTCCAGGACTCCCAGAAACCCAAGGATCCAATCAATATCCTAGAAACCAAATCCCATACCCAAATAGCCACATAAACATGTTATCAGACAGGCACATAACATTACATCTAAGTCTCTAACAAGCGAGGCAAACCCATTGTGATCCTAATCACTTCCCACGTACCCAAAGTATTCAAACCCGGTACGCTCTGATACCAAGTTGTAACGCCCCCAAAATAATAACAGAAAACCCATCCATTCATACATACATTGCTACAAGGGATAAACATCTTTACATGTTAATCAAGAATTAAACGCCCCATGGGCTTACATCTTTCCAAGCTAACACTTGGTTACAACAGAAGAGTACTAACTCAAATACATAAAAAGCCCTTGGCTTGAAATTACATGTAATTAAAACAAAATACAGTCAAAACCACAATCATCTCGCCCTCTAGCCTCTCAAGCGATATCCTTGGAGGTGGCATGCTCCTGCACTGAAAATGGTGTCCCATATAGGGTGAGCCACACCCGAGAATTACACTAAACCAACTATGAACAATGCCTAAAACATTAGCAATCAACAGATGGCCTACACTTATACATTCTGAGACAACACTTACATTCTTTTACCATTTCAAGACAACCCAGCTTAAGTACCAATTCACTTTCCATTTCTTCTTCAACAAGAGTTTGAAAACACAGCTCAAGATCCTGCCCAAACCTTTTCGCGTTATATCACTAACACATAAACCACTTTCATTCTTTACTTATGACACACATGTTGGTGTTGTATCAACTTAACATAGAAACATTTTCTATACTTCACAATTGATAACGATATACATTTTAGTGCTATATCAAATCAATCCATACACTTCCGTACTTCCCAAAACAATAATGATATACATTTTAGTGCTATATCATATCAACAAACAACACTTCAACACATCTCCATGGAAAAGCATATGAGCTATTTCCAATATTTCTCCATGGACAAGCATATAAGCTACATCCAATATTTTCCATGGACAAGCATATGAGCTACATCCAATATTTTCCATGGACAAGCATATGAGCTATATCCAATATTTTTCAATGGCCTAGAGGTACATCCCCATCTTCCCTAGCCATCAGTTAACCGGTTTAGAGGTACATCCCCATCTTCCCTAACCGTGAGTACATCCCCTATCCCCTCCCATACACAAACACAACCAATGCATATAAACACATAACCACATACGCATTCAATCAATACATAAAGTTAATGTATTCGATCACTCGTCATACTCTATGACATTTCCACTCGATTAGGTTTAGTTTGCCTAATCAAGATGCATTGTCTACAACAATCAACACTACCCTCCACCGGTAGCCAGCGATTATTTCTAACAGAAATAAATGCACAAATGGATAATATAACCATATTTCAATCGTGAGTAATACGATTCAACTACACCCTTTAACCCCGTACATTCTCAATTTCCACATATTCAATCCAATTCCTTATTCTCTTTAATTAATTATATACATTAATTAATTAAACCAATTAGGCAAATTACCATAATTCACAAAACAACCCTAAGGCTCCATTTTCATTTACAATCCGTCATTTACTCCCTTTCCTATGCCAAACATGCATACAAAGCTCATTTCTAAACAAAACCCCAACTTTTGTAAATTGCACAAAAGGCCCCAATGTTTCTCAAAAATTACGCAACAACCCCAACATATCCAAGTGCTAAAATTTAAAGACAAAGACCATAAGGAGGGTAGGATATCCCTACCTCGAAATTCGAGCCCAAACGGAGATGAAGACCAAAACCCAAAGTGCTCCAAGTCCCAACTTTTTCAGATTAAAACGAAGATCTCACCACCCTCTATCTTATTAACAAAGGACTTAGGTTAGATCCACACTAAAGAGAGATGAAATCCTAGAGAGAATATATGTTTAGAGAGAGAGGGAGCTTGCTAAGGTTCCAAAATGAAAGAAGAAGAAAAGTGAAGTTCTCCCAGCCGCTCTTGATATACACCAAAGCTCGCTCGGCGAGACCCGTCGCCGAGCGACCCGGACGTGAAACACCCAACACCGCCTCAAAGCTCCTCGCCGAGCCAAGAAATCCTCGCCGAGCCAACCATCGACCAGGCTCGCCGAGCGAAGAAAAGCTCGCCGAGCCAAGAATGCAAGCCTTCAGTTGCAATCGCAACTAGACGACGCCGAAGCGACGGATACCGCTCGAGCGAAGAAACAAAGCTCTCAGGTCTGACTTAGACGCAGTCGCTCGCTCGAGCGACGCCACCCTAGCTCGACCCACCAGACACAAGAAACCACGCTCGCTCGAGCGACCAACTCCTCGCTCGAGCGAAGGAGCAAAATTCTGGGCACCAACACTTAGCTCCAAACACAACCAAGCCAAAACGAACCCGCCCAACACGTCCTATAACCCAAATACAAAGTCTAAAAGGACGCAACCAAGGTTCAAACAACCTCTAACACCCACGGACATAAGTCCGAATCACTGTACACCAAGGGGTAAACCCGGGATCGCTATACCTATACTTGAAGATCTTATAAAAACAAACACAAAAATATGGATCTTAATACAAACTTTCAGATCAAAACATAGTTTTATTTCAAGAACACAAGAACATCATTTTCTCTTTCTAAAACAAGCTTTAAATCAATGCATGGCTCATGAATCATGCTAGATCATGCAATGTGGTTAGATGAACATAAAGAACAACAAGAGTAGATCACGAATCTAACCTCAAAACACGGATCTAACGGTTCGAACTTTGAAGATCAAGCTTGGAAATCTACCTCTCCCCCTAAGAACTTCTTCTCCTCTTCCTAGAGCTTCTCTCTCTACCATGCAAAAGATATGACAAAATGATGTGGGTTTCTCTACTACCAGCAGACTTAACCCTCTGCTGGGACACGTGGCAATGCCGGATTGGATCTCCTCAAAAAGGTGACTGAATGACAAGACAAGAGTATGACAAAGTGTGTATAACAAGCAAGGTGACAAGGGCATTCCAGTAGGTAATGACCTCGGATCAAGACATAGGCTTCGGCAAGTAAGGTTTCAATGATCTCGGCTAGGAAGGATAACACTTGGCCTAGCTGTGCCATACCTCGACCTAGATGTGCCACACCTCGGTCTAGGTCATTCCAGTCCAGGAACAAGATCACTTAGGTGCAAGGATAACATCTCGGCCTAGATAATACACATCTCGGCCTTGGTGATGAACACCTCGGCCTAGATAATGACATCTCGGCCAATATGCCAGGGTGAAGGTGGAGGTCAACCAAAGTGGTTCAAAGGTGGTCTTAGGTGTAAGAGGTTCAAAGGTGTAACCTGGGCTTAAGATGATCTCGGCTAAACACACACCAAACAAGGAACAAAGCATGCAACAACACTTAGATAAAACAAAATAGGATCTCATGAATGCAACTTAACAAGACAAAATCATATAAATGCATGTGAGCATGACTAAGGCAAAGTGAGGGTTGTTACATTATGCAACTTCAACTGCTCAAAATTTATCAATTTAATTAAAGGGGGCGGTAAATACAACTCTGGTAATCCCTAGGTCGGTGTCTGCAAGTAGACTATACGAGTACTACCAATTGTCATTTTTACCGGTATTAGCCGGAAGGCTCGACACCTATCCGCACGACTTTCTGGTCTTTCACCAAGGACACTCAGACTAACTTAAACAATTTCATCTACACCACCTATCAAGACTTACCACCGTATTTACCCCAAAACCATTTCATGAAAACCCATTTCCCAACATTTTTTTCTCAATGCAAATTTCCAAAGCTTAACATAGTCCAATGAATTGAAATTCCAATGTATGCTTAATAATGCAATGCAACATTACTTCCATTTTCAATTGTTCCACACAATATACCATTGTGATCAAAATTCTCAATCCTCTTTTCAACACAATTTCACAAGATGAATATATATATACACTTTTATATCCAATTCATTCAAGAGAATAATAACGTAATTCCCACAAGCAATCTCAACAATTTAGTCAATTCAAGACTAAATCAACATTTTGACAACAATTTCCAAAATAAACAACATTTCTCATTTTTTTCACAAAATTTGTCATTTATATATAAATAAACAATTTTTAAAACATCCATTTATTTTGGTATACAAAATAAATATGATAACATCTTCCAAGGATTTTCAACATCTTTCAAAGAAAAGACCCAATTTCTAGGTTTTCTCACCAAAACCATTCATCTCCAAGATATTTAGAAGAATCTCCCCAAAATCATCTTTCTTCAATCAATATGGTTCAAAACCTTCAATTTCTATTTTAAGAGGAAAAGAAATTAAACCCTCTTTCAAAATTACTCATCTTCTTGAAATCAACAATCAATTTTTCAAAGCTAATCAAAGGATGATTTCGAAAATCATCTAGATCTTGCAAAAACATATATATAACTCTAAGAAAATCCCTACCTCAAGTTTTGAAGAAGAAATGAGATGAAACCCCCAAAATCAACGATGTCGAAACTCGATCTTCACCGCACACAACGAAGCCCTCAAGATGATAACCAACTTTGGTGAAGAACTTGGGTCTAAAACCCAATGGATTTGGAGAAATTAAAGAGAGAAGATGACTTCTAGAGAGAGAAGCTCCCGATCTGGAATTCTGGAGAGTTTTAGAGAGAGAGAGGATTGAAAAAGTGATATGAAATATCAGATTCACGAACTGATATAATATGGTCCGCTCGAGCGTGGAATGCCCCGCTCGAGCGTCAAATACACTAACCCAGTACTTTTACAGACAGGTCAAACTTTTAAAACCAAACATTCTCCACTCGAGCGCATAAACGGCCGCTCGAGCGGACAAGCAACTTTGAATGCATTTTGCATTTTTGTTTTAGAGCGCGCCCTCAACCTGCAGGGCGCCCTAGGACCGCAAGGGCGCGCCTGGACCCCACGAGCTGTCCGGCAACTCGACTTATCAGTATACGCCGCTTGGACCCGCTAAGCTCGACTCCAGATCGGCCCAGTCGAAGTGGCAAATCCTGAAAGAAGGATCGAAACTGGGATCGCTACAACCCTCCCCCCTTAAAGAATTTCGTCCCCGAAATTTCAAATCAAACTACCCAAACAAAGGGGTTTCTAGCGATCAAAGCCACACTATTTCATTTTCAAATCACAATACTAACTCTCAACCAAATTCCACCATTTCTACCATGGTTATCTCATTAACAACAATCTCCCAAATATGCATAAACATGAAATTTCTCAAAAAGTAATGGCAACTCTAAACAACCTTATGCTTAAAATAACAACGCATATATCAACATGTGGTTAATAACTTTAAATACGTTTTCTCTCAACACTAGGGAATATTACAAAGAAAAGCAACTTAAGCATTTTCAAATAAATACGGATATTTGGAGCAAACTTCCGCCTCACGTTCCCACATCGCTTCTTCAACCCCATGGTGTCTTCACGACACCTTTACCAATGGTATACTTTTCCCCCGTAACACTTGCTCCCGGGGTATCTAATATTTGAACCGGTCGTTCTTCATAAGAGGCATCCTCATCTACCTCCAAGTCAACCCAATCAAGAACATGAAAAGGGTCGGGTTCATACTTCCTAAGCATAGATACATGAAATATGTTGTGACCTCCCGAAAGTTGTGGCGGTAAAGCTAACCGGTATGCCACTTCTCCAATTCGTTCTAAGATCTCAAAAGGCCCAATGAACCTTGGAGATAATTTACCACTCTTACCAAATCTCATCAAACCCCGCATTTGTGAGATTTTTAGAAACACATGGTCACCATCTTCAAAAGATAAAGGTCGACCCTCGCCAGGGCGCTGCCCCCTGGACCCCCGCGAGCTGACCAGAAAGCTCGACCCCCGATCGGCCTAGTCGAAGTGGTAAATCATGAAAGAAGGATCGAAACCGGGATCGTTACAATAACTCTCCTCCATACCATTATTTGGGGGGCAATGGCTCCCCTACATAACATTATCCTTGTATACTACATTTTATAGGTCTCATTCCAAACCCACAACCTAGAATATGAAAATTGAGCTTTTATAAAGGATAATGTTATAGAGGATTAGAATAAAAACTCAATTTTCATATTTCATAAATAGCAAATAAAATTACTAAAGGTTGTTTAGAAAATTAACTATTTTAATTGACTTTTTAATTTTTTTACAAAAATATGTACAAAAGTATAAAGAGAATATTTTTGTAGTGGTTTTTTTGGCTATTTCATTAGACATGACTAGATACATGAAAATTGTCGGTAAGGTCATTAAAATCATCTATTTAGTGACCGATTGGTTCAAATCATTCTATTTTGATGAATCAAATAAATGCTTGCCAACCCTAAAATTATTTTTTTTGTAAAAACTTACTATAGAAAATTTATGACATGAACGATTTAGACTTGCACAATTGCACCATTATAAAAATAAAATTATTTTTTTCATGATTCCACTCAAATGCAATTTTCCCAACTTGATTCACAAAACAAAACAAAGGCAGAGGAGAGAGTTCTCCATAGAAGAAAAGTCGAAGAAAACTTGGGGTGTGAGCCCACGTCCCTGATGTGGCAGTTGTTTACTGTCTATTAATTAGTGTAGAATTCAATGTGGTTACCGCTAATTACGGAGAAATCATACACATTCATAACACAATTTAATATTAATCAAAACTAATTACTCTCATACAGTTAATGTACCTGTCTCCCCTTTTTTTTTTTTTTTTTTTTTTTTTTTTCTCTCTCTTTTTTTATTTTTTTCTCATACAACTAATGTGCCTCTCTCCTGTCGCTTCCAATTTATATGCAATCACTTCCTAATAAACTTTTGAACTTTTGACAATTAAAAATAAATTTAAAAAATGCTATTGGCTAACCCATTAAACTAACAATTTTAAAAATATTAAATAATTTCATAATTTATGCTTTTTAGAAGGAAAGATAAATAAATGGAGAAAAAAAAATTATTTTCCTAATCTCCCTTATCTAACATCTCTCACCAATTTTCTAAAGGAAATATTAAATCCATCTTTATTATTCCATCTCTCAAACCTATTGTTTTTTCAATGAAACCTTACATCTTGGTCGCTGTAGTACTTTAGTTGCATGACGTAATTTTGAAGGAATAAACTAACAACGGCGATGATCGATAATTCCATGAGAATGTTTATCACGCAAGAATATCGATAATTTGAAAGCTAGAAAAATCATTGATTTTTCAATGTATTGCAACCTTACTGTTATGGGTTTATATACATATTTAGGTGTCTTTTGGGAAGAGTCACACCTTTTGGATTTTTTCACAATACCAATAGTCACCATGGTTCACCAAAGGTTTCTGTCTTTAGATGTTTGAATTCAAACCAAGTAGCTTCTAGATTCTTCAACATTCTTGCGGGAAGGTTTATTACCATTCAAGAGAGAAATGATCGGGTGTAGTGAGTCACACCAAATTATGGTTTGATCACTCCTATTCCGTCAATTGATATTTTTTTTGGAAAATTACATTTCAGTAGAATAGTGGAAAAATAATTTCATTTTGTTGGTGATACAAGTCTCATGTGTGTATAGGTTGAAAGTCCATTCCTATGTTTGGTGCAAGTTGTAACAAAAAATATTCTCATCTGTAGTACAACTATTTTATGTCTGTCCCATCTATTTATAATTTCTCAATTCGTTTTTATGTTCAAAGCATACATAGTTTAGGATAAATCTTCTATATATATGCTATATATTAATCGAAATGTATTTTTCTACTGAAAGACTCTATAAACATTAAACATTAATCTAAATTTTTTATTTTAAAAAAATAAATGTTAAGAAATACACATAGTACATAAATTTTAGCCTATCTAAATTTTTATAATTTTGAAATTTAAAAAATCTTAATATAAAAATTCAAAAAATAAAAATAAAATAGCTATATCTAACCTATCATACTTAACCCATATATAATTTGAAATTTAAAAATCTTTAAAAATAAAATTTCAAATATAACTTTAGTCTTATATAAGTTTAAATTTTAAAAATTTTTATTTTTATTTTTAAAAAATAAAAAAATACATTCAGCGTCTAAAAAACTAAGAATTTTTTAGGCATCATGACACGTTTATTAGTTTAAAAAAAAAAAATCAGCATGGCACACATGAAAATAATTTTTTTTTTTAAAAAATACATGCATAATGTATATTTTTATGTCACATCCAATAATACATGCGAAAAAGAACCATCAATATAGGGTAATCAATTATTGTAGTTAACTCATTCAAATTGTTAGCACAACAAATAGAGAGAAAGACAACAAAATGTGGACGACCACCCGGATAACCACCGAATATTTGTTAAAATTGCTAATTTGGACGATCACCCGGACAACCACCCGGACTATCACCTGAAAGTTGGTTAAGCTAAAAAATAGCAATTTGACCATTGGAAATTGTTATCATATATGTATTTTACACTGTTTGTTGATATAAAGACCTTTTGGAAAGTGAAGAGACACTTTTAGGAATTCTGAGAAAGAACAACGCTCCCAGGAATTCTGAGAAAGAACAAGTTTGAATGCGATCCAACCAACTAGGCCTAACCTAGTTGGCCACCATGCTTTCCTTAGGGCTTAGTTCCAAGGAGGTCATGGGCTCAATTCCCCTTAGAGGGTTGAATTAAGGGAGTGCAAGCACTTAAGTGCTTTGCCAAGGGTGGGGAGATTTTCTCCCATAGGTGCTAATCTAACAACTAACAACTAACATTTGCCGATCAAAAAAAAAAAAAAAAAAAAAAAAAGATTGAATGCTATCCAGATTTTGTAAAAATTCCTATCAATGTGAATTTTATTACTTACAATATTTTTGTAAAGCCTTTTATCTATGCGAAATTTATTATAACTAAGTTCAGTTTAGATGTATGTTAGATAATATTCATTTGAAGTATTAGTTTATGCTATGAGTTTGTTTTTGTAATGATCCAGAAATTTTTATTTATTTATTTTAAATAGCCAGTGTGTAGTGACCCATAATTTTTTTTAAAAAAAAATAGCCAGTGCATAATTTAATTGAGCAAATTTTCGAATTTGAGTGCTGTGTAAATTCTGTACAAAAACAGTTTGGTTTTGTATTTTTTAAAAATAGTTCTTGATCTTTGAAAATTATGAAATTTTTATATGTTGTTCCCATATGAGTCTAGCACGTTGGATAAAAATTTCAGAATTAAATGATGAGTATTTATTTTATGAAAATTCACGGACTGATTGGTATTCAGTTTAATTTATAGCAAAATTTTGTTATTTAATTTTTAATGTTTAGATCATGATTTGGATAGATTTGTTGGGTCTACTTTGATATATAATTGGGTAATGTTTGGCTTATGGGTGGGAATTTAATTCAAGACACATGATTTAAATTTAATTTAATTTGAGTTGTTTAATTATTTATATTTAACTGTTTGGTCCTTTTTGATTATGTGATTGGTAGTAACCACATTGGGAGTTGTTATTATTTATTATATAGGATAATAATAAATATTTGTTAGTTGATTTTATGGTATCTACCATATGGTGAAAAATTATATATTTTTGTAATGAATAAAATGTGTATATCTTTCGTGATGAGCAAAATATTATATTTTGTGGTGAGAAAAATTATATCATTTTATAATTTATATTATAAATTTTGAAATATTATTACAAAAATTATATATATATATATATATATATTTGGGGAACAAACTCATGTGGGTGGCTCCCCTTTTGTTCTTACCATCATTTCCTCTTCCTTTCCTTCATTCTTCATTTTGTTTGGTTTTGTTGACAGAGCCTCTCTCTCTCTCTCTCTCTCTCTCTCTCTCTCTCTCTCTCTCTCTCTCTCTATTCTCCATTGTTGCTTAATCTTTGAGCTTCAAATGGGAGTCCTTGTAACGCCCTCAAAATAATACATATAAACCCACATTCTTGACATGCATAGACATAAGAGAATAAAGTATATTTTCATTCATCAGAGTATTAAGTACAAAAATATTACATGTTGACCATAAAAGTAAATGCCCTACGGGCTTACAACTTTCCAAGTCAACACTTGGGTTCAACAAAAGAAGAGTTCTAACTCTTTCTACAAAATAAGCCATTGGCTTGAATTTACATGTAATACACAAAAAGATAATAACAAAAGTTCTTCCGCCTCTAAGCCTCCCAAGCAACGTCCTTGGAGGTGGCATATCACCTGAACCTGAAAATGATGTCCCATATAGGGTGAGCCAAAGCCTAGTAGAGATATACTAAACCAGATATGAGCAATAACTAAAACATTAGCATATGATAAATGGCTAACACTTGTAAACCAGCTTACAACACAATTTAGTTCCATGACAAATATGTACATGTTTCATTCCACTTTCCTTTACTTAACCAATTCAATTCATAAACATGGCTCAGAACCTGGCCAAACAATTAAATGAGACTACATTTCATATTAAAACACTTCCATTATTCACAATTTAATGAGACTACAACTCATGTTAAAACACTTCCAATACTTCAATTATCTACGTTGCGCAAACGTAATTAGAATTTCAGGACTTTCACCCTGGACACTCCGGGTAACTTAGTTATCAATGGAGTCCATCCCCTATCTCCTCCCAAACAGGTTTGAGAGTCCATCCCCTATCTCCTCTCAAACCATGGAGTACATCCCCTATCTCCTCCCAAACAATATACATATACAATGTATTTAAACACTTATCATATACAATGATCAATCAATACACAAATTCAATGTATTATTCCAACTGTCATATTCAATGACATACTCCAGATGATTAGTTTCAGTTTTCCCTAATCAACATACAGTGTCTACAACAATCAAGACTATCCTCCACCGATAGCCAAAAACAGTTATCTCTAAACAGATAATAAATTTATCAAACAGATAAAATCTCAACATTTTCATGGGTACGTGATTAATTAATCCAACTACACCATTCAATCTCATAATTTCCCAATTTCACGGTTCCCAACTCAATTTCACATTTTCCCAAATTAATTATACAAATTAATTTATCACAATAATTAGGGCATTTTCCCCCTTTTTCAAATATCAGCCCTAAGACTCAATTACATCAATTTAATAACAATGATCCCATTTTCCAAGGTCTCACATACACATAGAGTTTAACAATTTAAAACCCCCTCTTTATAACTTCAAATCAAAACCCTAACTTTTTCCAAAATTACCCAACAACACCATCTAATCAAAATGCCCAACATTTATGTCAAAACTCATAGAGAGGAGTAGGTTATCCCTACCTCAAATTTTGGAGCTCAAAGGAGAAGAAGGACAAAGCTCAAGATGCTCCAAACTCAAAGATTCTCGGATCAAAACGAAGCCCACACCGAGCTCCACCTTTTATACAAAGAGGCTAGGGTAGAAACACACTAGTGCTAGATGGATTTGTAGAGAGAAGGTATGTAGAGAGAGAGGGAGTAGCCGGATCTAGGGTTTGTATAAAGAAGGGGATGAAAAAGTGAAGTGTAACCCGCTGCTGCCAACTGATATAATTGAGTCTCGCTCGAGTGAAGGAGTGGTCACTCGAGCGACCAGACACAAAGAAACCTCGCTCGAGCGTAGAAAGCCTCGCTTGAGCCAACAATTTGAAGCTTTAGGTCTCAAGAACCAGCACGCCGGCGCAAGAATACTCGCCGAGCGATTTAAGTCCAAAACATACTGTACCGCCGCTCGAGCGAAGGAAAGCTTGCTCAAGCCAAGAAATGCAACCCTTAGGTCCAGAACCAAACGCAGATGCAAGCTCGAGCGCAAGACTTCTCGCTCGAGCCACCAGACACAACACTCAACTCTCGCTCGAGCGAAGGAACCCTAGCTCGAGCAAAGGAACTAAAACACAGAGCTCGCTCGAGCGAAGACACAAAAATCTGGGCAGCAACCATTTGTTCCCAATCACAACCAACCTGTTACAAACCTGCCCAACACATTCTAAAACTCAAATATAAGGAATTAAAGGACGGAAAAGAAGCATATACAACAACAGACATCTACGGAACCGAGTCCGGAATACAATAACCAATGGAGGGAAAACCGGGATCGTTATAGTCCATAGAGTGAGATTTTGTTAAAGTGTTGTAAATGAAAGTCGGAGAACTCGTCGTGATCTTCGCAATAGTAGTCTTGGATTCATGATCGGGCAAGATTTGTCTTCCAGATCTGCTCTTATTCATTATTTGAGGTAGGGACTTTCTTCATATTTTTACATTAAAGCTATGTTATGGCTATTTTGAGAGAATATGTCATTTTAAGAGGTATTGCACATATATATATAAAATTTTTAGATTTTTGTTTGGTAATTTTTGGAAGAAAAATTTTGATGAAATGTTAAGAATGTTGGCATTTTGAGATTAATTTTGGAAAAATCATTTTGTGTTGTTAATTTTGTAAAACAAATCCGAAAATAAAATTTAAAATTTGTATGATTGTATTTACATCATATTATGACTAGATGATTTATTTTGAGAAATATAAAGTTGAAATATTTTTTTTTATCTTTGATTTGGAATTTATCTTTGAGAAAAATAAATTGATGTCGAGGAATATTATGTAGATTGTTAAGTTGGGATTATAACGTTGTGTTGGGATTAAAAAATTTAAAAGTATTATATTCATGAAACTTTATGGAAGATGATATGTTGATGATTAAGTTGTGTTTTTTTTTTTTTTCTTTTTTTTTTTTTTTGTGAAAATGAAAAATGTGAAATATGGACTTTTGAACTCATAACCTTGAAAATGTTACTCTTGGGCATATTTCATAATTTTTGATGTAAATATCATGTTAATTAGTTAATTTTAGAAAAGTTGTGAAAATTGTTATTTGTAGAGATTTGAGAGAAAAATGAACTATTTAAGTAGCTTGGCATGAAATATGATTATGTTTAAAAGATGAGACATGTTAAGTTAGGTTTGATATAATTTATTTTGAAAAATTGTGAATATAATGAACTTACTAACTTGATGGATTAAATTAGGTTTGTTAATATTTTGTATCCTTTATGATTAAAAGTGTGTTATTGAGATTATACCATAACTTTTAATATAGCAGGATGGAAATGGTAATATTCAATAAGTATGAGATTTGGTGAAAATCATTTTGGTTATCTTGGTTGAGGTGAAACAAAAATTGATTGAAGGTTTTGTGTGAGTCCAAACAATGGGAAGTTTGGTATATAGTTTGTTATAGAATTGTCTTGAAATGACTAAATTGGAAATGTTGATTAACCTGTGGAGACTATATGAATATGGATATTGTTGGATTATCTCTTGGAATTGTATTATGATATTACATTGATAGAGATATGGAATTTGATCACAATGGAACATTGTGTGGTAGAATTGAAATTGGAACTATTCTAATGCATTGTTACATATTGCATTACCATTCCATTTCATTGTTATCATGGATTTCAAATTAAAATTGAAAACTATTGTTTTAAGAAATGAATTGTTTTTGGTGAAACAAGATCATTTTGAATTGTTTTGGGTCAATACGTTGGTAAGTCCGCCTAGGAGGTGTAGTTTGATATTGGTTAAGTTGGCCTGAGTGTCCATGGTGAAAGACTAGAAACAGCACAGATAAGTTTCGAGCCTTCTAGTTAATATTGGTAAAAATGACAGATTACAGGTGTCGAACCTTCCAGTTAATACTGGTAAAAATGACAAATTGGCAGTACTTGTATACTCTACTTGCAGACACCAGCCTAGGGATTACCTGAGTCATATTTACCATATTGGAATTTTATTGAAATTGTTGGATTAATGTGTTTTCAAAATGACATTGTACGTAAGATTTTCAAAAGATGAGAAAAATATTTTGAGCATGACATAACATATGCATTCATCTCATAAGACTGTATAAAATGAATTTGATAAATTGTTTAATTATTTGATTCAATTGATAATGAGATAATTGAATGAATTGAAAAGGATGTTCTGTTGCTATTGAAACATGTTTATTTATTTAAGTTAACTTGTTGTGGTTAATTAAATAAATTGGATTTAAGAGATTATGTAATAAAATCATATAGTTTTGACATGATATGATTTCACGTATATGTATGAGTATTTTGGTACCCTCATATCTCTAATGTTTTAATATGAGATTGCTTGGTGAGGTAGTGGTTCCTCACCCCTTGTAGCGATCCCGATTTCGATCCTTCTTTCATGTTTTGCCACTTCGACTGAGAGATCGAGCTTGCCGATCATTTCGGGGTCGAGGGGGCCGCCTTTATGTCCCGAGGTGCGAGGTTCGAGGGGCTCGGAGGAGAATCCGCCCCGGGTCGAGGGGAGGGAGGCTGAGTGATCCCGAATCAAAAATGCAAAATGCATTCGAAGTTGCTTGTCCGCTCGATTCAAAATGCAAAAATGCAAAATGCAATATTTATATTCATCTTGTGTTATTGGCATATCAATTCATTTGATTACATTAAACTTTGAAAGTTGATTTGAAAACTTGCATTGAGAAAAGAATGTTGAGAAACAAGTTTCCATGAATTGGTTTTGGAGTAAATATGGTGGTAAGTCTTGACAGGTGGTGTAGATGAAATTGAATAGGTGTCGAGCCTTCCAGTTAATACTGGTAAAAATGACAGATTATAGGCGTCGAGCCTTCCAGTCAATGCTAGTAAAAATGACAAATGGGTAGCACTTGTATAGTCTACTTGCAGACATCAACCTAGGGATTACCAAAGTCATATTTACAGCTCTTGAAATGAATTGTTAAGTTTTGAAGAATTGAAATTGCATGACATCATTGAGCATGATGGTTTTCAAAGATGAAGATGTGATTTTCTTTCAAAAGGCATAGCATGGCATGTGCATTTCATCTCTTGAGACTTGTATAAAATGTATATCCTTTGTTAAGGATTTCCTACTGGGCTTTATGCTCACCCTACGGGATTTTTGTGTAGGAAAAAATGTGGTGATGCCGCTTAACTAGAAGCGAGGAAATGTGTGTTGAGAGTACAAGACTCTCGTTTTGCTATGACTTTGTGTATAAGCCAAGGGCTGTATGTGTGTGAGTTTGAATAACCGTTTTGTATAACCAAGCTCAAGCCTTGGAAACTTGTAAACCCCTTGGGGGTATTTATTTATTTATTTACTTGTTGTTGGATTAATGTATTGTTGCATGAAGAACTATTGTATTATGTAATGTAAGTTTGGATATTTATATTCGGTTTTCCTACAAAGAGCCATGATTGTTGTATTATCATTTGGGCTAGAAATTTGGGGCATTACAACTTGGTATCAGAGCTACCGGGTTTGAATACTTGGAGCTCGTGGGAAGTGGTTTTTTAACCACAATGGGTTCATTTAGCATGCTTAGGAAGTGTTATGCATTTTGTGACTATGTGATAACATGTTTATGTGACTAAATGGGTATGGGATTGGACTTTTGGGATGTTGTTTGCGCCTGTTAAATTCTTTGAGGTCTTATTAGAAGGGTACTTGATCAATAATCATTCTACTAAGAATTCTTGATTTTTCGTGGGACGGATTTCATCGTAAAAGAATAGTCCGTATGTGTTTACATGACTAAGTACTTATGTGGAGTGAAATTGAATTGTGTATATGGTAAAGAAATATATGGAATTGTTGTAGTCGAACGTGTGAGTCAAGTTACGAGCACATATGAGTTAATGTGCTAAATTATTTCTGTTGTGTCCTTTATTAGGATGTCAGGAAGGGGTCAAGTCCGTGGTGGTAGAGGCCAGAGGTGTGGTAGGGCTCGCCAAGGTGTGCATGAGGTACCGGTCCATAGGGTTCTGGTGCAAAAAGAAGGGTTCAGCCAAGCTAATATGGCTGAGCAAGCAGGTCAAGCTAATGTGGCCGAGCATATGGGACAAGCGGATCAAACCGCAATGGAGGCCCTAGCTCGAGAAATGGCAGGGGCTTTAAGAGAGTCTATGAACTTGTTGAGGATGGAGAACCAAGCCCGAGAGAACACCGCTGAGTCAAGGGCGAGTTTTCTTACTAGAGAGTTGTTACGGGCCAAACTGGATGAGTTCCATGGTGGCCCCAAGCCCAAGAAAGCGGATGAATGGCTCGAACAAACTGGGAAGACATTTGAGATGTTTCACATCGAAGATAGTGAACTAAGAGTGACTCTAGCGAGTTACTACTTTAAGGGAGACGCGGGTCAATGATGGAAATATGCCGAGGGTAGAGTGGAGCCGACATGGGAAGTCTTTGCGGTTGCTTTACAAGATAAGTACATACCTCCACTGCTAGGGAGAGATTGAGGCAAGAGTTTAAAGACCTCAAACAACTCGACATGCCCGTGGCCGAGTTTGAGGCGGTCTTCTCTAGATTGTCTAGATTTGCACTGGAGTTGGTGGCAACGGAAGAGCGCTGTTGCATTGAATTTGAAAACAAAAATTACGTTCAAGCTTGTCAGAAATATGATTCGGGAATATGACCGTCTTATGGAGATGGCGACACACGTAGAAATTTCCATACAAGCCGAGGAGGAGAGGCTTCGGAGTTCGAGGTCTAGGAGCCAAGAGTCTCAAGGAGACTATAGGCAGAACAAGAAAAGCAAGAACACCTATCCATCCCAGTCCCAACCACAGCAGTCTAGATCCACTTTTCCTTTGCCTAGTGCGGGTCCAGGAAAAAGTGCATCGAGTAGCTTCTCGTGTTTCAAGTGTGGCCAACCGGGTCACAAATCATTCTCATGCCCACAGAAGGCAGGAGGGCAGTTAATGTTACCACCACCTAACCGATCTCAAAGTCAAAGTCAGTCTCAGTCTCAGTCTCAGAATAAAGGTCAAGGGTTTAATTGTTATGAGTGTGGTTAGCCGGGGCATATGAAGAGGCCCACAGTTGGGAGGCGTATTTGGCGCATCAAGGTCGAAGCAGACTTAGAACCACCAGCAGGCTCAATCAGTCCAAGCTTCGCGATTCAATCAGGGAGCCGCTTCGGCTCAGTCAGTACAACAGGCCTATGCTCCGAGAGGGGAGCAAGTCAATCAGGGGCGCGTGTATGCTGTTACCGTGCCAAAGCAGTTGTCAGAATCCTCAGTTATGAGAGGTATTTTTGTTGTGTGTAATTCTTTGGCTAATGTATTGATAGACACGGGTGCGTCTCATTCATTTATATCTACTACATTTACTTCTGCATTGGAGTTAGAGGTAGCACGATTAGTGCCTCTACTCAGAATAGAGTCACCTGTTGGGGGTACAGTTGATTTAGACCGGGGTTGTCGTGATTGTGAAATAGAAGTTGTCGGACGTCGACTTCCGTTTGCTTTTGTGTTGCTAGATATGTCGAGCTTTGATGTCATTTTAGGCATGGATTGGTTGTGTTCTTATCAAGCTGTGATTGATTGTTACCGTCAGAGAGTTACGGTGTGCACTTCGGGTGGTGATCGTTTCTATTTTCTAGGGAACCGAGTTGATAGAGCCTTGTCGCCAGTTGTTAACCCTCGTAGTAGGAACAAGCTTAGTGGCCTTCTTGCAACTCTCTTGGATAGTGAAAGTGACGGGGCTCGTGTTGAGTTACCAATGGTAGTTTGTGAATACCCGGATGTCTTTCCAGAAGATCTTACTAGTTTACCACCTCACCGGGAGATCGAGTTCTCCAATGAATTAGTGTCTGGCTCGGCACCGATTTCCATGTCGCCGTATAGATTTTCACCCGCCGAATTACATGAGTTGAAGATTCAACTCCAAGATTTTTTAGACAAGGGCTTCATTTGCCCTAGTACATCGCTTTGGGGAGCGCTGGCTCTCTTTGCGAAGAAGAATGATGGGTCATTGCGGTTGTGTATTGATTACCGCAAGTTGAATAGAGTTACAATTAAGAACAAGTATCCTCTACCTAGAATAGATGATTTGTTTGACCAACTTAGAGGGTCTCGTTGCTTCTCAAAAATAGATTTGAGGTCGAGGTACCATCAGTTGAGAGTCTGAGAGGAGGACATTCAGAAGACGGCCTTTCGTACTCGTTATGGCCACTATAAATTCCTTGTAATGCCTTTTGGGTTGACCAATGCACTGGCTTCCTTTATGGATTTTATGAACAAAATTTTTCGGGAATACTTGGACCATTTTGTGGTCGTCTTTGTGGACGACATCTTGATTTATTCAACATCTGAAGAGGAAAACGAGACTCACTTGCGGGTAGTGCTGGGTTTACTTAGTGAGCACCAATTGTATGCCAAATTTGAAAAATGCGAGTTTTGGTTAACAGAGGTGAAGTTTTTGAGGCATATAGTGTCTAGAGATAGAGTGACTGTGGACTCCTCATAGATAGATGCCGTACAGGATTGGGAACAACCAAAGAATGTTTTTGAAATCCGGAGTTTCTTGGGATTAGTGGGGTATTATCGACGTTTTGTAAGGGACTTCTATAGACTAGCTGCACCTTTGACTATGTTGACTAGAAAGAGTATCAAATTTGTGTGGAGTGAGGCTTGTGAAAAGTCATTCCACGAGGTTAAGACTAGATTGACTACCGCATCGGTTTTGAAAATTCCAGAAAGGGGTTTGAATTACACTGTCTATTGTGATGCGTCCAGAGATGGACTTGGTTGTGTCTTGATGCAAGAGGGAAAAGTTGTGGCCTACGGTTCACGACAATTGAAAACTCATGAGAAAAATTACCCCACCCGTGATCTGGAATTAGCAGCGGTGATTTTTGCTTTGAAAATTTGGAGGCATTACTTGTACAGTGAGAAGTATGAAGTCTTCTCCGATCATAAGAGTCTAAAGTATTTGTTTTCTCAAAAAGACTTGAATTTACGACAACGGAGGTGGATGGAATTTATGGAGGATTATGACTTTGAGTTACACTATCATCCAGGGAAGGCCAATGTGGTGGCCGATGCTTTGAGTCGAAAATCTGTGAGTAGTTTGGCAAGTGTGGGCATTTAGGAATGGGATATGATATATGTTATTGGCAAGTTTGATTTGCACTTGGGTGAGTCTGGAGAGAGTGCTACCTTGTTTACTTTGAATACTCAACCTACCTTGGTTAGTAAGGTCATAGAGGCACAACGAGGAGACCGTGATGTAGAATCAATCCGTGTTAAGATTTCCAATGGGAAGGAAGAGAAATGTTTGAACGTTCACTCGGATATGAGTGTACATTACCTAGACCGTTTGTTTGGACCAGAATCTTGTAGAGATGAAGTACTTCGAAAGTTCCATCACTCACGCCTTGCGGTACACCCTGGAGGCACTAAAATATATCATGATCTTAGTCATCAGGTTTGGTGGAGGGGTATGAAACGAGAGGTTGCTTTATTTGTATTGAAGTGCCTTACTTGTCAACAAGTGAAGGCCGAACACCAAAGACCAGCGGGTTTGTTACAACCCTTACCGATAGCCAAGTGGAAATGGGAGCGTGTTACCATGGATTTTGTAGTTGGGCTTCCTAGAACACAAAGAGGCAATGATGCCATTTGGGTAATTGTTGATAGGTTGACCAAGTCTACCCATTTCATTCCGATGTGCACCAGCGACTCAGTTGAACGCTTGGCAGAGTTATACATTAGAGAGATAGTTCGACTTTATGGAGTCTCTGTGACAATTGTGTCGGATAGGGATCCTTGTTTTACTGCCCAGTTATGGCAAAGCCTTCAAGAAGCGTTGGGAACTAAGTTAACTCTTAGCACCGCTTATCATCCTCAAACCGATGGACAATCAAAACGTACCATTTAGATTTTGGAGGACATGCTTACAGCTTGTGTCCTTGATTTTAAGGGGCCTTAGGAAAGGCACTTACCGTTGATTGAGTTTGCTTACAACAATAGTTACCAAGCTAAATATTGGGATGGGACCATTTGAGGCCTTGTATGGCCGACCTTGTAGATCACCGGTTTGTTGGGCCGAAGTGGGTGATGCACCGTTACTGGGTCCGGAAATTGTTAAAGAGACAACAGAGAAAGTTGTTCTTATTCGGAAGAGGTTAGCTACGGCCCAAAGCCGACAAAAGAGTTATGCCAATAAGAGGAGACGGCATTTATCTTTTGAAGTTGGTGGCCATGTGTTTCTAAAAATCTCACCAAGGCGGGATTTGATGAGATTTGGTATGAGTGGCAAATTATCTCCAAGGTTCATTGGGTCTTTGGAGATCTTAGAGCGAATTGGGGAAGTGGCATACCGGTTAGCTTTATTGCCACAACTTTCAGGAGTTCACAACGTATTTCATGTATCTATGCTTAGGAAGTATGAACCCGACCCTTCTTATGTTCTTGATTAGGTTGACTTGGAGGTAGATGAGGATGCCTCTTACGAAGAACAACCAGTTCAAATATTAGATACCCGGGAGCAAGTGCTACGGGGCAAAATTATACCGTTGGTAAAGGTGTTGTGGAGACACCATGGGGTTGAAGAAACAACGTAGGAACGGGAGGCGGAAGTCCGCTCCAAATATCTGGATTTCTTTGAAAATGCTTAAGTTGCTTTTCTTTGTAATATTCCCTAGTGTTGAGGGAAACGTATTTAAAGTTGTTAACCACATGTTGATGTGTGTGTTGTTGTTTTGAGCATAAGGTTGTTGAGAGTTGCCATTACTTTTTAGGAAATTTCATGTTTATGAGTATTTGGAAAGTTGTTGTTAATAAGATAACCATGGTGGAAATGGTGGAATTTGGTTGAGAGTTAGTATTGTGATTTGAAAATGAAATAGCGTGGTTTTGATCGCTAGAAACCCTTTTAGGGACAAAATTCTTTAAGGGGGGAAGTTTGTAGCGATCTCGGTTTCGACCATTCTTTCATGTTTTGCCACTTCGACTGGGCAAGTCGAGGATCAAGCTGCTCGGTCAGCTCTCGAGGGTCCAGGGGGCAACGCCCCCGAAGCAAAAATACAAAATGCAATCGAAGTTGCTTGTCCGCTCGAGCGGCCGTTTATGTGCTCGAGCGGAGAATGTTTGGTTCCAGAAGTTTGACCTGTTTGCAAAAGTATTGGAAAGCCCCGCTCGAGCAAACCATGTTATATCAGTTCGTGAATCTGATATTTCAGATCACTTTTGTATATCTCTCTAAAAACATTTCCTCTCCCTTCTCTCTACATTTCCTTACGCCAAATTGGATCAAAACCTTGATTTTTCAAAATCCATTAGAGTTCTGCCGTAGGTTTTTCATCAAAGTTAGTTAACTTCTCGAGGGCTTCATTGTGTGCGGTGAAGATCGAGTTTCGACACCGTTGATTTTGGGGGTTTCATCTCATTTCTTCTTCAAAACTTGAGTTAGTGATTTTCTTAGAGTTATATATATATATATATATTTTTGCAAGATCTAGATGATTTTTGAAATCATCCTTCGATAGCTTTGAAAATTAATTGTTAATTCAAGAAGTTGAGCAATTTTGAAAGTGGGTTTGTCTCTTATTCTTTTAAAATGATTTTATGGGTTTTGATCTTCGTTGATTAAAGAAAAGATGATTTTGAAAAGTTTTCTTTCAAAAGATTTGAGTTGTATAGTTTTGGTAAGAAAACCTAGAATTTGGGGATTTTTTTTAAAGAGACTGAAAATCCATGAATGATATTGTTATATTTATTTTGTGTGTCAAAATAAATGGATGTTTGGAAAAATTTCTTATTTATATTTATATAAATGATGAATTTCAGGGAATATGAGAATTGTTGTTCATTTTGGAAGTTATTGTTCAAAACGTTGAAATAGTCCTGAAATGACTAATTTTGAGGATACTTGAGAAGAGTGAATTGTGTTATTCCTTGGATGATTAATTGGAATAAAAATATTTATATTCATCTTGTGTTATTGGCATATCAATTCATTTGATTACATTAAACTTTAAAAGTTGATTTGAAAACTTGTATTGAGAAAAGAATGTTGAGAAACAAGTTTCCATGAATTGGTTTTGGGGTAAATACGGTGGTAAGTCTTGACAAGTGGTGTAGATGAAATTGAATAGGTGTCGAGCCTTTTAGTTAATACTGGTAAAAATGACAGATTATAGGTGGCGAGCCTTCCAGTCAATGCTGGTAAAAATGACAAATTGGTATTACTTGTATAGTCTACTTACAGACATCAACCTAGAGATTACCAGAGTCGTATTTACCGCTTTTGAAATGAATTGTTAAGTTTTGAAGAATTGAAATTGCATGACATCATTGAGTATGATGGTTTTCAAAGATGAATATGTGGTTTTCTTTCAAAAGGACATAGCATGGCATGTGTATTTCATCTCTTAAGACTTGTATAAAATGTATATACTTTGTTAAGGATTTCCTATAGGGCTTTATGCTCACCCTACAGGATTTTTGTGCAGGAAAAAATGTGGTGATGCAGCCTAACTAGAGACGAGGAAATGTGTGTTGAGAGTACGAGACTCTCATTTTGTTGTGACTTTGTGTGTAAGCCAAGGGCTGTATATGTGTGGGTTTGAATAACTGTTTTGTGTAACTAGACTCAAGCCTTGGAAACTTGTAAACTCCTTGGGGGTATTTATTTGTTTATTTACTTGTTGTTGGATTAATGTATTGTTGCATGAAGAACTATTGTATCATGTAATGTAAGTTTGGAGATTTATATTCGGTTTTTCTTGAAAAAACCATGATTGTTGTATTATCATTTGGGCTAGAAATTTGGGCCGTTACAGATCAGTAGGTAATACATGGACGAATGGTATGATGACACGTGGATAACTAGATAGGTAGGTAGGAGCAAAATGATTTTTCAAATTATAATTATCCTCTTGACCCCAAAAGAATAGAGTTTTGACCTATTGACCCAAAAGTTTTAGAATTGAACCTTTGGCTTGAGTAACAATTTTTTTATTGGTGAAAAATAGAAAGATCTACACTTTTAGGTGTGTTCAAAATATTTTTTGAATCAGAGTGTTTGGCCTAGTGATTATGAAGTTATGGGTTATGCTCCTATAGAGAGGAGTTTGATATTTGTAGTGTATATTTCTTTTATATTATGAGGGTTGTATTCTCAAGTTTTAGCTTGATCACTGTTGACTTTGTGGCTATTGTTGGGCTAATGGTCCACTAGATGTAATGCTTCTCATATTTATAATTACTATCCTATTGATTAATAAAAGTAAAAAAAAAAAATACAAATTCATTGTTTGAAATCCAATTGTGTGTGTGAACATTACATACGTTTTGATTGGTAAAAAATTTACTTCTAATTCCTACCATACACGAGATTTATGTATAAAATTAAATATTTAATAAACTACTTCATTAAAAATTCTAATACCTTTCTTTTTCTCAATCTATATAGTTTCAAATTTATTCTATTATATTCAGGAATGAAACTTGGAGAAGATTACAGGGGTCATGCCTCATGGAAAATTTTGTTTACAATAGTACTTTTAAAATATATATATATATATATATATCTTATTTTATAAATAAAATGACAACTTAATATACAAGATGTATATATATCATTCTTCTACCATCTTACATTGTCTTTTTATTTTGTATCAAAAAAATTTCTTTATGCCATTAGAGATTAGTTCTGTGGTATTTAATTTTTTTATGTATATATAATTTGTATATCATATTGTATATATATATATATATTTATTTGTCTATATAGTAAAAGAAATATATATATATGTATATATTTATCTTCAGCCCTTTTGGTATTGAAATCCTGGTTGGTCCCTAATTATACCTCATGCCACCTAATAAAGAAAAAAAATAAAATTAATCCTAATTCGTATTATGATACTCATGGGTGATGGCACGATGTTGTTGACATGAACAAATATAAATACTAATGTACACCCATTAAAGCATCTCCAATGAAGTATGCCAAAATAGTATTGTCAAAGTTATAATTTGACATAATGGTTTGCTAAATGAGTTACTAAAGGCAAAATATAGCAGGTGTGAAAAAATATGGTGCTCCAACGGTATGGTCTTGGAGCTGTTAAAAATAGCAATTGCTATATCTTGTGTCAAATTTGCCACAAATTTTAGCTATAACTAAAATTGGTAGCACAACAAATAGAGAGAAAGACAACAAATTGTGGACGACCACCCGAATCACCACCGAATATTTGTTAAAAGTGCTAATTTGGACGATCACCTAGACAACCACCCGAACTATCACCTGAAAGTTGGTTAAACTAAAAAATAGCAATTTGACCATTGGAGTAACAAGTTTGAATGCGATCCAAATTTTGTAAAGCTACCTATCAATGTGAATTTTATTACTCGCAATATTTTTGTAAAGCCTTTTATCCATGCGAAATTTATAACTAAGTTTAGTTTAGATATATGTTAGATAATATTCATTTGAATTATTGGTTTATGCTATGAGTTTGTTTTTGTCAATGTAACACACTAGGTGATATAGTCTTTTTCTTTCTTTCTTATTTTTTCTTTTTACTTCCTAATATGCTCTTGAATTAGGTTACAAAAAATTAATCGTATTTTTATTTGGTTGAATTTGAATTTTTGCTTCCATATATATTTGGCAAGAAGGGTGTAATGACCCAATTTTTTTTTTAAAAAAAAAAAATAGCCAGCACATAATTTAATGGAGCAAATTTTTGAATTTGATTGCTGTGTAAATTCTGTGCAAAAACAGTTCGGTTTTGTATTTTTTAAAAATAGTTCCCGATATCAGAAAATTAAGAAATTTTTATATGTTGTTCCCATATGAGTCTATCTCGTTGGATAAAAATTTCTGAATTTAATAATAAGTATTTATTTTATGAATATTCACGGACTGATTGGTGTTCAGTTTAATTTATTGCAGAATTTGAAATTGAGTTTTGGGTGTTCGGACCAGGATTTGATATAAATTTGTTGGGACTATTTTGGTATATAATTGGACCATGTTTGATTTATGGGTGAGGCCCATGATTTAGATTTAATTTAATTTGAGTTTGTTTAATGACTCATGTTTAACTGTTTGGTCCTTTTTAATTAGGTAATTGATAGTAACCACCCTAAGAGTTATTATTATTTATTATATAGGATTATAATAAATATTTGATAGATGATTTTATAGAGTGTATCATAAGACAAAAAATTATCTATGTTTATATATTAGAATAGAGATAAGATATCTGGTTAACATGATGATGGTTTTGGGATGTAGAATAATATATGATGATGATTATATTTTTCTGGATGGAGGATGAATAGTGATAAGAGAAAATGGGCAGCATGGGTTCGGTGGGTGGTGGTGGACAATTATAAAAGAGAGAGAGAGAGAAAGAGAGTCAATGCATTTTTGAACATTTTTTTAGCTCCCCAATAGTCACCCCCTCCAGCCTCATTAGCCGAGTGTCTATTATATCAAATTCATCACCCCATTCCTTTTTCTCATGTACTGCTCCCTACCACACTCTCTTTATTTTTTTAAAATAATTTTCCACCACCACCACCCACCGACCCCATGCTGCCCATTTTCTCATATCATCATTCATCCTCTACTCAAAAAAAACATAATCATCATCATCTATTATTTTACATCCTAAAACCATTATCATGTTGACCAAATATTTATCTCTATTCTAATATATAAACATAGATAATTTTTTGCCATATGGTACACACCATAAATCAACTATCAAATATTTATTATAATCCTATATAATAAATAATAACAACTCCTAAGGTAGTTACTACCAATCACCTAATTAAAAAGGACCAAACAGTTAAACATGAGTTATTAAACAAACTAAAATTGAATTAAATCTAAATCATGGGTCTCACCCATAAATCAAACATGGTCCAATTATATACCAAAATAGTCCCAACAAATTTATCTCAAATCCTGGTCCGAACACCCAAAACTCAAATTTCAAATTATGCTATAAATTAAACTAAACACCAATCAGTCTGTGAATATTCATAAAATAAATACTCATCATTAAATTCAAAAATTTTATCCAACGACTTACAATAAAAGAGAAGACACTACTCTTTACAAAAAAAATATAATACTCAGCCAAATAACAAATGAAGTAGTACAATCCATCACTACATTACACTTATGAAATAGTAAAACCCATTGTTTGATTTTCAAATCCGAAAAGCATTCCTTGTACACATGTACAGGCAGGGGGTGAGCGACCACTAGCTTACCGAGCAATCTCATACTAAAACATTAGAAGATATGCGGGTACCAAAATACTCATACATATACGTGAAATCATATCATGTCAAAACCATATGATTTTATTACATAATCTCTTACATCCAATTTATTTAATTAACCACAACAAGTTAACTTAAATAAATAAACATGTTTCGATAGCAACAGGGCATTCTTTTCAATTCATTCAATTATCTCATTATCAATTGAATCAAATAATTAAACAATTTATCAAATCTATTTTATACAATCTTATTAGATGAATGCATATGTTATGTCATGCTAAAAATATTTTTCTCATCTTTTGAAAATCTTATGCACAATGCCAATTTGAAAACACATTAATCCAACAATTTCAATAAAATTCCAAGATGGTAAATACGACTCAGGTAATCCCTAGGCTGATATGTGCAAGTAGACTAAACAAGTACTACCAATTTGTCATTTTTACCAGTATTAATTGGAGGGCTCGACACCTGTAATCTGTCATTTTTACCAATATTAACTGCAAGGCTCGACACCTATCTGCGCGGTTTTTGGTCTTTCACCATGGACACTCAGGCCAACTTAACCAATATCAAACTACACCCCCTAACCGAACTTACCAACGTATTTACCCAAAACAATTCAAAATGATCTTGTTTCACCAAAAACAATTTCTTTTTCAAAACAATAGTTTTCAATTGAATTCGAAATTCATGATAACAATAAAATGGAATGCAATGCAATATGTAACAATGCATTAGAATAGTTCCAATTTCAATTCCACCACACAATGCTCCATTGTGATCAAATTCCATATCTCTATCAATGTAATACCATGATACAATCCCAAGAGATAATATAATAATGTCAATGTTCATGTATTTACCACATGTAAATCAACAAACTTCCAACTTAGTCATTTCAAGACAAATCTATAACCTATTAGCACACACCAAATATTAAAACTATTTATTAATTTCCCAATTTTTTTGACTCATACAAAACCTTCAATTAATTTTTTTGTTTAACCTCAACCAAGATAACCAATATGATTTTCACCAAATCCCATACTTATTAAGTATTACCATTTCCATCCTACTATATAATCTTAATAACACACTTTTAACCATAACAGATATAACCTTTTAACTAAAACTAATTTAATCCACTAAATTAGTAAGTTTATTATATTCAAAAAATTTCAAATTAATAATATCAAACCTAACTTCACATGCATCATCCCTCAAACATAACTATATTTCGACATAACGATTTTTCATGCTAAGCTATGTAAAGAGGTAATATTTTTACCAAATTCTCTACCAATAACAATTTCACAACTTTTTCTAAAATTACTTAACCAACATGATATTTACATCAAAAATTATGAAATATGCCCAATAGTAACATTTTTAAGATTATGAGTCCGAAAGTCCACATTTTACATTTTTATTTTCATAAAAATGAACACAACTTAATCATCAACATATCATCTTTCATAAAATATCATGAATATAACACTTTTAGAGTTTTTAATCCCAAAACAACTCTATAATTCCTACTTAAGCATTTACTCCATATTCCTCAACATTAATTTATTTTTCTAAAAAATAAATTCCAAATAAAAAAAAATTCAACTTTATATTTCTTAAAATAAATCATCTAATCATAATATGATGTAAATACAATCATACAACTATTAAATTTTTATTTTCAAATTTCTTTGCAAAATTGTCAATACAAAATGATTTTTTTTTCAAATTAATCTCAAAATGTCAACATTCTTAACATTTCAACATAATTTTTCTTTCAAAAATTACCAAACAAAAATCTAAATATATATATATATATATATATAAAATAACCCAAACATAGCTTTAATGTAAAAATATGAATAAGGTCCTTACCTCAAATATAAAGAAAAATAAATCTGAAAATGCAAATATCGTCCGATCATGAATCCGAGATCACCATTGCGAAGATCACGATGAGCTCTCCAACTTTCATTTACAACACTTTTGCAAAATCTCACTCTAAAGACTCCCACTCTAAGCTTAAAAATTGAGCAACAATAGAGAGGAAGAGAGAGAGAGAGAGAGAGAGAGAGAGAGAGAGAGAGAGGGGGGGGAGAGAGAGCTAATGTATTTTTGAACATTTTTTTAACTCCTCAACAGTCACCCCCCTCCAGGAGCCTCATTAGCCGAGTGTCTATTATATCAAATTCATCACCCCATTTCTTTTTCTCATGTGCTACCCCTACCACTCTCTCTCTTTATTTTTTTTCAAATAATTGTCCACCACCACCACCCACCAAACCCACTGCCCATTTTCTCATATCATCATTCATCCCCCACCAAAAAAAAAAAAAAACATAATCATCATCATATATTATTCAACATCTCAAAACCATCATCATGTTGACCAAATATCTTATCTCTATTCTAATATATAAACATACATAATTATTTGTCATATGGTACACACCATAAAATCAACTATCAAATATTTATTATAATCCTATATAATAAATAATAACAACTCCTAAGGTGGTTACTACCAATCACCTAATTAAAAAGGACCAAGCAGTTAAACATTAGTCATGAAACAAACTCAAATTAAATTAAATCTAAATCATGGGTCTCACCCATAAATCAAACATGGTCCAATTATATACCAAAATAGTCCCAACAAATTTATCTCAAATCCTGGTCCGAACACCCAAAACTCAATTTCAAATTCTGCAATAAATTAAACTGAACACCAATCAGGTCGTGAATATTCATAAAATAAATACTCATCATTAAATTCTGAAATTTTTATCCAACGTGCTCGACTCATATGGGAACAACATATAAATAGTTCATAATTTTCTGAGATCGGGAACTATTTTTAAAAAATACAAAATCGAACTGTTTTCGCACAGAATTTACACGGCAATCAAATTCAAAAATTTGCTCAATTAAATTATGCGCTGGCTATTTTTTTTAAAAAAATTTGGGTCATTACAACCTACCCTCCTTAAAGAAATTTCATCCTCGAAATTAAACTCAAATAGTGTAATACATTTTACAATCACCCACAAACTCACTCAAGAACTTACTAATGCATCAACAAAATTTCTTTGACTACTACTTGAGCCTTAACAAGTCACACGGATAACAAACCAAATCATGACATTTGCACAACAATTGATTATAAAGCCTGTACGAGCATGAAATAATCTTCTCGTATAATCCTGTTGATCAAGTTTGCACTCCTCCAAATGTCGTCGCTTTACTACCTGAAAATACAAACGTGAGCTAGCCGGCGGGTGTGTGTCGAAAACCTCTCCGATGCCTAAGTCAGCAAATAGACAATTGACACAAAAGCTCTGTGTATTCTAGAGTAAGAATTGGGATACTTGTACATAGGTCCTGCTATGAGCTTTTATAGATTCTGCCTGGCCCAATCCTAGTAGGATTCCAACTCTCCTTATAAGAGTCCTCCTAGGAATCACACACCCTACTCACTATCAACCAAGTAAGATGGTTTGCACAATCCTAGTAGGACTTTACTCTCCTTAGCAGAGTCCTCCTAGGGATTACATTCCCAAGGATAATGCATATTCTGATAACTCCTTACTCACTACTTGTCTAAGTGAGATAGTTGCAACTCTTACTCTGGCTAGCACAAGACATAACCGTGCTTACACAGCTCGGTGCTAATTAAGTCAATTTAGTCAACCTAGTGTTTGGAATGACCTCCTGTCGAGCTATCGATTCCCACAGATGGCGCCAATTGTACGACTGCTAGACCAGGCCACTAATAGCCCACCTTTGACCGAACCAATGTGACCAAGGACCAAGGCTACCGAGATAATTACCTCGGTCCGTGGCTCGGCCCAAGACTATATCTATCTCGGTCCATTCCAACGGACTTACTTAGCTCGGCCCAATTTATGCATAAATTACCCTCTCAATTGCCCCTTAATTCCATCTGCGTAGCATGATTGGGATTATTTTCCTCCAGCTGAGCTAAGAACGCCCGACTCTACCGAGCTAGAAAACTTGTTCGGTTTCAATAAGTCTTGTCAATTGCTCAGCGCGTCCTTCTACTAATCTAGCATGTGGCGTGGCTTCATTAGCCACGTTCTCATGTTACAGTCGTCATGCCAAAATTTGAATAGTCTCGCCTTTTTGCCTTCAACGTATATACCATTCGAGTTCGCAATCACATGAGAAAATGCCCTTTTTGTGTAACCAAGCTATATGTCCTACCTTTTGTAACAAAAAATTTCGATCTCTTTGCTTGGTTGGTGTGTTTCTTTTTCAATGTTTTGCATCATTCCGACTGCATATTTAGCTGAACTAATTAGCTTGGCCTTACCTGATCCTGCCAACCTTCTTTGGCTGAGATACGTATCTCGGTTGAAGAATCCAAAAAACTTGTTGGTCAAATCTGCCAACCTACTTTGGCCGAGGTAACTGTCATCCCGACTAAAGAGTACAAAAATTTTGTTGGTCAAACCTGCCAACTGCCTTTAGCCTAGATCCTGATCACGGCTGAAGAGTCCAAAAAAGTTTTGTTGGTCAAACCTGCCAACCGTCTTTGCCCCCCAGTTGGGCAAAGAGTCTAAAATTTTTTGTTGGTCAAACCTGCCAACCCCCTTTAGCCTAGATCCTGATCTCGGCTGAAGGGTGCAAAAAAGTTTTTGTTGGTCAAACCTGCCAACCGCCTTTGCCCCCCAGTTGGGCATGGAGTCTAAAAATTTTTGTTGGTCAAACTTGCCAACCCCCTTTAGCCTAGATCCTGATCTCGGCTGAAGGGTGCAAAAAAGTTTTGTTGGTCAAACCTGCCAACTGCCTTTGCCCCCCAGTTGGGCAAGGAGTCTAAAAATTTTTGTTGGTCAAACCTGCCAACCCCCTTTAGCCTAGATCCTAATCTTGGCTGAAGGGTGCCAAAAAGTTTTGTTGGTCAAACCTGCTAACCACCTTTGCCCCCCAGTTGGGCAAGGAGTCTAAATTTTTTTTTTTGAAAAGAGTTGTTCAAACCTGCTAATCCCCTTTGCCCTCTGTTGGGCACAGATTTGTTAGAAAGAGTTGGTCAAACCTGGCAACCCACTTTGCCCCCAGTTGGGCAAAGATTTTTGTGCGGTCAGTCCTTCTTGTCGACCGTGTTAACTTTTGCCGAAGGTGTTTTGTCCGACATCGCAGTTTGTATCGAACTCTGCCTTGGTGAGCATCCCATCTTTCTCTACTAAGATATGTTGGTGCACTCTCTCCATCAGGGCTTCCATAGTAAGAGGCGATGTCATTGTTATTGAATTACTCAATTTATTGCTTGCTGGCAAACCTCGTTTGTACTGTGCGATAGCTAGGTTTATGGGGCAATCTCCAATCTGATTAAAAGTCTCCCAATACCGATTATTGTAAGACTTCAATGTTTCCTCTTGCCCATATCTATGGAGAGTAGCTGGTTAATCTCCACCGGTGTCTTGGTGTTTGTTCTGAATCTGGTTACAAATGCTTCTTCTAGTTGAGCCCATAAAGCTATGCTACCTTCTAGCAACCTTTCAAACCATGTTAGACCTAGGTCACCAGGGCTGGAAGGGAATAGGATACACATTAGAGCCTCGTTTCGCCAATACACTGCCATGACTTGGCGGAAGTGGCTCAAGTGCATGTAGGGATCCGACTTCCTTTCATAAGTTGTGAATTTAGGCTGATGGAAGCCTAAGGGTAATGGTGCATTCTCAATTGCCGGAACGAACGGCGAGCTCTGCAACCTTGCTAACACTTTGTCCGCTGGTTCATAGGCAAGGCGTGGCTTTAGCATTCCTACCTCGACACTCTCATGTGTTCTAGGAACCAATCATTGTAGTGCGGAGACTCCGCGAGAGTCGCGAGCCTGAGTGTCTTCTCTCCTTCGAGCCCTTTCCTCTAGCACTGTCCGCAGGTCCGCCGACCTAGGCAACTTCATGTGCCTAGATGTCATTTGGTGCGAATGCGAGGGCCGATAACTGCTTCCCTCCTTGTAAGACCTTTTAGTCCTTGTTCTCTTAGACCTGGAGTAGTGCGTCTTGGAAGTCCTTGATTGTGTATCGCCCGACCTAAGGTTTCTACTTTCAACTTGTGATGGTGTGACTTGTCTGTCACGATCTTCTGAGTAGCAAGAACGTGTGTTGCCTTTGCGCCCCTCTTTTGTTGCCACCCATTTGCCTTTTATCTGGCACTTCATTGTCTCCATGTCTGCTGCCATCCTCCTTATCAATTCGTCTTGCTCCCTTACCCGTTCTTCTAGAACCTGAGGACCCAACCTTCGCATCTGCCTTTCAGGGCTCTGGGAGCGACGAGGACTGGAGCCCCGTCTTTCACGGGTATCCCTCCGCGGGATCCATCGCTGGGGATCTAACTCTGCCATGGGCGGAATAAAAGGTAAGCCTTCGCGCCTTCCGCCTCCCTTTGATGTTTGCCCATCAATGGCAGAGTGTGGCAAGTCTTCATTGTGCACCATTGAAATTAGTTAAAAGAAAACTTAATCAAGAGGCTCGTTCTTTGTGATTGCGTTTCCCACAAATGGCGCCAATTGTACGAGCACAAAATAATCTTCTCGTATAATCCAGTTGATCAAGTTTGCACTCCTCCAAATGTCGTCGCTTTACTATTTGAAAACACAAACGTGAGCTAGCCGGCGGGTGTGTGCCGAAAACCTCTCCGATGCCTAAGTCAGCAAATAGACAATAGACACAAAAGCTCTGTGTATTCTAGAGTAAGAATTGGGATACCTGTACATAGATTCTACTATGAGCTTTTATAGATTCTGCCTGGCCCAATCCTAGTTGGATTCCAACTCTCCTTATAAGAGTCCTCCTAGGAATCACACACCCTACTCACTACCAACCAAGTGAGATGGTTTGCACAATCCTAGTAGGACTCTACTCTCCTTAGCAGAGTCCTCCTAGGAACTATATTCCCAAGGATAATGCATATTCTGATAACTCCTTACTCACTACTTGTCTAAGTGAGATAGTTGTAACTCTTACTTTGGCTAGCACAAGACATAACCATGCTTACACAGCTCGGTGCTAATTAAGTCAATTTAGTCAACCTAGTGTTTGGAATGACCTCCTGCCGAGCTATCGATTCCCACAGACGGCGCCAATTGTACGACTGCGAGACCAGGCCACTAATAGCCCACCTTTGACCGAACTAATGAGACCAAGGGCCAAGGCTACCGAGATAATTACCTCGGTCCGTGGCTCGGTCCATGACTATATCTATCTCGGTCCATTCCATAGGACTTACTTAGCTCGGCCCAATTTATGCATAAATTACCCTCTCAAAGCCCTTACTAGTATAAACCATTAAGTGATTCTTATATCCACATTGATAACCCACAGCAACAAAATAGGATCTAATCCCTCAAGCATAACAAAATTTTGGCAAAACGACTCCCCAGAATACCAAGACACCATACCTTATTGGTGATAACCCAACTTCAACGAACTACCTTCATCGCCTAATGCACAATGCATCCTAAGGCCAAAATAACTATCACTACTCCGAGACCTTAACAAAACAAAATAATAACTCTTCAAAAGCACTAACCACCAACTCAAAAAGTGACCACCAACCGTCACAAGACGAACAACACTTAACCAACACTAGGGTGATGCCACACCCCATAACCCAAACAAAATAAAATCAATACGGACAATGAGTTAGGATTTCCATCAACAAAGATTACAAATCAACATTAACAGTTCCACTCCGATGTGGGGTTTACAAAATGGTTTCAACAACATCCCTTAAGTCTAAGCAAGACTCAACACAACTAGGTAAACACCCAAACTATACATGGTCCTCAAGCTAAAAGCTAATTCAACTCAATTTCTAAGACATTTACTTCGAGTTACAACACAAACTCTACACTAGTATTATGGTGACTCACAAGGTCCACCCTAAATACAACCATGATTCAAAACACAACTCATTCCCTTTAAGATAATTCTATTACCAACGAGTGTTGGACACTCCCTCCCTTGACACCCAGGGACAAAACAATTAAATAAATAAAGGCAACAACAATTATGAATATTGTTCGTTTCAAATCTCATCTTTAAACCTTACTTAGTTTGCACCTTATAAATTTTACAACAAAATCTCCAAACAGTCAATCTCTCTTAGAAAATACACCCGTTACCACCATTCACAATCTTTACCACGTCGAGGCTATGCCTTTTCCCAAAAACACACAAGGGTATACAACCCAAGGTTTCAAGAACAACTCCACACATACTCAAGTAAATAGATCAATTTCACAATCACGCAACGCCATACATATACCATTCATAACATTTAGCATCAACACCTCCCACCAAGGTACATTCTTATGTTCCAACACGAAACTCAACATATGCACATCAAGCAGCATAAAATCACATAACCACATAACAAACAACGGGTTGCCACTACGAAGATGGTTAGTCGTTCTAGAAATCCTTTTAGACCTCTAATTAGAAATCACGTTGATCAGGCGCATTTCCAATGAGATTTCTAATAAAATTTCTAGAACCAACACAACATCCTCGAGACTCAACCCCATGCCCACATAAACATATAACATCTTAGCACATAAGCATGTTATTACATAGAATGCAAACGTCGCTCACAATCTCTAGGTAAACCCAACTGTGGTCAAAACCACTTCCCACGAGCCAAGGTATTTAAACCCGGTTCATTCTGATACCATGTTATGACACTGGCTTTTTGGCTGTTCGAAGGATATTTTTGTAAATGCGAGCGTGCCAGCAAGGATCAATCAGTCCTTACAGAAATTATAATTGCCAACCAATTATCTGACGATTGTGTTTTAGTTCTTTCAGCCTCAATGAAGAGGACTTTTACTGGTGGCTTGACTTAGGAGAAATTAAGAGAAATAACAGTTAATATGAAGAACAATAGAAGTATTTCATTAAAATGAACACTTACAATGATCCAAATTCAGCCTCAAAGAGGTTTTCAGTGACGATCTACTTGAAACTACTCCTATGAATCGAAGTGCAGAACAGGTATTTAAAGTGCAAGAAAGGTAAAGACTGGAAATGTAAAAAACTGGAAAATAAAATATGTAGAGTAAGACTGGTTTGTATGATCTGAGTCTGGGGGTTTTTCTGGGGACTTCCTTGCTATTTATACTCCTCAAGAATGACCATCGAATTGCACTTCAAACCGTCGAACTGCTCCTCCATGATTGCTGATCATGCTGCCTTAGAAGTAGTTCCACTACGCCTTTTCTTGCAGTTGAACTTCCTTCTTGTATTTGAATTTGAATATGAGCAACCGTTGAAGCCACGTCATCTTGTATCTCTTTACTGATCCTGTGCTACTCAGATCAAGTGAGAACCAATTTTTACTGCCACGTGTACGATCAGGATCGAAGACTTGAGTAGTCTCCCCATACTACCCTTGCTTTGCCACGTGTCGAACTGTAATTGGCTTTTACAAAATATGTAGCCAACATTACCCCCCGCACTAATATACCCAATACTTGGTGATATTAGTGGATCACAGCTTTTCCCGCGCTTTTGGAACGTGCATAGAGTCTATCTTCTGGAAACACAACCGTCATCTCTTTGGTGATAATTTGCATTAACTCTTTTCAATTTGTTGAACGTCCCAATACCTTAGCATTCGAACAGACTATGGCTAAATCAATTTCCCTTTCTATTGATCAAGCACACGAAGAGCCATTGAGTAATGCTGCTTCCCCTCGAAAGAACCTCTACGCATTCATTAGCCACCTTTACCCACCTTTCTATATTCAGGTCATGGAAGCCTTTGCAAATTACCAACCTTTGGACTACGAACACATTGTCCCTAATCCTTCGATTCAACAAGTTACAGACACAGGTACAAGAAGTTCTTCCTTTGACTCCCCTTTGTACCTTGAACAAACTGCTCTCAAACCTTTGATTTGGCAAGTTGCAAATATGGACTTAGGAAACTCTTCTTCACAAAATTCTGCATGGGATGAAACTATAACCTCTTCGTCTTCTGGGGGTTCTGGCTGAACAAGCTGGTCAACACCTGAGACATATGATTTGAGGGAACGCATCAACCATCATTTTGTAGAGTTTACTGACCCTTTGGAGTTTCCTCCCTATGCTCGAAGTTCAGTGGTCTACCCTTATGTACCCATTGACCTTCGACGTAGTTTGGAGGAAAATCTTCTTGTGGCATGGTACACATCCTCCATGCCTACCAAGACAGTGCTTGTTGCCCAACGTTCAGAAGAAGCTCAAGGGTACCACCCATCCTTCTTAGCCAAGAAGGCGAAGATTTGCTCTTCTGACTGGCTTGACTATATTAATGCCTTTGTTCCGTTCGGTCCTATGCCATCTTCCATAATTGAAGCATCCACACCTTCTTCTCCACCCTCTGAAACAGAAACATCTGCTCCTTCTTCTTCATCTTCTAAAGCAGAACCATCTGCTCCTTCTTCTTCATTAACTCTTTCCTGGACAGAAAAATTGAGGCTTGCCCTCCCCATGAACGAAGTCATTCCACCTTACAAACCTCCATCAATCCCTACTCCAGCTGAGTGGAAAGAAGCTCAACTTCTGCTTGCAGCTTTCTCTCACTTGCCCTTCAATGTTCTTGAGGACGATGTCCCTTTCAAGAACTTTCGATGGGCTTGTGATATTTTGACTAGGGGCCATATTCTTAACCCCATTGCCTAAGCAGAACTTCATATGTTCCTTGACCAACTCCCAGTGCTCCTCTACTGGTATCGAAATTCCAAGGTTACTACACAATCTTTGGACCAACTTTCGTCTCTCCGAATTCAAGCCCAATACGAAGCAGAGAACTTCATCGAAGACTTCGATGATTTCAAGAATAAAGATTTTGTGTATTGGGATGATTTGGTCCTAGATGAAGTGGAACAACGATTGAGAGAGGAAGCATTCGAAATAAAGGCTGAAGAGCTCTACTATGAAGTGAGAGCACACCAACTTATGTAGCCAACATTAGAAGAAATAGAAGATATAATAAAGACAGAGCAGAAATTTATTGATCACTATTGGATCAAATTTCATGATCTTGTCATTTATTCTATTCCTTACTTTTATGAGCTTGAATTCATACCCAGATAGGATCATCTGATGTGATTGTTTTGTCTTCAAATATAAATAGAATCCTCCATTTGGCATTATTTGACCTTGTTTCCATTTACCTTTAAGAGCCAATTTAGGGCTTCGAATTGAACAAACTCATTCTTCGAATATGGACTCAAAATGAAACACTAAAAGGAACCAATCATGTCTTTTTCCAATTTATGGAGTAGAGTTGACAATTCTGGCTGATATCACCTAAAATTAGTGCTTCGAATTTAACAATCTCACCCTTCAAAACTAACTATAACCAATATATGGTCATGGTTGATATAGTTAATCAATTTTAAATTGACCACTTTTACTTCGAAGAGCAGTTCATGCTAATTTAGTTTAAAAGATAATCTCCTTTTATTAAAACCAACGATTGGTTTTGATGTTTTGAATAGCAATTCTCCTTAAAGAATCCCAAATTTTTTGCTTCGAAGGTCGTTATTTTCATTAATAACCCCCAAACAGATCTTTAAACCCTTTTAAGTAGACTGATCCTCAAGCATTCTAGCATCTTTAAACATGTAGTATGCTTCGTCGACTTATGTATTTCGCCGTTGTTGTTTGATTTTTGGCGCCAAAATCTTGTTTCAAGCCAAATATCTTGCTTCGTCAAGGCCAACATCCTAATGTGCTTTTTCCCTCCAAAACTATCAATATTGGAAGAGACTCATCGTATTCGTACTTTTAGTACTTAACGACTTATGCAATATATTTTTCAGACACAAAAGCTTTTAAAACCCTCTTGCTTCGTGTTCTGAAATCACTTGCTCTTTTAACGCACAAACCCTCATCCATCTTTCACTTCTCTTCACTCCCTCCTTTTCTTTCCGAAAAAATGTACTATCAATGGCTTCTTCTTCACCAAAAGTGCCAATCATAGAGCGTGTGAGCTCATCTGTAGCCTTGAAAAGGCTCATTGACGTAGAATGTGAGAAGTACAAGACTGGGAGGAAAAGCGCCATTGACGGGCGTATCTTTGTCCCTCGTCGTCATGAGCAGCAAGACTAATTGCTCGGGCCAATATTCAAGGAGATCCCTACTGAGCTCCCAGCTCTATATCCTCGTCTGGAGAACCAATGTGTCCTTTATGAAGGTGGTCTCGATTGGAGGAACTGGAGAATCAATCGCCCTCACCGATGTTGGCCCACAATGAGACCGGAGTGGCAAGAATGGTACGACCGGGTCATCCCTGCGAGGACACTGGACCTTCAAGAGCTCTGCCTTCTCGATGCTCTCCGACTATCTAGGGTAACTATCTCAGAGGACCCTTTCTTAGTCCCTGCTGCTTTATGTTTTTGGAACCCTATCTTCAATTTCTTTCAATTTAGATGTGTGATGATGGCTCCTACCGTTCTTGACATTTGCCATCTACTAGGAGTATCCCCTATTGGTACCCTCATTACACCAGATTTCCTTGACTTAGCAGTCTCTTTCTCCCTCCCCTCTCTTAACTTATCTTACAGTGATTTTGTTAAAGCTGAGAATAAAAAAGAAGGCCCAGTAACTGATAGGGAATTCTTTTCCTTCTTATTATATTGGCTTTGCAAATTCCTCTTCTACACCTCCTTTCAAAGAATCATGCATGAATTTGCTCCTCTTGCCAAAGCCTTTGTTTTGCAAAAAAGGGTAGCCTTAGCCCCATATATTCTAGGCCATGTATACAGAGTTTGTTCCCTCTTTTGTGAGAAGCCCTTAAATGCTAATCAAGGGGGGCCATTCTGGATCCTTCAGCTTTGGCTTTTCGCCTATTTTACTGAATTACAATCCAAATGCCTTAAATTTTCTGGGTTACACTCTCTCACCCATGGCATAAAACTAGCCAATGCTTTCCTTTATCCTTCTACTTTTGCCTTTTATTTCTCTTTCTTCCATCAACTACCAGCTGCCCTTCCTATTCATCGTTTCCGTCCCTTCGAAACCAACATAGGTCCAACTTGGTTGAGTCACTTCTATGATGTGCCTCAGGCTTCGCCTATTCACAAGGATATATGGGCTTCCCTTTTGCTTCCTAGGGAGTTGTTTATCGGGACCACGAATCCCAGAGCTTATAAATGTATAGTTGAGCCTTATTGTCCTGCTCAATTTGCTAGACAATTTGGCTTCACACAAGGGGTCCCAATACCTCTCTGCAGCAACACCAATCTGAGCCTTACCAGGAGAGATCTGAAGGTTAGGAAGTCAAGGCTGGAGGAGGCAACCTTCAAATTCATAGATGACTTGGCCAATTTTGAGTACACCCCTTTCATTCCTGAAGGTACCGTATTGAAGAGATACCAAAATTGGTGGGAAAGTAATATGGAAATCTATTTAGCCATTTCACCTCAAAACCTACTGGAGGTGTTAGATGTGCCCAAGCCCAAGGGAGCTGAAACTGTCCCTTCCTCCACTGTGCCTCCTACAACCCAGTCCATTCCTGCTACCTCAACTCCTCCGAAAGCCACTCGGGCTGTTTCAAAGAAAGGTATATGCCTTTGTTTTCTCTCATTCGACTTCCTATACGATGCTGATTGTGTTATTCTTATTTTGTTTCTATTTATATATATTTCTTTTGTGAAGGTGATCAGCAGCAAAAGAAGAGAAGACTGCTTGATTCTGAAAAGAAAACAACTGAGGTGCCAGAAGGAAAGAAGAAGAAGAAAGAGAAGCAGACCCAGAGCACGAGTCACCATTGACAAAAAAGAAAAAAGTGATTGATTTGTTTCAAGAGGAGACAACCGCTAGGGAGGTAGAGAAGGAATTTATTTTTAGGAAATCCGAATCTCAGTTTGCAGAAGTTGAGAGAAAATCTGAGGAACAGACAATGCCAATTCAAAGAAAGAGGAGAAGAAATATTATTGTCTCTCCTTCTGACTTTGCCGAGGACTCTGATTCTGAGACAATCGCCCAAGCAATAGAAAAGAGAAGGAAAGTGACTGCTTCAACTACTGTCTTGGTTGAAGATCCCCTTCATGAGACAACTACCAAGGCCGTAGACCAAAAACATTCCAAGGCTATAATTGTCTTCGAAAGGGCTGAGAGGAGACGGCAGCAACAAATTTTAAGAGAGGAAGCTGCTGCTGCAAATGCGTTACAAAGAGAAATGGTAAAAAGGCAACAGACTGCCGAACATTACTCTCTTCGCAGTTCTCCCATCAGTGCCAGCGCTTCTAGAACAGGTAATTTCTTTCATGCTTCTACTATTTTGTCTTATCAAATTTTGACGCTAGATCTTGACCTTACATCTCTTCCTTTTTGCAGTAGCAAACACTGAAGCTATACTTCCAATGGGGACTTCCTCAATTTCAATCGAAGTTGATCAAATGCATAATGTGAAAGCCATTCAGATAACACTTCCACTTCCTAGGCCCATATTTCATATACCCCCTGTGAGCCCTAACATTCCTGCATCTCTTTTCCTTGGCTTAGACCCATACCTCCCTTTCTTGACCTTTGACCTACTTCAGTCCAATTCTTCTTCGAGCCTCGCTCCTCCTCCTTTTACAGAAATTCCAACTGCTACTCTATCTCTAATGGCAGTTGATTCTCCTTCAGAGGATGCTGATAGTTTTCCAACTCATAGTTCATCACCTTTGCCTACTTCCAGCCCCTCTTCACTTGATTCACTGGTGGCTAAGACCATAAAGGCTGCAAAAAATGCTTCATACATTTCTCCTATCCCCATGCAGTCCTTTACGCCTTCCACCACAACTCTCTCTGCACCCCTCATGTCTATGGATGAGGTAGATGTCTTCGAAGCAAGACTAGCCAGTCTTTTTGACATACCTTCTACCTCTCCAACATTTAATGTTGAAACTGAGCCACTAGTTTTGGCTGATTCTTTGTTGGAAATTCTCGAGAGTTCTTCTTCCATCAGTAAACCTTTTGCACTTTCAATAGACCTGGACACATGTTTGGAATTGCTGGTTTCATTTTTGAGGATTCCCTTCGAGGCTCTACAGAGGCCTATAATCGGAAATGGATTCCTCCAGATCAGCAGACTTGTCGAAAGCAACAGCATGGATGTTTCAAGCCATTTATCTCAGGCAGCAGCTACTATCGATTTTTACATTAGCATTTGCCAGGCTGCCAAGGCTGCGGATGAGAAACTGGCCAGAGATCAAAGTTTCGTCTCCCAAGTACATACCGAAGTATCAATTTTGAAAGAACAACACTCCTCTGCTTTCCACTTTCGAGCCCAGCTGCTGGTGAAGAAAACCCAACTTGAAGAGGAGTTAGTCGCATAAACTGTGCCTTGGTTCGAATCGACACTAAATTGCAAATCACTAACCAAGAACTGCCGATCGCAAAGAAGACATGGCTACATTTATTCAAATTAGTTCCTCACTTAGCAATAGGAAATCTATTGTACAAAAACAATTAAGACATTGTAATGAATTTTGGGCCAATTTGTGGCACAATGTACTTAATTCTTTATAAAAGAGCGAATTTTGTTTATCATCTGAGCAGTCTTGTGTTTTTGTCTTTAATGTTTATTTTATTCCTTATGTTTCCCAAATAGTTGGAAAATAAGGTTTCAAATATCTGCCGTTAATCTTTTTGGGATGTACATATCCATTCAGATTTCTCAAATGGTATGCTCCAAAAGGCAGAACTCTATGAATTTGATATAGTCCTTCCCAGTTAGGTGACCATTTGCCAAACTTATGGCTTTTAATTCCTATTGGGAGTATTGTTTTCCATACCAAATCACCTTCATCAAAGCCAATGTGTTTGACTTTCTTGTTATAATTCTTGGCTGCTTTCTTCTTTTGGAAAAGAATGCTATTTAATGCCAAAATTCTAGCTTCGTCTATGCCTTCTAACTCTAAGCACATACTTTGATGGTATTGCTCAGGATCTAACTGATCTTGGCATCTTACCATCAAAGATTTAACATTAATTTCCACAGGTAAAATTGCATCATGCCCATATACTAAAGCATAAGGTGTGACTCCTGTGCTTGATCTTGGGGAAGTTCTGTATGCCCATAAAATATCCAACAAAAGGTTATGCCAATCCCTGGGGTTATCTTCCACAACCTTTTGTATCCCTTTTTTCAAGGACTTGTTGGATGATTCAGCTTGACCATTGGCTTGTGCATAATAAGGGGTGGAATTAACAAGGCTAATTCTAAACTCTGCCACAAAAGACTTCACCATTTTCCCATCGAACACAAATTCCATTATCCACGCTATGGTTTGTGGGATGCCAAATCTATGGATCAAATCTTTAATGAACCCAATGACCTCTGTTTGGTCTACAGCCTTGTATGGATTGGCTTCGACCCACTTAGTGAAGTAGTCAGTAGCCACTAGAATGAAACAATGATGCTTCGAAGAGGGTGGGTGTATTTTTCCCATCATATCCATGGCCCATCCTCTGAATGGCCAAGGCTTCACTCGCATGTAGGTCAGCTTATGGGCACATGCCTTATTGTGCCATGCTTTTGGCATGCCCTGCAACCCTTGCATATTCTATGCATCTTTAAGGATAGTTGGCCAATAGTAGGAATGCCTTCAAGCATCCATCTCATCTTTACACCAGTCGATGAGCACCACAGATGCCTTCATGAACCTCACCATAGTCATAATGCTTCTTTGGGCCTAAACATTCCAACAATAAGCCATCTCCCCTTTTGTAGAGAGCATTGCCATATATCATGTATTGCATAGACTGCTATTTGATTTTCCTGCTGGCCTTCGAAGATGGACCATCTAAGTACTGCATTATTTGATGCCTCCAATCTTGTTCTTGTAAGTCATTATGATTGCCTTCCAAGATCACATTCCTTTTATTCAAAGGTTGTATTAATCTTTGATATGTTGTTTGGCTTATGTCCCTTTGAGTATTATCCCTTCTCTTGAAGTTCAAGCTTTCGAGCTACGCTATTAGCTCTATTGTTCAAGAATCTTGGAACATGAGTTACATTTGCTATTTGAAACTGGGAAAGCAGATGTAATGCAACAACATAGTATGGCAAAATACTTATGCTTTGACACTTGAAAATCCCTTTTACTTGGTTAACCACCAATTGAGAGTCTCCAAATATGTCAACTGCATGTACTTGCAATCCAATAAGAATTTCCAGTCCCACTATTAAGGCTTCATATTCAGCCTGGTTATTAGAACATGCAGCTTCATCCACTTTGAAACCATGTGTAGTTTCTACCCCTTGTGGAGATTTAATCACAACACCAATTCTAATTAAACCATTGGCTTTCGATCCATCGAACCACATCTTCCATGGCTCAACACTAGCCATACCAAGTTCCATTATCTCTTGGCTCTCTGTTTGAGATGGATGGTCTGCTAGAAAATTGGCTAAAACCTGTCCTTTTACTGCCTTTTAGGGGACATACTCTAGATGAAATTCTGATAAGGCTAGTATCCACTTGCCAATTCTCCCCCTCAACATAGGCCTAGATAACATGTATTTAACCAAATCTGTGGTTGCAATTACCAGGACAGTTGTAGGTAAAAGATAATATCTTAATTTCTTTGCAGCAAAATACAAAGCAAGACACAATTTTCAACAAATTGAATATTTACATTCACAAGAATTTAAAAACCTACTAAGGTAATAAATAGCTTGCTCCTTGCCTTCTTCATTGTCTTGGGCCAAAAAGCTCCCAATGAATCTTCTCACAATGCTATGTACAACTTCAAGGGCTTGTTCCTTTGGTGGCATCAAGATCGAGGGTTGTCTAAGTAGGCTTTGATACCTTCAAAGCAATTTGATGCTCGCTGTCCACACAAATTCCTCTTCATCTTTCAACCTTAACAAGGAAGAAAATACTTTAGTTTTCCTCAATGTTAGAAATGAACCTTCAAGAAAGTTAACTCGCCAAGGAACCTTTGTAATTTTTTCTTACTTGATGGAGGCCCTGCTTCAATGATGGCTTTAGCTTTATTCTCGATCAATCAGATTCCTTTCTTGTGCACTACATAACCCAAGAAGTTTCCAGATGATACACCAAAAGCACACTTAAGAGGATTAAGTTTCAACTTGAACTTCCTCATTCTTTCAAAAGTCGCTTCTAAGTGAAACAGATGCTCCTCCATGGATCGATTTCACTACAATGTCATCAATATAACACTCTAGATACCCTCCAATGAGATCATGAAAGATAGTATTCATAGCCCTCTGATATGTAGCCCCAGCATTCTTCAAACCAAATGGCATTTTAACCCATTCGAAGGTGCCAATATTCCCAGGACATCTGAATGCTGTCTTGTGGATATCCTCCTCTGCAATGCAGATTTGGTTGTAACCAGAGTGCCCATCCATCATTGATAGAATCTGATGCCCTGCCGAACTGTCTACCAGCAGATCCACTATAGGCATAGGGTATTCATCTTTGGGAGTTGCTAGATTTAAGTTTCTAAAATCGATGCATACCCTCATTTTGCCATTCTTCTTAACTACAGGCACAATATTAGATAGCCATTCAACGCATTCGTCATGTCTAATAAAACTCGCCTTGAGTAGTCTAAGAATTTCTTCTTTGACCTTCTCAATTACTTCGACTCATTCTTCTTGGTTTCGCTTGTATGGCTTGAAATTAGGCTTCATAGGGAGCCTATGTTCCACTAATGACCGTCTAACTCGTAGTTCATTATAGGACCATGCAAAGCAATCTTTGTATTTCTTCAAAATAACCAACAACTGGTCTCTATCCAGAATATTCAAGCAAACACTTATATAGGTGGGCTGTTGTATAGAACCTTCCCCTAAATTTACTTCTTCTAAGGGGTCTTGTGTCTGAGAACTTATTGAAGTTTCTTCCTTGGTTTCTTTGACCTTCGGAGCAACCTTCTTGCTTTGTTCTACTCCTAGGTTCCTTAGTTCAACATCTTTGCCCTCCTTCTCATAGACAAAATCTGTCCATAGGACATCCTCCTCCTGTATCTCCTGGACTTTTGTCTCAATGTCCAATGCACAGTATTTCCCAAGGGTCAAAATTCTGACTTGCCGCTTCCTCACATGTACCAATTATCATGGCTTTCTTTCTTGCTCCTGCATTTCTCGACTATAGCTTTTACATCCAATGTTGAGAATTTAATCGAGCCAAAGACTTGGCTTTGTTCTTCATCTCTTTGCCTACAACCAGCATCATTGTCATCTTTAACGACAATCTCTTCATCAAGACTCTCTTGACTAAGTGCTTCAAGTGTGTTACTCTCATCACCGCCACTTCGCCGAGCCATCACTTTCCTCAAGATAATCGAGTGGTGTCACGCCTCAATATACAGCTTGGCCTCGCAAATCAGAAGGCTATGAAGGGTTGAGGATCCGTGACGATCTCCTCCGCTCTCCATTGCCCAAAGCCATCATGATTTTCGATGCAAAGAGGAAGGCACACATTTGTTAGTGTGGATCCAATCTCTTCCCAAGTAGGGCATTGTATTTAGCATTACCGCTGACACGAAGAATGTCACATGAATCCCTCGTCCCCACGCCAAGTTAATGGGTAAAATCCTCGAGCCATTTGTTTGTCTCAAAGAAAGCCAACGATGGTTGTGCCGGTTGGGATCAACTCGATTCTTTTTTCCCTAGTTTCTTCAAAGAAGATTTCGTAGTAAGTTCATCACGCCCCATTATCTATCGTGACCCGATTCAATTGTATCCCAGCAAATAAGGCCTTGATCTCCAAAGGCTTGACATGTTGTGTCATAGAATTCGAAGGATATTCAAAAGGATATGAGAGGTTGATGCTCACCTCTTCCTAGCCCTCGTGATTCGCTTCCATCGAATAGCCATTTCAGACTCATCCTGTTCCATACACACTTGCGACTCATCTCTAGAGACTAGAATATGATCCATCCCTTGATCAGCTTGGTCCTCATCTACAGCCTAGAACTCGTGAGGCAGTTAGTGTAGCATATTGACTGAGACCGGAGGAAATGAGCCAACCGATGGCGGTCAGGCTCGCTCCTTTCCTGCTACCCCGACAGTGACTTCAAAAAGATCCTCCATGTCGCACTCGCACTTCGTTGCTACCGATTCTTTTGAAGGATCTTTCAATCGTCTTCACCAGAATGTTTGCTCAGCCATGAAGGCTTCGAACATTTCTTCCTCTACCATTTCCTTCTTTTGGCTTATGCCAATCTCTTCTTCCGTCTCGCTATCACTTTCCATCAGAGCCTTTTCCAACCCTGCTAAGCTAGCCCTCTCCCTGGCCTTTAGTTCAGAATGAGCCTTGGCCAACTGTTCTCTGCTGCCAACCAGTTTGTTCTGTGGATTTGGCTTTGGGGCATGGTCTGGCTTTGGATTCTTCTTTTCTTCTGTCTTTACTAATGAAGAACTCGCTCCACTTTCTTTCAGATCTTGCTGGTACTGGGTGTACCTACGCTGAATTTTCCTCCTCTGTGACCTTGAAATAACTGGAACCATATATGGTTCCTTTGTCTTTGGGTGTTTAAGCAATACCCAATTGTTCGGAGCCACCAATGGAGGCTTGACCATCCTACCTTGGTTTCCAACATCCCTTTGGTGCACTTCCCTAGGCTTGTTCTCAGATTACAAACCAACTGGGACCCTGTGTACCCATGAACTTATTGACTCAGATGTTGAATCGCTTTCAACCTTCAAGCCATCTTCAAGCCGGGTCATGAAGGTAAGTGTTTGACTGTGACCTCATGTTTTGAGTCTGATTCAGACCTTTGATGCAGATAGCCACTTTCTGTCCTGCGTGAGGTGGGTCTAGGGGGCCAATCCCTGGCTTTGATCCCATGAAATGAGCCTCTCTCCAATCTTCTTTCAGAATGACGGCTCTCCATTCTGTAATAGTTAGGTGGCCTAGACTCATGTAAGGGTCTCTTGCCTTTAGCATGCATTCTGTCCATTGCAGGCTCAACCACGGGTGGTCGTTGCCTATCACTAGCCGGATACGGCCTTTTGTTGTAAGCGTTGGTTGATTTAGGGCGCCTCTGAACATCCCTATAGTATTTCTTCCCATCAATTGGAAGCCCTTTCAACCATTTATAACTTAGTCTGCACCTGGGACACATCCTCTGCATTACAGCTGCTTCTAAGGAATCATCATCCAGTGCTTCTTCATCAGAGTGTTCCTTCTGGCGTGAGAAACCTTGTCCAATGGCTGGTGGGTTTCCAGTGTCCTTCTTGGTAGTTGTCTGGTTGGCAATATGCATCTGCACATTGACCTCTTCTAACTCTTGTAGAGATAGATTCTGGAAGTTTGGTACAACCATATTAGTCAGGTTTCTCCAACTTCTAGAAACGGGTTGTCATTAATCCCCATGACCTTTTCGCTTTTGGCCGAAATTTCAAACTCCTTCAATTTGTTTGGATCCTCGCCTCAAAAACAATGCGCTTTTTAGTCGAAAGTGAGACCAAGAGTTATGCCATTTACAATATACTTTTCCTTTAAGTTCATCCGAGATGGCAGTTTTACTCCTTTAGGTAACTTAAGGAAGTTGGCCACAAGCAAATGATCAAAGATGTCATCTGCTTTTGTTAAATCGAAAGAGTATTTTCTATGAAAGTCTTTTTTTTTAAACTGCTGATCAATTGTTGTATCCTTATGAATTAATGCTTCACAGATTACAGGTTCTTTGCCCACAATCTCCGCTGCATCGATCTCATAATTAGGATCTCTATAATATGTCTTGTATGATGCATTATTTCGATCTTGTTCCTCCTCTAGTAATGCTTCATATCTAGACACCTTATAGGTCAGTTCCACCAAATCTCTGAATTCAGTTGAGTCAAACTTCTTTTGAAGCTTGAACTCTAGGCCGTTCTGAGCCAATCTTACAAATTCTAATTCTGGCAGGATGACTCTACATTTATTTCAAGCCCTTTTAAATCTGGCGATAAACTGAGTAGCCTTTTCTTCAGGCCTTTGACTCAATCTAGCCAAGTCTGCCATAGAAACCTCTGGCTCCGATTAGAAGAATTGGGCATGAAATGCCTCTTCCATTTGTTGCCAATTTTGAATGGAGCCAGGTGTAAGGTTGATGTACCATACAAACGCTCCTCCAGTTAGAGAATTTGGAAATAATCTTAGTTTCATAAAGTCATGATTAGTAAATTCTCCGCATTGAGCAGCAAACCTAGCAATATGCTCTATTGTTGACTGATTTCCAGTCCCATAGAAAAGGGTAAAATCTGGTATCCTGAACCCCCTTGGGTATTCATGTACTCTATCCATCCATTCTGAGTATGGTTTTCTATATACAGGAGTCTGGACCCCCCAAGCCATCGGTCCACATATCTCCCTAACAATATCAGCAATTTGGTCCCTAGGGACCATATTTTCTGCCTATTGAACCACTACTGGAGGGATAAACACAAGATTTGGTGGACAAACTTGTGCTTGCGGTCCTCTTGGTCCATAAGGTGGTACATTTGGGACTGGTTGCCCCTGTGGTGCAAAGTTGTCATTGGGGGTGGGTAACCCTTTGAGCTCGCTCCCGAAAAGGACTCATGAAAGGTGCCGACAGTGTTGTGTCCTTCCATTTGCAGCCAACCTTCCAACCCCCGGTATAAATTCAATAAGGGATTATTATACCCTTAGTGCCAGGTATGGCTTCGAACATGGGATTTGTAGCCATTCTTAAGCCAGTTTCTTGTACTTGGCCAGATCCACCAACTTGTATGGTTTCATTGTTAAGTACCGAGGCATTTTGGCCTGCTACAGGCCTCGAAATGGGTTCATACCAAGACTAAGGTGATGGTCTTTCATAGTTTTGGTTACTAGTTTGACCATTAGAATGTCCATTAACTTGCATAGGCCGCTTTGTCTCTAGCCAATCTTTTGCCGAGGGACATTTAAAACTTCCTCTCAGGTGTCTTGTGTTTGTTGGTTGGTGGTTATTCATTCGATCCAAAAGGATGTTGCCCACCTTTCCATTGTGTTCATTAATTGTTGTCCCATAGCATCTACTAAGCCATCCCATGGATTGGTTGGTCAATAGATGGAACAAGGATGGTCCAATTCCTTGGCTTCGCCCAATATTATGACCATATGGTTCTTGTCTCGGCATCGGGTCTGCTCGACCATAGGTTCGATAACATGGAGTTTCCACAGATGTGTTACCACATTATCCTCTAGATTAGGTATTTCTACCTCTCCTTCTACGCCTTCTTCCAAGCGCTCATTTTCTCCCCCGCATCTTCGCCTAGTCATTTTAATTAGTCCCATCGGGCGCGTAAAAATATATGTTGGCTTTTTCGCTCAAGGATATTTTTGTAAATGCGAAAGCGCCAAGGATCAATCAGCCCACAGAAATTATAATTGCCAACCATTTATCGACGATTGTGTTTTAGTTCTTTCAAATTTCAATGAAGAGGACTTTTACCGGTGGCTTGACTTAGGAGAAATTAAGAGAAATAATATTAATATGAAGAACAATGGAAGTATTTCATTAAATGAACACTTACAATGATCCAAATTCAGCCTCAAGAGGTTTACAAAGGATTTATCTACTTGAAACTACTCCTATGAATCAAGTGCGTAATGTATTTAAAGTGCAAGAAAGGTAAAGACTGGAAATGTAAAAAACTGGAAAATAAAATATGTAGAGTAAGACTGGTTTGTATGATATGAGTCTGGGGGTTTTTCTGGGGACTTCCTTGCTATTTATACTCCTCAAGAATGACCATCGAATTGCACTTCAAACTGTCGAACTGCTCCTCCATGATTGCTGATCATGCTGCCTTAGAAGTAATTCCACTACACCTTTTCTTTCAGTTGAACTTCCTTCTTGTATTTGAATTTGAATATGAGCAACCGTTGAAGCCACGTCATCTTGTATCTCTTTACTGATCCTGTGCTACTCAGATCAAGTGAGAACTAATTTTTACTGCCACGTGTACGATCAGGATCGAAGACTTGAGTAGTCTCCCCATACTACCCTTGCTTTGCCACGTGTCGAACTGTAATTGGCTTTTACAAAATATGTAGCCAACAGCCCCGTATTTTATTACTCGGATAACCTTATCAATATTAATTAATTAAGTCCATTTACAAATACATTTGATGAAATGTTGAATAATTAAATATACATATTCCCTCTTGTTATATAACAATGACATTTACATACAAATAAAGGAAATTCCTTGAGGTTTACAATAAAATAGAGGACACAACTCTTTATAAAAAAAATAGCACTTAGCCAAACAACAAATGAAGTAGTACAATCCATCATTACATTACACTTATGAAATGGTAAAACCCATTGTCTGATCTTCAAATCCGAAAAGCATTCCCTGTACACATGTACAGGCAGAGGGTGAGCAACCACTAGCTCACCAAACAATCTCATATTAAAACATTAGAAGATAATGCGGGTACCAAAATACTCATACATATACGTGAAATCATACCACGTCAAAACCATATGATTTTATTACATAATCTCTTAAATCCAATTTATTTAATTAACCACAACAAGTTAACTTAAATAAATAAACATGTTTCGATAGCAACAGGACATCCTTTTCAATTCATTCAATTATCTCATTATCAATTGAATCAAATAATTAAACAATTCATCTAATAAGATTGGTTTTTAATATTAAAGTGGTATTTGAAAGGAAAATTGTGAACTGGGAATGTTGTTGAGATGTTGGATATTGTCACTTCATATTTACCATAATTGCTTGGATGGTGAAAGACAACTTTTATGTTAATGAATGTATAACTTGAAACTTTGGAAAGATTATCAAGGCGGAGGTAAATGCATGTGAGTCTGGGTAGAGAGTCGGTTTTGGGAAAGTGTTGTGTGTGGTTGGTACCCATGCAGGGAAGTCTAGGTGCCCAATTGCCATGTCTAGAGCTTATCGTCAGACGAATATAGGGAAATATTTTTGGGCATCAACTGGTCTTGCCATATTGTACTCAGTAAAAGTGGAAAAATGAATGATTTTGGGTGTCCATTCCTGCCGTATTGATAGCTAGAAAATGTAGGGATATTTTTGGATGTAAACCTATGTATACATATGTATTTGGACTCTCTTTAGAAACTTCATGGCGTATTTACCCCCAGTGTTGAATTTATCAAATTTGAAGAAACTGTGGATTCTTACTTTCTCTTTTAAAGTAATATAATGAGTTGAATTAAACATGATTTGGTTGTGATGATGCTATATGGTTCTTTGAATAACTAGATATTGTATTATAAGTTTTTCTACCACTACTATAAAAAGCATTTTTTGCAACCGCTGCATGCCATCACAAATAACAGAAATATAGTCACAAAAGACCTTTTGCGACGGCCCATGGGAGAGCAAATGGGGGTCGTGAATGTGAGGGTGGCAAATACTTTTTGCAATTGCAAAACACTAGTCGCAAACTATTTGCGACCGCCTAACTTACTGATGGCAACTGATGTTTTGCCGTCGCAAAAAAGTAAAAAAAAAAGAAAAAAATACCAACAATGTATTAGCGACCATCTTGTTACCGTCGCAAATAATTTTCAATGATATTTTATAAATAGTACAATAATAGCTTCAAGCGACGAATATTTTGAAATAAATCTACCAAATAAAATCCTGCTGAAAACAATAGAACCAAACTATTTATTTGAGACAAATTTGGCAAACCCATCTTTAGTTTTAGGCTTTAAAAAATGCTATTCAAGCTGCAATTCCTTGTAAAATTATATAATCCAACAAGCTAGCTACAGAAAGGGTCAATAACCAATTGTCCTTACCAAATAATGATGCAATTAGCGATACAAGGTGCTCTTCCAATGACCGCAGGAAGAGCCGGAGTGGAGCGCTAGAGAGGATCTGGACTCCACTCGAAGATGTCCTAGATTTCTCCATTTTTGTTTTATTTATTTAATTATTTATTTGTGCTTTATAATTAGTTTTTTTATTATAAATTCTTTTTTCACATTTTATCGTAAAAATATAAAGAATGCTGACATTATTAAATAATTTAATTTATATTTTTAGTTTACCTTTTAAAATTGTGTCCGATTACAAAGGAAAAAAAAAATATATATGTATATATAATTCCTATTGGAATTGTGGATAAAGGAGACATATATTATCAACAGTAACTGCAAGCATAACAAGGAGAAAATATGAAAAGTATTTTGTTTATGTAATTGAACACAATTTTAAAGGGTAAAATTAGAAATGTAATTAAATTATTAAATGATGTCAACGGATTTTTTTTTTTTTTGATGCTAAGGAGTCTTTTTTTTTTTTTTTAAATATATATATAAAGGAGGCACACACAATCAACATTAATTGCAGGAATAATAAATAAAGAAAAAAATTATGAAAAATATAAAATTTTATTTATTTGTAATCGGACACAATTTTAAGGATAAATTAAAAAATATAATTAAATTATTTAATGATATCAGCATTTTTTGTTTTTTTACGATAAAGTAATAGAAAAAATAATCTATAATAAAAAAAATAAACCTCAAAGAAGGTTTATGTCACTTTAGAAACTTTAGGAAAGATTTTTACAATTTCATTAAACCTTAGGAGAGGTCAGTGCAATTGAAAACTGAACCTTAAAAAATGTTTAAGTCATTTCAAAAACCTCAAGGAATGTTTTTGCAATTTTGTCAAATCTCAATAGAAGTCAATGTAATTTACCCTATTATTAAAAATAATTTATATAAGACACGTACATAATTTAATTAAATTTTACAAAACATTATTTTGATAAAAAAATAAAAAAATAATAAAACAAATAACCCGTGGCATGCACGGGTCTAACTGCTAGTGATTAATTATAAATGATTAAAATTAATACTAACATGTAAATTACGAACCACTCGAAAGCTGTAATGCCCTCAAAATAAGCCCATATTCTTGACTTGCATAGACATAAGAGAATAAAGCATATTTCCATTCCTCAGAGTATTTAGTACAAAAGTATTACATGTTAATAACAAAAGTAAATGCCCTACGGGCTTACAACTTTCTAAGTCAACACTTAGGTTCAGCAAAAGAAGAGTTCTAACTCTTTATACAAATAAGCCCTTGGCTTGAATCTACATGTAATACACAAAAATATAATCAACAAAAGTTCTTCCGCCTCTAAGCCTCCCAAGCTACGTCCTTAGAGGTGGCATATCACCTAAACTTGAAAATGATGTTCCATATAGGGTGAGCCAAAGCCCAGTAGAGATATACTAAACCAGATATGAGCAATAACTAAAAGATTAGCATATGATAAATGGCTAACACTTATAAACCAACTTACAACACTTTTCAATTCAACATCAAGTACATCCATTTTTCATTTCAGTTTCCTTCACTTATACAGTTTCGATTCATAGTTATGGCTCAGAACCTGGCCAAACAATTCAATGAGACTATAACACATATTAAAACACTTCCATACTTCACAATTCACATGAGAATATAACTCATATTAAAACACTACCATACTTCAATACTTCCATATTTCAAGTGATACACAGATTTGCTGTATCAGTGGAGTCCATCCCCTATCTCCTCTCAAACCATGGAGTACATCCCCTATCTCCTCCCAAACAATATACATATTCAATGTATTTAAACACTTATCATATACATTGATCAATCAATACACACATTTGCTGTATTATTCCAACCATCATATTCAATGACATATTCAACGTGATTAGTTTCAGTTTTTCCCTAATCATCATACAATGTCTACAACAATCAAGATTTTCCTCCACCGATAACCTAAAGCAGTTACCTCTAAACAGATAATAAATTTATCAACAGATTAAATATCAACACTTTCATAGGTGAGTGATTAAATTATCCAACTACACCATTTAATCCCACAATTTTCCAATTTCATGAATTTCAATTCAATTTCACATTTCCCTAAATTAATTATTCAAACTAATTATTCAACACAATTAGGGCATTTTCCCTCTTTTCTCAAATATTGATCCTACGGCCAAATTCCACCAATTTGACTCACAAACTCATATTCCCAAAGCCTTACATGCACATGGAGCTTTACAACACAAAACCCCTCTTTTATAAATTACACATCAAATCCTAACTTTTCCCAAAATTACCCAACAACACCAATTAATCAAAATGACTAAAAATTTATGTTAAAACCCATAAGAAGGAGTAGGATATCCCTACCTCAAAAGAAGGGACCAAATGGAGAAGATGAAGAAAACCCAAGATGCTCCAAATCCACAAATTTTCGGATTGAAATGTAGCCCACACCAAGCTCCACACTATTAACAAAGGGACTAGGGTAGGAACACACTAGAACTAGATGGATTTGTAGAGAGAAGTGGTGGTTTAGAGAGGGAGGCAGCCGTTCTAGGGTTTGAGAGAAAAAGGAGATGAAAAAGTGTGTAAAAAACCCGCTGCTGCCAACTGATATATTCGAGGCTCGCTCGAGCGACCAGACACAAAGAAACCTCGCTCGAGCGTAGAAAGCCTCGCCGAGCCAACAATTCAGCTTCTGTAACCGGAAGCACGCCGAGCGAAGAAACCCAAAACATATTAGCTCGCTCGGCGAAGGAAGCTTCGCCGAGCCAAGAAATGCAACCTTCAGTCAAAAGAGACGAACGCAAGCTCAAAGCGCAAAACTTCGCCGAGCCACGGACACAACACCCAACTCTCGCTCGAGCGAAGGATCTAAAACACAGAGCTCGCTCGAGCGACAAAAGTCTCGCTCGAGCGAAGACACCAAAATCTAGGCAGCAACCATTTGTTTCAAAACACTCCCAACCTGATACAAACCTGTTGAACACATCCTAAAATTAAAATATAAGGAATTAAAAGACGGAAATGAAACAAATGCAACAATACTCAACCGCGGAACCTAAGTCCAGAATACTGTACATAAAGGGGAAAACTCGGGATCGCTATAAAAGCTTTAGAGAAGAGTTTTTTTTTTTTTTTTTTTTTTTTTTTTTTTAGAGAAGACTTTAATGTTGTGTTTGGTTGGGGGATTTGAGGAGGGATTTAAAAAGGTAAATAGAAAATGTATGTGAAATGTGAATAAAATATACTTACATTTCACCTAGTTTCACATATCTTTTTCCTTTCCCTTTCCAAATCCCTTTTCAAATCTCCCAACCAAACACAGTGTAAAGAAGACAGAATGGCCGGCCATATAAATGTATTTATTATTTAAATATTTTATTAATTTTAAAATTTATATGCATTACATTATAATGAAGAGAGAGACATTCTACTGTGTGGGCTGGAGGGTGTTGTTGACTTATATGAAATTTCAAATGGAATCCATTTTGATGATTTAAATAGTTTATTTTGTCAAATTTTATACATAGATCATTCACAAAACAAAACAAAACAAAAAAAAAAGAATTCAAATTAATTTGATAATTAAAACAATATAATTTTATTGTTTTGTCTTAAAAACAAATTGATTCAATTATTTTATTGTTCATTTTTTCAGACAAATATAAAAAAAAAATTATATAATTATAATTATTGAGTCAATCTATTTTTTTTATTATTAATAATATACACATAAAATCTAACAAAATGATCGATTTATATTAGTAAAACATCCACAGGACACAAACCTAACCCCACTACAACAAAAATAGCCTATAACCACGTTTCTTAAACAACGTTTTTTGAAAAACGCTGTGAAAGACCTAAAGTTAAATTAAAAGACACGCGTTAAACACGCTTCCACTTTATAACGGAGCTCCGTCTCCTTCAGTCTTCATTTCTTTCTCTTCTCGTTTTCTCTCACCGTCCAAGATCTAGATCTAGGGTTTTCTGTCTCTCCTCATTCTCCTTGAGAGATTCACCAGGTTCGATTTCCATTACTTGTTCAGATCTAATTCAAGATCATCGAGATCGAGACAGGGACGGGGACCGAGATCGGTCGAGTCGGAGCAAGAGAGGAGATAGGTTGATTCACGGGAGTAATAGAGAAGATGATGGTGAGGACAGTTCAGAGGAGAGCGTGAATGATGAGGAGGACGATGACGATGGAGTCGCCACCGCATTGCCGATCTAGGGTTTGATTGGAGCTCTAGGGTTTTAGAGCCCCTCGAGACTCGTCATGGCTACTCCTTCAAGCTATAAAAGCGTAATTCACACTCTCTCAATCGCTTCAAGAGAGAGAGAGAGAATCCGGAATCAGATTTTCGATTTCCTGGTTTTGAATCAATCTTCCAGATCGGTACACACTTTCTCTATCTTTTTATTTTGCTTTTCGATTCGATTCTCTTCGCTACTCTGTCTTTTGATGGTGATTTCGATTCTATTGGTGCTTCTGTTTTAATCGATTTTTTTTCTTTTTCTATGAGCAACTTGAAATCAATTGAGTTTTCTTGGGATTTCTTGTAATTTTGTTAATTAACCTATTTATTTTATTGGGTTTGGTGGAGGTTATGGTTTCCACCCTTGTTGTGCTCGTATGATGTATGCCCCAGATGATGCATATATTTCCCATATTTTTTTCTATAATATCACCTTACTTTAATTTACGGGGAAAAAACAGTTTATCTTTGTCTTAAGTTGATTATGCTTTTCAGACTTGAAGAGAATGGGAGAGAGAGACTTGTTTGTTGTTGAAATTTCATTATGCAGTAATACATGTAAATAGGAATGGATTACCAAACTTTTCCATTATGAATAGTTGAGGTGCACTATTATAGTGGGAAGAAGGAAATAAAAAATACTTGTGTCACCTTGTGGCTACTAGTTTAGTTCCGTATTGAATGGACAGCTTATATTTATTTGGCTGCTTCCACCTGAACTAACAATAAGCACCGCAATCTATGACATGAATATTGGGTCCTTAATATAATTGTGAGAACCTTTCCTTAGAGGAAATAAGCCATATGAAGGATATGCACTACGATGCCAAGGGCTATTTAATTGATAGCTCCATATTTGTTATTATCATAATCATGTTCTTTTTCAATTTGAGATACTTGTCTTGGCAACAATCCAAATGTTTTATCTACCAAAAGAAGAACAACCCGACCTAATTCTTCGACAACTAAAAATTTGAGTCTACGTTAGACCTGTCACAATTTAAATTGAGCTCACATGTGGAGTTCATATTGTTTTGATAATACATTTGTAGCCTTTGATATGATATCATAGTAACATTAGAATAATATAGAATTTGAATGGCTTGAATAAGAGCATGATTGCTATAATCTTGATTTTTCAAAGAGTATCTGCAACATGTAATTGACATCCTTTGCTATTTGCAGAGTATATGTATGTTCATTTTCTTTTATTTTTCCTCAATTCTTTTATTATCTATTTATCTTCTTCAATTTGTTTTCTTGTGGCTTTTAGTGCACGAGACCACTGCAGATCCATACCGGAGGAGCTTCTGTTGGTCCTGGAGGCTCCCTCGTCATATTCCTTCATTTGTCAACGTGAGACCTGCTGCCGATCACATCGGGGTTGATTGGCAACCTACTCCAATCAAGTCTTCTAACTCGATTGCATCATATTTCTAGTCTTGGACGATCAAGACGGGCAACAATTCTTGAGACATGTTATTTGCAGATTGGACTCCATGCTTCCATCAAAGATGTAGAACCTCCTATCAGCTTTAATTTTTAATGTTAGTTTTGTATATGAATATTTGGCTGTGAGTGAATTGCTCTGTTTGGCTTGCTAGTTGGTGTAAGGACATATTTGAAAAAGTTGGGTAACAACATATCTCCTAAGTAACATATCTTGTCTTTGTTCAAAGATGCCAACAAATCTTTGTTACATGTTTTCGAATGTAACTGTGCTTTAAATTTGTTTTATTTGGTGTTATGTTGGAATGCCCCATTATCTGTGTTGTTCATAGATACCAATGTTTTCCTTTTCTATTCATAGTTGTCCAGTGTCCACTACAGTGATTACACATAGATACGAATGTTAAATCATTGACACAAAAATTGATACCAATAATAATTTTTTATGTCTATGATTTAACAGCTTTTTCATGAAAATTGATATTATTTAAATGACAAGTTTTTCAGTCACTGATATTTTGTTTCATTGGATATTTTCAGGACAGTATTTGATATCAACATTGATAATTTGCAAGAAAAGCGATGGAGAACACCACAGTCTTGATTTGTCGATTTTTTAATTTTGGGTTGGATGAGTTGAAGTGGAAAGATTATTGTGGGCGATGGCAAGTTTCAACATTTTCGTTCCTTGAGACTTCTCTTAGTGGGTTACTAATTTTTCTAGTGCAGAACAACTCTGCTGGACGGTATCTTAATTAAGATCATTATTTATGAAAGCACTGGATCAGAGCAGGTAATTAGTTCCTTTTCCGTTGTATCAAAAAAAAAAACTTTAGTCCTGCAGTCTAATATTCATAAGTTTATCTATATGCATAACGAAAGAGATAACAAAGAGAATTACTGGTTTTTCTTGTGTTTTGCTTTTATTTCAGAATAATGATCGAGGCATACCCCTAGAGCTTGCCACTGCAACAAGTAGTCATGATCTACTGGCTGAAAATCCTTTCAGAAGAACGGATGCAACAAAAGAAAAATTACTAAGCGAAGGAATGGAAACTGCTCCTGAGCTGTCACCAATTATGTAAGGACCCACATTTCATGCCTTAGTCATACTTGTATGCATTCATGAGATTTGCCATGTTAAGATTTGCCTTCATGGACTTTGCCTTGTTTTGTACTTACATGAATTGCCTAAGTGTTTATGTATGCTTTGTTTCCCCTTTTGTCAGGTGAAGCCTAGGTCATGATGAGCCTAGGATATGTTAAGCCGAGGTCATCCTAAGCCTAGAAGTACCTTGCTTGACCTCCACCTTTGTCCAGGCATATTGGCCGAGATGATTATCATCTGGGCCGAGGTGTGTATCGCCGAGGCCGAGATGTGTATTATCTGGGCGAGATGTTATCTTTACCGGTGATCTTGTCCGGGAGTGGTATGACCTAGACCGAGGTGTGGCACACCTAGGCGAGGTGTGGCACAAATTAGTCAGAGTTGTCCTACCTAGCCGAGATCATTGTTACCTTAGTGCGAAGTCTTGTTTCTGGCGAAGTCATCATCCTTTGTTTGCCGATGTCTTGTTCTTTGCCGAGGTCATTCTGGCCGGAGTGTTTCTTTGTGTAGCTTGTTAGATACGCTTTGTCGAACCTTGTCTTATCAATCAGTCACCTTTTGAGGAGAACCAATTAGCCGTTGCCCGTGTCCGAGCCGAGTGCTTATAGCCGTGAGAGAGAGAAATGCATCATTTGTCATGTTTATGTTTTGAAGAGTAGAGAAGCTCTAAGGGAGGAGGCGTTTTAGAGAGTGAACTTCCAAGCTTGATTCCTAGAGATCCAACCGATAGATTCGTGATCTAAGGTTAGATTCTTGATCTGCTCACGATGTTCTTTATGTTTATGTTATTGCATTGCATGATTGAATATGTTTTGTAAGCCATGCATTGTTTTGAAGTTCGGTTTTAGAGAGAGAAGATGATGTTCAAGTGTTCTTCAAGAAAAGCCATGTTTTGATCCAAAGCTCAAGTCAAGATTTATGTTTCCATGTTTGTTTTCATATGATCTTTGAGTATGGGTGCCCAGGTCTCGATTTCGAACTCATAGCATGAAACCCAGATTTTGGAACAAAGGAAATGATGATTTTGGCATTCATGTTCTTCATGTTCATGTTCATGTTCTTCATGTTCTTCACGGGTGGAAACCCAGATCTCGAGCTCCGCTTCGAAGTGTAGCCGCCGAGATCATTCTTGCATGATCACTTGCACCTTAGTCTGTCTTGCATGAACCTCGGCATGCGATTGCCGAAGCTTAGGTAGCCACACCTCGGCAGAGGTGTGGAACCTCGGCAAAGACACAGTTGGTACCCGGCATGTCTCTCGACATGTAAGCGGTGTTTTGACTTCGGCATGTTTTCCGAGATCATTGCATGCATGTATGTGAGACTTGTTTTAAGAAGTATGTTCAGTAGACCTTGCCATGTGTTTGTAGGACTTGGACCTTTGCCTTGATCCCGACGTCCCAAGGACTAGGTGAGTGGTATTCTTGATAAAGTTATGTTGTAAAGATTTGTTAAAGCTTTGCTTGTTTCATAAAAGTATTTGTTAAGCATGGATGATTGTCCCTCTTTTGTATATCAAGTATGAGCTTTGCGTATCTAGTTTGTTAAGCTACTTTGGAGCACGTGGTGCGGGGGAACTAAGCCCCAATAACCCGCCTAAGTTTGTTAAGCTACTTTGGAGCACGTGGTGCGGGGAACTAAGCCCCAATAACCCGCCTAAGTTTGTTAAGTTACTTTGGAGCACGTGGTCTGGGGAACTAAGCCCCAATAACCCGCCTAAGTTTGTTAAGCTACTTTGGAGCATCGTGCGGGGAACTAAGCCCCAATAACCCGCCTAAGTTTGTTAAGTTACTTTGGAGCACGTGGTGCGGGGAACTAAGCCCCAATAACCCGCCTAAGTTTGTGAAGTAAGCAAGCTTTGAATAAGTTATGACAAGTGTGTGTTTTGATGCAAGTTATGCCAAGTACATGTTTTGAAATAGTTTTGCCAAGTACATGATTTGAACATGATATGATATGTATGTATGCTTTGCCAAGAACCTCGGGAATCATTCATGAAAACCCTTTATTACTTGTACCATTCATCGAGTTTCCAGACTCACCCTCTCTATATATATGTAGGTTCCAAGCAAGTCGGCTCGCCGAGATATGTGCTTTGTGCCGATGTTTTGTATGCATGTTAGGTCGGCATTGAGGATGTCGGCAACCATGAAGATTATGTTTTGACCTTGTAATTCATGTATTAGATTATGTCGTGAGAAGCCTTTTGTTAAGATGTAATGTATGTATTTGATTTATGTTGTAACCAAGTTGTAAGACTTTAATTAAAGATGTATGCCATTTCATTGGATCTATGCACACTCTTGTGGACTATTTAGTTTTAAATATTGCTTCCGCATGTTAGCCCCATATGTATACTCGATTGTGTGTGATCTTTTGAGTGAGGCCTTTGGTAATCTCGGATTCTTGGCCATCATGGCACCAAACTACTAGGGGCGGTTTGGGGTCGTGAGAATGGTATCGAGCCCAAGTTCCTTATAGTACGTTGTTCACACACTTTGAGTCCTAAAGAGCATAGGAATTTTCCTTAGACTTGATATTAGGATTGCATCATGTTGCTTGCTACTTGACAAGGTGTGCATTATTTCGGCATCGAGATTTGTTACATCGGCATGCTCATACTCACTTGCACACATGTTTATTTGTTATTTTATTTAAGAGCCACATTTTTGCATACACTTAGCATTATGAGAAGAGGTAGACCCCGTCGCCGAGATCGCATCAAGACAAAGTTGGACAGACTAGAAAGGATTGTTGAAGGTTTGGTCGGTGAGTTGAGGCAAACAAGGCAACAGAACATTGGTGCTACATCTACTCAAGCCGAGCAAACGGCTGGCCGACAAGCAGTACCACCTCCACCTCCTCCAGTGGAACAAGTGCCTCCACAGCCAGCTTTGTATGGGGATGATACACTGACTTTGATCAAGGAGTTCAAGAAGATGCAACCGCCGACGTTCCAAGGAGGTATGGAGCCGATGAAGGCAGAAGCATGGGTTCTCGGGATGGAGAAGCTGTTTGAGGTTTTTCCCAGCACGGACGCTCAGAAGGTGTCATTGGCAGCATTTACATTGGAGGACGATGCACGAAGATGGTGGATGATGATCCGAGAAGGTAACCCAGACTTAACTTGGGCCAGATTTTTGGAGTTGTTCTACAACAAACATTTTCCCCAAAGTGTTCGAAACCAGAAGGCTACCGAATTTCAGATTTTGATGCAAGGCAACAATACAGTGGCAGAATATGACCGTGCCTTTACTGAATTAGCGAGGTTTGCACCCCACATGGTCAACAATGAATATATGAAGGCTAGAAAGTTTGAGAGTGGGCTTCGAGGGCCAATACAAGACCGGGTTAACCTGCACAACATGCCGACGTATGCTGGAGTGTTAGATAAAGCCATTCTCGCGGCCAACCCAACTGAGAAGTCAAGGTTTAGGAGAAAGTCAGAAGAAGAAGCAAGCCCATAACAATCAGAAGAAGAGACCGACTTATGACAATCGCGAAGAGGAAGCAGACCTGGATGATGCCGATGAGGAGACAGTTATGCACAATCCCAACAACATTAATCAGGAAGGGGACACCAGGCCGACATGTGCAAGTTGTGGGAAGCTACATTTTGGGGTTTGTCTTCGAGCAACTGGGGCATGCTATGGATGCGGTGAGAAGGGTCATCGTATTAAGGATTGTCCCAGAGTGAAAGCTAATTCTGATAAGAGAAGATGAGAGTCTGTCATGCAGAGAGGTTTTGGGAACATGGTAAGTTAAGTTTGGGGACCAAACTTCTTTAAGGGGGGAAGGATGTAAGGACCCACATTTCATGCCTTAGTCATACTTGTATGCATTCATGAGATTTGCCATGTTAAGATTTGCCTTCATGGACTTTGCCTTGTTTTGTACTTACATGAATTGCCTAAGTGTTTATGTATGCTTTGTTTCCCCTTTTGCTGTGTGAAGCCTAGGTCATGATGAGCCTAGGATATGTTAAGCCGAGGTCATCCTAAGCCTAGAAGTACCTTGCTTGACCTCCACCTTTGTCCAGGCATATTGGCCGAGATGATTATCATCTGGGCCGAGGTGTGTATCGCCGAGGCCGAGATGTGTATTATCTGGGCCGAGATGTTATCTTTGTACCGAAGTGATCTTGTCCGGGAGTGGTATGACCTAGACCGAGGTGTGGCACACCTAGGCCGAGGTGTGGCACAGCTTAGTCAAGAGTTGTCCTACCTAGCCGAGATCATTGTTACCTTAGTGCCGAAGTCTTGTTTCTAGCCGAAGTCATCATCCTTTGTTTGCCGATGTCTTGTTCTTTGCCGAGGTCATTCCTGGCCGGAGTGTTTGCTGTGTAGCTTGTTAGATACGCTTTGTCAGAACCTTGTCTTATCAATCAGTCACCTTTTTGAGGAGAACCAATTAGCCGTTGCCACGTGTCCGAGCTGAGTGCTTATAGCCGGCAGAGAGAGAGAAATGCATCATTTGTCATGTTTATGTTTTGAAGAGTAGAGAGAGAAGCTCTAAGGGAGGGAGAGGCGTTTTAGAGAGAGAGTGGACTTCCAAGCTTGATTCCTAGAGATCCAACCGATAGATTCGTGATCTAAGGTTAGATTCTTGATCTGCTCACGATGTTCTTTATGTTTATGTTATTGCATTGCATGATTGAATATGTTTTGTAAGCCATGCATTGTTTTGAAGTTCGGTTTTAGAGAGAGAAGATGATGTTCAAGTGTTCTTCAAGAAAAGCCATGTTTTGATCCAAAGCTCAAGTCAAGATTTATGTTTCCATGTTTGTTTTCATATGATCTTTGAGTATGGGTGCCCGTGTCTCGATTTGAACTCATAGCATGAAACCCAGATTTTGGAACAAAGGAAATGATGATTTTGGCATTCATGTTCTTCATGTTCATGTTCATGTTCTTCATGTTCTTCACGGGTGGAAACCCAGATCTCCGAGCTCCGCTTCCTGAAGTGTAGCCGCCGAGATCATTCTTGCATGATCACTTGCACCTTAGTCTGTCTTGCATGAACCTCGGCATGCAAGGCACGCAAGCTTAGGTAGCCACACCTCGCCAGAGGTGTGGAACCTCGGCAAGAAAGACTGGTTGGTACCCAGATGTCTCTCGACATGTAAAGCGTTGTTTTGACTTCCAAAGATGTTTTCGAGATCATTGCATGCATGTATGTGAGACTTGTTTTAAGAAGTATGTTCAAGAGACCTTGCCATGTGTTTGTAGGACTTGGACCTTTGCCTTGATCCCGGCGTCCCAAGGACTAGGTGAGTGGTATTCTTGATAAAGTTATGTTGTAAAGATTTGTTAAAGCTTTGCTTGTTTCATAAAAGTATTTGTTAAGCATGGATGATTGTCCTCTTTGTATATCAAGTATGAGCTTTGCGTATCTAGTTTGTTAAGCTACTTTGGAGCACGTGGTGCGGGGAACTAAGCCCCAATAACCCGCCTAAGTTTGTTAAGCTACTTTGGAGCACGTGGTCTTGGGGAACTAAGCCCCAATAACCCGCCTAAGTTTGTTAAGTTACTTTGGAGCACGTGGTGCGGGGAACTAAGCCCCAATAACCCGCCTAAGTTTGTTAAGCTACTTTGGAGCACGTGGTGCGGGGAACTAAGCCCCAATAACCCGCCTAAGTTTGTTAAGTTACTTTGGAGCACGTGGTGCGGGGAACTAAGCCCCAATAACCCGCCTAAGTTTGTGAAGTAAGCAAGCTTTGAATAAGTCATGAGAAGTGTATGTTTTGTTGCATGTTATACCAAGTACATGTTATGAAATAGTTTTGCGAAGTACATGATTTGAACATGATATGATATGTATGTATGCTTTGCCAAGAACCTCGAATCATTCATGAAAACCCTTTATTACTTGTACCATTCACCGAGTTTCCAGACTCACCCTCTCTATATATATGTAGGTTCCATAAGAAGTCGGCTCACCCGAGATATGTGATTTGTGCCGATGTTTTGTATGCATGTATGGTCGACTATGAGGATGATGGCAAGCATGTAGATTATGTTATGACCTTGTAATTCATGTATTAGATTATGCCTTGAGAAGCCTTTTGTTAAGATGTAATGTATGTATTTGATTTATGTTGTAACCAAGTTGTAAGACTTTAATTAAAGATGTATGCCATTTCATTGGATCTATGCACAGCTCTTGTGGACTATTTAGTTTTAAATATTGCTTCCGCACATGTTAGCCCCATATGTATACTCTGATTGTGTGTGATCTTTTGAGTGAGGCCTTTGGTAATCTCGGATTACTGGCCATCATGGCACCAAACTACTAGGGGCGGTTTGGGGTCGTGACAAATTATATGTCTTATCCATTCATTTTTGTAGTTATCTAAGAGTTTACTTCAATAGCATTTCTTATTTTCTGCTCTGCTTTAAATTAATTTACTATCATGGCATATTATTTCTTACAGTTCCTGTGTTTACTCCTTTATGCTGAAATTGCACTACTGAACAAATTAGGTCATTATGCCCTCAAAATTCTCCTTTATCTAAGACTTTCTTTCTTCTACTTCTTCTTTTTTTTTTTTTTTTTTTAAAACCAGCCAATTGGACAAGCAATACAAGTAGATTTTGGTAGTGGTGAGCGCCTTCCCTCCATTTATACTAGGCGTCCACAGACAAGAGATTCGTATAATTATTGAGGTAAGAAATCTGTTCTTTCGGTTGGTTAAGCCCTAAATTTCTGTTTGTGATGTTTTTTAAATGTATATGCTGTTTTCATATACAAAGTGTTTGGTGAGCAGATTGTTGTGGATGGTACTGATGCTAAACGTGAGACTTTTAAAAAAGATGTTGCACAGTTAGACATTAGAGTTCACAAGAATATCCATGGAGGTGGGATCTGGCCCTTCCCCCTTGATTCAGTCACAAGTTTCCTTGATTTTCAACATTGGAGGATTCTATGACCTTTAAAGAAAAAGCAAAGAAAATTGTATTGTGTGGTAGATCTTATTGTTTCGATGTTATATAAATCTGAATTTTGTGTAAGCAAGATTTTCCTGAAAACAAGAATAAAAAACAAACCAAACAAAATTAATCTGTTGGGATAAGAACACTCTTTTTTGAGTGAGTGCGTTAGATTATATCTTTAGATTATACACTTGATAATAGTGGCTTGCATACAAAAGAATAATTATGATGATCATTATTTATTGTGTCGTGGCTAAATTTTTTCTTCTTTTTACAAAAATGAAAATCCTCTAAGAATTTCTTCATGTCCGTATGAAAACTTTTTTTTTCTTCATCGAAATTGTTGCGGTAACAACAGGTGCTATATTAGGATGTATAGTAGCATACCTCATGAAACGCTCCAGTTAAGGGATGGTGCAGTTATTGCTTCTCAATTACCAAATCTTCAAGAGGCTTTCGAGCTTTTCAATTGTGGTAACAGCAGGTGCTATATTCTAGTCTTGGTTGCAACTATTGCTTCCTTTGCTTTTCTGTGTATAAATTGATTTTCAAGGCTTATCACGTTAGTTTGGATTTGTTAATAATTTTTTTAAAATTTTTAAATTTTTTTACCAGTACAAAGGATATTTCGGGGAAATAAATCATTCTATTTTCAAACATCATTCTCTTTTTGTTGACATATAAGATCAAGCAAAATGATCAACGACGTTAGTACACACCACATTTCTATTGGTTCAGTAGTTCATATCTAATCATGAGTTTTTGTTTGGTACTAGGTTTTCAGACAAAGGGTGTGAAAAATTTCGAGTGTATAAATTGAGAATTGAAATTTGTGTAAATAAAAATTCTCCCCAAACATCACCTCTAGATTGTCATTGTACCCACAATGTCTCAGCCCTAGCCTTCTCATCTGGTGTGGAAAACCTATTCCACGAATTCAACGAAATCATTTTCCCTTTGTTCATATCATCACATATTCCACTTCCAATCTTGCCTACACTGAAACACTAATTTTCAGGCCTTGGTTGGTCACTCAACAACCTATCTCCTTATGAGGATGTAAAAATCCGGCTACAAATGGGAAGGGTTCAGTGCTTTCCAGGAACCAGTCCTCAGGCTTCAGAATCACCACAATCTTGCCTTCAACAACACTACAGACAACCATCGAGGTAATTTTTTATCTTTTGATCCATAGTTGGGTCAATGATTATATTGAGATGGTGGGTAGCCCAACCTGTGGCTGTGTCGTTTCTTCACTCATTCTATTATTGAATTAAAATATAGAATGTGTCACAAAAATATAATGATTACTGTTTTGAATGTGTATCCCTCTATAACTTGGTTTAATCCCAACCTTCTATTATATTTAGCATACTGTGTTTTTCCCAGGTTCTTAGAGAGGGTTCCTATCGACTCAAAGGTTTTGGGAGAATGAAAAGTAGTGTGTGAAATTGATTTAAGGAGTGAAACAGAGGTCATGCAGCAGATAAGAGTTCCTACTAGAAGACTGTTATTTGAAAAGGCCAAGAATACTATTTTTAGGTAATTAAATCTCTTCGTAGTTTTTACTTGTATTTCCCTTTGCAATTTCTCAGTCCTCATTGTGTAGTTCCATCATATATCAAGTGCTCAGTGATGATATGATCATTTTGTATTATACCTACTTACAGATCAATTTACCATATAGTTTGAATTGCATTTCAAGGGTTCTCATCTTTTCTTCTGTTTTTATTTTATTTTATTTTATTTATTTTGTGCACAATCTATATTGTATATTGTGAATATAATGTATAAATAAAAAAAGTTTTCATTCTACATGCACTTGGAAATTTCATAATTTCTTATCTTTCTAGCCTTCTTGACATGGTATGCAAGAGTATGTAGATTTTTCAATCATTCAAGTTTATTGACATTGTGTTAATGGAATTGGATGATTCAGGTATATAATCATTATTTTGGTGAAGATGATGGATGACTTGATGAAGCTGAAGAGAGCTGTGGATGAAGTTATTTTCAGAGAATCTGGAGATTGCGTTTTACGGGTTTTTATTTTTTATTTTATTTTTTTATGAAAAATTGAAAAATGAATGCTCATCCATGTATATATTTTGAGATTGGTGATGGATAATATAGGTTTGGTTTGAACAAAGTAAACAGATCATTAATTATGACTTTTATTTTTTTTTTTTTTTTAAATGACAGAAACTGTGGCGTTTTTTTAAAAAACGTCGCAAAATGTCGTCATGATTACGTCAGACATAACTCCTCTAACGTGCATAGTTAACAGCTGTTAAGAGAATTAAAGGCGTTTTGAAAAACGTCGTTAAAGGTCTTTAGTGGCGTTTTTAAAACGTCACGAAGATACAGCGACGGCCGCATCATCGACGAATTTTATAAACGCCGTATTTTCTTTTTGCGGCGTTTTTCTGGCCTATTGCGGCGTTTTAAAAACGCCGCAAATTCCCGATTTTCTTGCAGTGCCCATTAATTAACTTGGTGTTCATGACTTAAACTTTTTGAAGCCATCAAGTCATTTTATATAGTTCATGAAGTTGATGTTTAAAATTGCAGTGCACAAATTAAGCCATTTTTTTATCCGAAAAAAAAAAGTTAAGCCATTTTTGAGTTTTTCGATGCCCAGGATGAACCATTAAAATTAGGGATGGAGTCGGGATTATATTATTAGAGGAGTCAAAAATAAAGTATTAAATAAGTCTAAGAAGTTGGATCAAGTCTAATTTAGACAACTAAAATGAACAAATCACTATTAAAAGAAAGCTAAAAATAATTACAAAATTGTATTTCATGAACTTAAATTTCAGTAATTTACCAAAAGAAAAATGCAAATGAGAAATAATATCACACAATTCATCTAGTAAATGAATGGTAATGAATTATAGATATGTACACAAAATTTTGATTCTACTAATAAATGAAAGGTGAAAATGCATTGGTGGTTTTTTTTATAGGAAATAAAGCAAGCATAACTATGGTACACTCTTAAAATTGCATACAATATGTTTTTTCAAAACTACACTACAATGATTGGTAATAAAATCACAATAGTTAAATAACTTTTTCATATTAGTTTGTTATATAACCATAATAATTTGTAACTAAAACTTCTTTTATGGTGCATTCCTTCATAACATAATTATAATAATTTGTATTAACACTATAAAAACTCATAACGATTCTACAAAATATACAAAATATTATATTCATATAGTAGCAATCTCACCAACTTAACAGGTTAGGACCCCCTAAAACTCCACTAAAATAGAGGCTCTTTATATATAATATTTTACCTCATTCTCATTTGACTCACTCTAACTGTCTCTTTTAAAAATAATCATATACTCCTCACATGATTTTAGATTAATTTATAACACTAACACCATTAAATTTACTTGCAAAAAACACTTGTACAAACTTGTACAATATGTAACTGATATAAATGTATTTTTTTAGTATCACTATCTCACACTTTATGTGAATATTTGAATTTTTATTTTTATTTTTTGATAAATTATTTGATAATTCTATCATTACTCTTTCCCCAATATGAACCTGACACACCAAAGACTAGAGACAAGAGTTTCTACCCCCAATGAGACGGAATGGCCCTCCACTGATGACTTTACTTGGACATAAATGTATTCTTATTTACATATTTTAATAATTTTTGATTTTTTTTTTTGATAAATTTTAATAATTTTTGATTATATACATTATATTATTATAATAATAAGGGATACTTTTTCATAAATATTTTTTTACCTACTTATGTTTTATTTAGTCTATATTATTTTTTTTATATTCCAATAAGTCCTATGAGTGATATAGTTACCAAAATACTCCTCATAATATTCACATTTACAGTGTGAATATTCCGTGATGTGAATGTTCACACCGTCAATGTAAATATTAACATGTCAATGTGAATGTTCACACTGTCAATGTGAACATTCACACGTCAATGTGAATATTCACATTGTAAAATATGAATGTTCATATCACCAAATTGCTAACTTTTCAAAAAATATTTGTAAGGATAGAAATGTCCATAAAATACTTTAAATATAAGAATTAGGATTTGATATATCAAATGTTCAAATAATAAGACTTATTAAAATACAAGAATATCTTATGGACTAATTAAAATACAAACACTTAAAAAAAATTCTAATAAATCTCCCTAACAATAATTATAACTATAACTAGGTGCTCATGACTTGAGACTTTTCAAAACCATCAAGTCTTCCTATACGGTTTATAAAAGATCCAGCTTGTGACGTGTTTGAGATCAAGATTGGATCGTCTAGTTCAGTCTATGGGTTTATTTTTGGGCCCCGTTTTGATAATATAAATAGTTGAATGTGTAGAATTTGTCAAGTACTATATCCTTGTAAAAAATCACGTTGATCGAATATCAATAACTATTTGATTGGATCACATTTCTATCAACCGTTTATTTTTTCACCATACATTTTTTTTATACAAATCTAATCCGATCAAATAGCTATCGATATCCGATCAACGTGATTTTTTACAAGCATATAGTACTTGACGAGTTTTACACATTGAACTGTTCGAATTATCAAAACGGGACCCAAAATGGGCCAATGGGCCGAACTGGACAATCCAGTCTTTATCTCAAACATGAGACAAGCTAGACCTTTGTAAACATCCCATTTTGATCGGCCTTAAGACTTGGGCACTTTCTTCTGATTACCCGATGATGAAAATAAGAATGTGCTATCTCACAAAATTCTCAATGAAAAATTGAATGTAAATTTTAATTCCAACCTCACACTCCGTTTTTGCCAAATTATTTTAGATCCATTATCCACTTTCTTTTATTTTTTTATTATATGTAATATTATATTATATTATTATATATAATATTTTATTTATTCGGTGTCGTGGTTTCACCCACGCACCATGCTTTTATATATATATATATTAAATATTTATTAGATTATAAAGTTATTATCCCCCATTTGAAAATCAATCCATCTTCACCATTTGTTATTTTGTTTGTTTGTATTTTAAACCCGATTTGACAAAATTATTTTACATATTTGCTCGGCTGAAATATATTTTATTAGTCCATTTATTTTGTTATTTTATAATTTTACATGTTTTTGTGTGTTTTTAGAGTCTAGCATGTCTCATATTTGATATCAAGACTGGACCGTCCAGTCCAGCCCATGGGCCCATTTTTGGGCCTCATTTCAATAATCCAAACAGTTTAATGTGTAGAACTCGTCGAATACTATATCCTTGCAAAAAATCACGTCGATCGTATATTGATAACTATTTGATCAGATCAGATTTCTGTTAACTGTTTATTTTTTCACTGTCCATTTTTATTTATACAAATCTGATCCGATCAAATAGCTATTGATATCCAATCAATATGATTTTTTTTAGGGATATAGTACTCGACAAGTTCTACATATTGAACTGTTTAAATTATCGAAACGGGGTCCAAAAATAAGCCCATGGACTGGACTGAACGATCCAACTCAATCTCAAACATAAGACAAGTTGGACCCTTTATAAAACTCTAATCTTTGAACACTAGCATCAAATTACATTCCACACTCAAGCTATGGGCACAACCTCTAGTGCTCTTGTGATGGTATTTGCTCTTTTTTATAATTAGGAGCGGAGTGAGGATCACACTATTAGAGGAGTCGAAAAGTAAAGTATTAAACAAGTCTAAGAAGTTAGATCAAGTCTAATTTAGACTATTAAAATGAACAAATCACTATTAAAACAAAGCTAAAAATCATTACAAAAATGTATTACATGAACTTAAATTTTAATAATTTACCATTAGAAAAATGCAAATGAGAAATAATATCACACAATTCATCCAGTAAATAAATGGTAATGAATTATAGATACGTACACAAAATTTTGAAATTATGATATACTAATAAATGAAGATGAAAATACTTTGATGGTTTTTTTTTTTATAAAATAAAACGAGCATAATTATGGTACTCTTAAAAATGCATACGGTATGCCTTTTTAGAACTACACTACAATGATTGGTAACAAAATCACGATATAAGTAACTTTTTCACTATAATAGTATGTAATATTTTAATATTCATAAAATTATCATATTAGTTTGTTATATAACCATAATAATTTGTAACTAAAACTTCTTTTATGGGGCATCATTCGTAACATAATTATAATAATTTGTATTAACACTATAAAAACTCATAATGATTCTACAAAATATACAAAATATTACTCATATTTTAACAATCCCACCAACTTAACAGGTCAAGACCTCCTTAAACCCCACTAAAATAGAGGCCCTTTATATGTAATATTTTATCTCATTCTCGTTTGACTCCCTTTAATTGTCAATTTTAAAAATAACTATATACTTCTCACATGATTTTAGATTAATTTGTAACACTAACACTATTAAATTTACTTGCAAAAAATACTTGTACAATATGTAACTGATATAAATGTATTTTTTTGGTATCACTATCTCACACTTTATCTGAGTATTTGATAATTTTTTTGATAAATTATTTGAGCATTAAAAGTTTTAGAGACCAAATATTTTGGTCTCTAAAAATGAAAATTTTGTTACAAAAGATATTTAGAAATCAATTTTTATTATCGTGAGGATAGTCGCTAAATAATTTTATCTCTAAATTTTAACTCCCAAAGCTTTAATTTTTTTTTAGTGCGTTTCTCCAATATGAACCTGACACCCCAAAACTAGAGACGAGTTTCTACCCCCAAAAAGAGGTAATGGCCGACGGAATGGCAATCCACTGATGACTTGACTTGGACAAATGTATTCTTATTTATATATTTTAATAATTTTTAATTATATACATTATATTATAATAATAATAATTAAAACTAGGTGCTCATGACTTGAGACTCTTCAAAACAATCAAGCCTTCTTATAGCTTTATAAAACCCTAATCTTTCAACCCTAGCATCAAATTACATTCCACACTCAGAAGCTATGGGCACAACCTCTAGTGCTCTTGTGATGTTATTTGCTCTTTTTTTCATTGAAAGACTTGAGTTCATTTGTAGTAGTACAAATTCAAATGTGACTTGCATTGCGAGTGAGCGAGAAGCTCTTATGAAAATCAAAGGAAATCTCACAGATGAAGCAAACCGTTTATCCTCGTGGGTTGGAAAGAACTGTTGCACGTGGAAGGGAGTTGGTTGTAGCCACAAAACAGGCCATGTTGTGAAGCTTGATCTGCGTAATCCAATTCCTGCAGCAGTTGGAACACTATTGAGTGGTCAGGTAAGTCCTTCCTTACTCGATTTGAATCATTTGCATTACCTAGACTTGAGCATGAACAATATGCAAATTTCTATTTCCTTAGGATCTTTGAAAAGCTTGAGATACCTTGACCTCTCTTGGTCAATTTTTGATGCAACGATTCCTCATAACCTGGGAAATCTTTCAAGGTTGAAGTATCTCAACCTTAGCAATAGTGGTTTAAGTAGTCCAATTCCTGTGACACTTGGAAGGTTGACCTCTCTCACAGTCCTTGACCTTTCAAGTAACTACATCAATGATTCAATGTTGTATTCTTTGTGTAACCTGAGCAGTCTTGTCCATATAGATCTTAGTGATACTAGCCTTAGAGGTGCAATCCCCCATTGCCTTGGGAATCTTGCTTCTCTTTCCATCCTCAGGTTGAGTGCAAATTATCTTCAAGGTCCAATTCTAAGTGAGATGGGAAATATGACACAACTTACAGAGCTTGACCTCTCTTTCAATGCGTTTGAAGGTGAAATACCAAACTCCATGAGGAACCTCTGTAACTTGCGTGTATTGGATTTGTCCGATAACAAATTCACTGGAAAGCTTTCAACTTCTGTTGGAAGTCCATTTGGTTGCATCCATAATAGTTTGGAAGATTTGTCTCTTTCTTCAAATGAGTTGAGTGGTGGTCTGCCAAATCATTTGGGAGAGTTTAAGAATCTAGAGAGGCTTATTATTGGATGGAATTCATTTTATGGTCCGCTACCATCATCACTCGGAACACTGTCATATTTGAGAGTGTTAGATGCTGGATATAATCAATTGAATGGGAGCATTCCCATTAGTCTTGGACAACTTTCAAAACTAGAATATCTAGATTTGTCAAATAATTCATTTGTTGGCACCGTATGTGAACTTCACTTTGCCAAACTCAAAAGTTTATATGAATTGTACTTCCATTCAAATTCATTAGTTTTGAATGTGACCTCCCAATGGGTTCCTCCCTTTCAGCTCCAAGTCATAAAATTCTCATCCATCAAAGTAGGACCCCAATTTCCTCAATGGCTTGAAACAAAAAAAAAATATTGCAGAGTTAGACATGTCTTATGCAAGCATCTCAGATGTCATTCCTGATTGGTTTGAGAGTATTTATTGTGGCACTATATACTTGGATCTTTCCAACAACCAGATCAAAGGAAAGGTGCCAATATCTCAAAAATGTAAATATAGATATAGTGCTGGTGATGAAGAGGTACTATTGAGTTCTAACATATTTGAGGGTCCGCTAACCCTTACTTCAGATTTTTATGTCTTAGATCTCTCCAACAACTTGCTTTCAGGACCTATTACTGTGGGTGATGATAATCCGATGACGCGCCTCACATTTCTTGTTCTCTCAAATAACCATTTGACCGGTGTCATTCCAGTGTCATTGTGCAAGGCAAAGAATATAGCTGTTATTGATTTCTCAAACAATCAGCTATTAGGAAAAATTCCTCCTTGCTTGGGGCAGTTGAATCAGTTGTCGGTGCTAGATTTGACGAATAATAGTCTATATGGTGAAATTCCAAGTTCTTTGGGTTCCCTACAATCTCTCAATTCCTTGCACTTGCGTAACAATAAGTTTTTTGGGAAGCTTCCTTTGTCCTTACAGAATTTGACACATCTTTTCACCATTGATCTAGGTGAAAATGTGTTCGCTGATAATATCCCTCCATGGATTGGATATAACCTAACTGGTCTTAAATTTCTCAATCTTCAATCAAATAATTTCTATGGTGATATTCCTCCACAACTCTGTCATCTCCAAAATTTGCAATTGTTGAACTTCGCACAAAATAACATAACGGGAAATATACCTCGTTGTTTTGGCAACTTCACTGCCATGGTTGCACCAGAGCATGGGTTCTTTTTCGGTCCAACTTCCTATGATTATTATGGACAAAGTTATGAAGATAACATTTTGGATTCAATGAAAGGAAGAGAACTGGAATACACCCAGAAAACACTCGAATTTCTCATCTCCATGGACCTTTCGAACAATGGCATTGTTGGAGAGATTCCAGAAGAGTTAATGGATCTTTTTGGGTTGTTGAACTTGAATTTATCTGGAAATCATCTAAAAGGAAGGATCCCTAATAATATTGGAAATTTGGCACAATTGGAATCTCTTGATTTGTCTCGAAACAAACTTTCTGGCCCCATTCCTCCAAGTCTGTCTAGTTTAAGCTACCTAAGCCATTTGAACATGTCATTCAATAATTTATCAGGGCGAATACCAACGGGAAATCAACTTCGAACTCTCAACGATCCTTCCATTTATATAGGCAACAATGGCCTTTGTGGTGCACCACTAAACAGCTGCCTCGATGATAAATCATCTGATGGTTATCACAAACATGCTGATGAGAGTAAAGTTGCAGATGAAACAGATTTTTTGTGTTTCTACACTGGCATTGGACCTGGTTTCTTGGTTGGGTTGTTGGGGGTCTGTGGCACTTTGAATTTCAAGAAGTCTTGGAGGTATGCATACTTCCAGTTCATCGAAAACAACTACAATTGGATATCAATAAACATAGCAATCAAGTTCGCTCAGCTAAGGCGGAAGTTCAACAAAGGAAAATTTGGAGGATGAATTTATCACCCAATTGGTTCGTCTCTCTCTCTCTCTCTCTCTCTCTCTCTCTCTCTCTCTCTCTCTCATCATGTACTTATATTACCTCTGTATCTTGTCATGATTGCAATGTGTGCATCAAATCAACATCTTCATAACTCATGATTTATCTTGCATGAATCTTTCAAATTTTTTTCAATTCCTTACCGTCATTAACATAACAATGCTAATCATGTAAATGATTTTTGGAACATCATCACAACTTGTAGAATAACCATTCATATTTTGAAGTGGAGGTAGTGATATTTCCGGATTATCATCAAAACATGTCTTACATTCAAGATCATATAGTAAAGTATACAGATTAATTTCCACCTAATTTCTTTACCAAAAGCGCCAAAATTCTTTGTCACATGCTTAAAAACATTGAACAAATGCAGGTTTGTTGTTTTATAGTTCAAATAGTGCAAATACATTTCTCAAATAATTTTTCAAAAGTCAATTGTTGCATTATTTCAGAGAAACCATGTTAACATCCACTAATATGCTTGTTATATGCTTTGCTGTCATTGAAGGGTCTTATATTCAACTGGAGAAAGGACCCTCAAAGGAAGCAGCATTGAGATCATGTTATGGATTTTCTTGAGTTGTTGGAAAGAAATAAGTTTGAATAATTCTATAGTTCTAGTATATATGTTGATGGGGTTTGATGATTTTGTCTTTTGTAAAATATTCTAAAGTAAGTTTTTCCTTAAATAAATGACCTGTGAACTATCATATTGTCTAGAATATGTTATAGACTGTGTTTTGCATATATATATGTATTCTCCTTTTATTGGTGAATTCTATGATTTTTGCCAATTGAGGCCATGGATTCTAGTTTTAATTTTGAGAATTGAGCAAAATGCTCCAACAATGATATACATATAGTAATGGTATCACCAACAAAAACCTTATCAAAACAGAGAGCTAATGTGTCACAGTCAAATTCACATGTAAGTTCAACTATTCATGTTTTTCTTCACATTGTAGTAATCTTTACTTGTGTCAAATATTTTAATGATTTAGGAGAAGTACGTAACATCAGTAATATACAAGTATGTTTCTCAACTTGCACTACTTTTTGTTTAATTTGTTAATGATTAATCCTTGCCAAAGATTTGTGTGTGTGTGTGTGTGTGTGTGTGTGTGTGTGTTTGTGTGTGTTTTTTTTATTCTCTATCTATTTGTGTCTACTGAGTTTTAACCAACTTACAAGTGTTTGAGGTTGGCTTTTTTAATAATTTTTTGTTGATTTTTTTTTTTTAAATTAAAAAGTGTTACACTCTTGAATTCTACTCGACTAGAGAAATTAGAAAAGATCAAAAAATTTGAAAATTTTGAAAAAAAAGTCCGAAAAGGATTATAAAAAAAATCAAAAATAGTTGACTTTTTTTTTCGTAACTTTTTTGTCTTTAGTATTTTTTTTAATTTTTTTAATTTTTTTTGTTTTTTTTAGATTTGTCTACACAAGACAAACCTAAAACGTAAAAAAATATGGACATAATTCAGAAAGAAAAAAATCACTAAAAATTTTAAAAATATATATATATATATCTTTGTTGGGTGAATGGCACACACTAACAAAGGCCAAAGCAATAAAACTGTCAATGTAACCAAAATATCATAAGTTTCCATATATGCAGATGCAAATGCCGATGATTAGCTCCTAACTACACATTGATTTCAGCAGTCCAGATAATGACCCAAAAGGGATCTAAATCAATTATCACAATTTCAATAGGCATCAGCCAATCCTACACACCATACCAACAATCAGCATAGAGAAAGGGAAGATGCTACGATGGTCACCTTTAAAATAATGCATATGGTATACTTTTGTGTTATTTTAGTCTCTATATTTTCAAATCACTCGATTTCAACCCTGAATTTTATATTTTGTCTCTTTTTGTCCCAATTGAAAATGGTAGTTAAGTTTTTTGACGGAAATTGGCAATGTGCATGTCACATGCCTTATTTTAAAGGGTAAAATTGTAAATTTAATATTTTGTATATTATTCGGCCAACTTAGTGAGTTAACTCGCTCAAATAAACACACGTGGATCTCAATTGTAGAAAGAGATGGTTTTTGTTTAACAGATGGTTCGACGGGAAAAAAGAGAAGGGGTTCATTCGACGGTGGGGCTCAGTTGGGGTAAGGCCGTGAGATTCGACTGGTGTCCATTGCTAAAAAGGTCACAACCAGAGACCATTACTTTTGTTGCGGCTGCAACCGCTGCAGATTGTGAGATTTCATCTTTGTCATCATCACCTCCTCATCTCTATTGCATGCTATTTACCATTTTGGGCAATAGAACTGATCCAAGTTTTTCCTCCTTAAAATAAATAGAAACTTAACCAAGTCCTTTATGGAATTGTTTGTAAATTTTCTTATATTACTTTGAAAAAAGTCTTTTTGTCAATGGTGTTTTGCTAAAATATTATGGAATTGATTCAATGTGAAAATTTTAGAGACCAATGATGTAATTTGTCCAATAAAAAAAGGCAAGTTCGGTTTTTTTTTTTTTTTTTTTTTGGGGGGGGGGGTTTAATACGTAAATGTAAAAATAATTAATAATAGAACATACATTTCAATATAAAGATACAATAATTATTTTTTTTTATCTATATGATTAATGAATGGCCAATAATACTACATTTATTTTTATTTTTTTAATGACATTTACCATCTCATGGTCATGATTGCATTGGTTAAATTGGTTCCATCACTAGGGACAATTTCAAGGCAATTGTGATAAATGATATGGTAAAAATGTGATCATGTAAATGAATGACTTTGCCTAGTGGCAAAATGATAGACCCAAAGAATGAACTATAAACCCAAATATATCGAGTTCGACTTTTACTAGTGTTTCTCAGACTTAACTGATACGTGTGATTTGTAGACAAATTTTAGAAGGAAAGTGATAAAGAGCTCTAAAATTAGAGCTCTAATATGAGCACTAGTTATGTGACAAAGCAAAAAAAAAAAAAATCACATCATATAGTAGAACCCACTATTAGAGCTCTCTCTAAAGCTCTTTCTCTAAAACTCCTAAACAATTTTCTTTTTAAAATTCGAGATTTACTGTCCAATGTAGCTTTCATGATTGCATTGGTTAAGTTTGTTCCATCAGCCCATTCTGCAATTACCTTTTTTTGTCCTTATTAGCCATAAAGATTCGAGAGTAGGAGAGAAATAAGTGGGGGGAACTGTTCATATGGGAACCATAATTAAGTAAATTTCCAATTAAAAAATCTTCCCACACAAGCAAAAGTTGAAAACCACCATCTAGGGACATTTTCAACCCCTATGGTTTGATTTTATAAAAAATAAAGAGAGTGATATAATAATTTATAGTAATTTTTAACTATATTAGTCTAATGTCAAATAAGGTTTATCAAATTTAAATTTGGATAAAAATCTTGCAAAACACCTCTCTACTCATTGACTCAAATTTATATGAAATTGAGTTTTACCCATTTTTTAACCCAATTTAAAGAAGACTTAAATATATATACTAGAATTTTTTTCAAGATCATTTTGTAATTTTCAAATTTATCACTCTGTCATTACTGAAGTTTTACCCAAATTTACATTCAAACCTAATTCTATCCATTGGAATGTCACATCAAATCAAACTTAGATTTTTAATTAAATTTGTAGTAGTACTACATCCACACAATTTCTTCCCCTCACAATCATCGCCCTACCGAGGTGGCAAAACAAAATGCATATAAAGAGAGTTTTGAAGGAATATTTGAATGTAGATCAACTTTTCATCTTTTGCTTGTCACATCATTTGGGAGGGTTTGGGGAGAGAGAATTATGTGAATGAATCATTTTTCTTAAATTTGAGTAAAAATTTAAGGAGCCGAAAATGGCCTAACAAACTTTTTAAAATCTAGCCTGAATTAAGTTGAAATAAGCTTAAATTATTTTACAATAGGCCTACATAGACTAGTTTATTGGTTTTGTTGTAATGCTTGGTTGGTTTATTTTTTAGGACAAATTACATCAGTAATCCCTATATTTTATTTTTTGTATCATTTTGATCCATACACTTTCAATTGGCTTAATTTTGACCATTCATTTTAAATTTTATGTCAATTTTGGTCCAATTGATAATATTATTAGTGTTTTTTAAAGAAAATTATTACTAAATTAGTTGAGGTTAACTCACTGAGTTGAGTAAATTTATAATTGTACCCTTAAAAATATGACACATAACACTTAAGTGCATATTTTCTATATAAAAAAAATGCTAAGAGTTCAAATCAATTGGACCAAATTAAGACAAAGTCATAAATTCAGAGTCAAAATCGAGCCAATTGAAATTATAAGGACTAAAATTTCACAATGACCAAAATACAGGAACTATCATCGTAATTTTCCTCATTGTTTATTGACTAATACCATTCTAAAGCAAGGCAAATACCTAACCGTAAGAAATTGTGTGTTGAGCAAGAATTCTAAGGTTGACTTAATAAGACGCCTATAAATATACCTTGTTGTATATGTCAAAAATTTAAGTTGATCTAACAAGGTTGAACTAGTTACTCCAAAAAGAGAGCCTAAAAGAGAACAAAATGGGAGAGTTCAATACTAAAGTGTCAAAGGTTATGAGGATGAGCAGTGCTGTGTGCCTTTTTGCCCTCCTAGGAATGCTTTTTAGTGTCTATCTTGGCTTATTTTTTAATTTGTGTCCAAGGAATTTGGAGGAAAGAAAACACATATCACTTTAAGTATAAATTTGGTGAGTTTGAATTTGTTTCACTTTTTATATTTATCTCAATATTGGGTATCTACTTTTTGACTCATTTCTATAAAAATTAACCCTGTGTTTCCTAGAAAACAAAAATAAATAAAAATGAAACACAATAAATAAATAAAAAGTAATAATTCTCGTGTCTTCCTTCTCATTTTAGTTTTCAATCTTATGATTTTTAATCTTCTCCTAATCGACAACTTGAAATCCAAATGTACAGATCAAACATACAGCATTGTGGCAGGAGGATTCATGATGACTTCATCACTTTGACAATCAAAGTTCTCCATTTCTCCATTGCCAAATGTTTACAGTTCAGATACTTGAGGCCACTGCAGCCTGCACATTCAACTACATCCATGCTATTTTGGGTTTCGTTGACTTGATCAGTTTCTTCGATGTACTCATCATTTTGATTTGTTTAATCTCTTTGTAAAGTTCATTCAAGCCAAAATGCTGTCATTGATCGCTATTGAACTAGAACAATTGCAACAGCCTGACATTTTGGACCACAATTACTTCATCCAGTCCACTAAAGAAACCTGGACACATACGGAGAGGGTTGCTTCAAGTGGAGATAGCATTATTTGAGCCTACTTTGATTCTACGGGTCGTATCATCTTCAACCTCATTCCATTCTCATTAATAATCGAACCTACATAACGAAATTGCTCACCCTTTGGTATCTCCTGCTTTTCAACCTCAAGTTGTCTGTTATTTCTATTTGTACTGTAATTGAAGTAATATTCCATGTGTACAATTTCAGTATTATTTTAAAATGTTTTTTAACGACTCAAGTGCTTCTATTATATCTAAATTTCTAATTTAGTGTTAATTCCTCTTTTAATTTCATCCACTATGATAATAACATCTGTAAATAGCATAAATCATAAGACATCATCTAAAATATGTCTAATCAATTCATCTATAATTAAGGCAAATAGGTATGGACATGAGGCTAACTCTCGGTGTAATATTCGAGTAATCATAAATTCATTTGTTTCTTTGGCAAGTGAATTAATTGTAGTCACAATTCCATTATACATGTCGTTCATCGCATTAATATAACCGCTTTGTCAATATTTTTTTCTTTAACACCCACCATATTATATTTCTAAGCACACCCCATCTTACGTTTTTTTTTTTTTTCTAAATCCATAAAAGCTATAAGCATGTTCTTCTTCTTTTTCCTCCATATTTTTCTATTAATCTCCTTGGATGAAAATTTCAGCTAAATATTTCACTGATTTAATATAAAAACCAAGAATAATTAAATGGGGAAAATAGAGATCAATTGATAAATTTATAAAATTACCAAACGACCATACGGCTAAATAGTTGGGGTTAAAAGTGTCTATAAGCAAATGTTCACTATCTTATAAAACAGCAACTGTTCTTTGGTAAATTATATGAAAACAAGCTACAACTTAACCGTATGAGAAACAGGATAAGGAATGTAGAATCAATGCAGTTCTACACCATCGAGCCAATTAAGCGCAGGTAATATCTTAACCGTAAACAACTTAAACTCTTCTTCAAAGAACAACATTCCCAATAATGTCTAATTGTGTCAACTTTAGTCTTTAAAATTGCAAACGCTTCAAAGAATTTGTCACATTGACACCACTAATTACAAATTCACCAAAATTCCAATCACTTCCTACTATATGGGAGAGGGAGAAGAGCACAAGTACCTTCTTGTGTCGACAACAGTGCACCGATTTCATTGTATGAGATATCCAACACTTTCAATGACTTTAGCGCTTTAAAGGCTCCAGGCGTAAAAAACTACCCATTTTGTTGTTACTGAGGTTCAAGCAAGAAAGAAGCTGCATAGCCTGCAATCCTGTCATAAAGACCAATAAAAAGCACTCAGTTACTTTCATTTAAATAAACTAATGTTGTACAAATGTGTTTATGTATAATATTGTATATATGAAGACATGATACACACATATAGATGGACAGACAAATAGATAGATATAGAAATACAATGAATTGAAAATCGAAGCCACAAAACCAAATTCAAGTGACAATGAAAATTTTAAAGAATTAATTATAGTTTACCTTCAATTGAGCTAAGTTGGTTGTGGCTGAGGTCTAACATTTGGGCCCACAGTAATTTCTCAATAGACCCAATATGTGACAATGAAAGATTATTGAGTCGTAAACAGATATAATTATTGGTGCCTGAAGATGCCGAGTCCCTGTAATGACAGCAATGCCTTAGCAAAGATTCCGGACTGGAGGTCAGCTGCAGAAGCACAAAAAAATTTGAGAATCAGTGTTATAGAAAAATCAGTAATCTATATCAAAGGTTCAAGGCAAATCTTTAACACTAACTCTTACTAATATTATTGACTAGAGATCTCTCTGGGTGTGTTGAAAAGAACCAGAGATTCTTACACAAGACATTCATAATTCCAATGAACATAACTATATAGTTGGTTAGACTAATCTCAATAAAAATAATAATAAGCCCACTATATGAACTAAGTTCGGTTTTACTTTGAATTCTAGATGAACTTATTGAAGAAGCATGCCCATCTGTTTACTTAAATGAGCATGTAAAATAGCATGTTTATAGGACTGCAATACAAGTACAACTATTTGGACTTTGGATGGCTAAAGGGCTATGAAGCACGGGTACTCCAAAAATGGAGCCGTACAAGTACCGGGTACTTACCAGGTGCGGGTACGCCCAATACATGCTAGGTAAAGCAAATACATTTGAGTAAGTCGTGGGTACGGCACCGGCACAGTAAAATGATTTTTTTTTTTTTTTTTTTTTTTTTTTTTTTTTTTTTTTTTTTGTAGATGCTAGAATTTATTGCAACCTTTATTATTCTTCTTTCAATTTTGAAAATATCAAGTAATTTATTTCCAACACCCTTATCCATGAGTCATGGTTTTGCTCTATTTTGTATCCTGTTTTAGACAATCAAAACAGAAAAAGAAATAATTATATAACTTTTTAGACAAGTTTGTTCTCTTTTTAGTTTTAATATTGAAACTTTGATTTGTATGTTGGATGTTTAGCTATAAATTAAAAAAAAAATTAAAAAATTTGGCGTACCCTAGCCATACCGAAACCCTAACCCTACTTTTTTAAGAATTTGTCGTATCGGCATACCCGTACCCGCACCCGTGCTTCATTGCTAAAGGGTCATTTGACCTAGTTCTTAAGCAAAATGAGTGAAAGCTTCAGCAAGAGCTGAGCCAATTTCTTTTAGTTTAAGTGTGAAAAACTCTTCACTATGTTGAGCAAAGCCCTCAAACGTAATAACATTTAGATTCTTTAATACAAGGGCATTTAGTAGCTATCATCAGATTTCTAATTTGATGCAAGCATGATGAGTGGTGGCAACTGTAACGCCCTCAAAATTAAACCCATTAAATATAAAAACATTGACATGCGTTATTAAAAGAAAACATAGTAGTATCTCAATCATCAGAGTATTACGAAATAAAAACATCATAATAAATGCCCTACGGGCTTTCATCTTGCCAAGCCAACACTTGGACACAATTCTATGAGTTCTAACTCAAATACAAATAAAGCCATAGGCTTGAATGTTTACATATAATTCCAATAAAAAAAATAATAAAACAAGTCTTCGAGTCCAAATCCTCACAAGCTAAGCCCTTGGAGGTAGTGAACCACCTGAACTTGAAAATGATGTTCCCTTATAGGGTGAGCCACAGCCCAGTAGAAATATACTAAACCAAATATAAGCATTGAATAAAGCAATAGCATTCAATAGTTGGTTAACCAAATAATCAATCATGTCTTTATACAGTTTCATGACAATAATGTCAAAGACACGTTTCACTTTCTATTATTATCCATATGGCTCAGAACCTGGCCAATCTTACAACAGTGAACTATATATCATATTCACATTATTTCCCATATTCACAAAACAAATGAGACTCAAGCTCATATCAAAACTGTAAGGACCCACATTTACGGCTTAGTCATGTTCATGTACATTCACATCATGTGGTCTTGTTAAGTTTGCATTCATGAATCTTGCCTTGTTTTGTGCTCATGTGATCTGTCTAAGTGTTATATGTATGCTTTGTTCCTCCCTTGCTATGCGTGGCCGAGGTCATGCCAAGCCTAAGTTATGTCAAGCCTAGATCATTCCAAGCCGAGGTCATCTTAAGCCTAGAACTACCTTGGAACCACTTTGTTTGACCTCCACCTTTCACCAAGGCATATTGGCCGAGATGTTATCTTTGCACCTGAGTGATCTTGTCTTGGAGGTGGTATGACCTAGATCGAGGTGTGGCACATCTAGGCCAAGGTGTGGCACAGCTTAGTCAAGTGTCGTCCTTCCTCGCCGAGGTCATCGTCACCTTAGTTGCCGAAGCTTTGTCCTTAGCCGATGTCATCACTTGCCGGAGTGCCTTGCCATGTAGCTTGTTAGATACGCTTTGTCTTACACACGTCTTGTCAATCAGTCACCTTTTCTAGGAGAACCAACCAGCCGTTGCCACGTGTCCGAGCTGAGTGTTAAGTCAGCCGACAAACCCAGAAAATGTATCATTTGTTATATCCTTGTTTTGAAGAGGAGAGAGAAGCTCTAGGAAGAAGAAGAGAGGTTCTTGAGAGAGAAGTAGATTTCCAAGCTTGATCCCTAGAGATCGAACCGTTAGATCCGTGTTCTAAGGTTAGATTCTTGATTTTCTCAAGTTGTTCCTTATGATCATGTTATTGCATTGCATGATTGAATATGATTTGTAAGTCGTGCATTGCTTTGAAGTTTGGTTTTAGAAAGAGAAAATAGCATTCATGTGTTCATCAAGAAAAGTCACGTTTTGATCCGAAAGCTCATGCCAAGATCCATGTTTTCGTGTTTGTTTTCATATGATCTTCAAGTATGGGTACCCAGGTTCATGTTTTCGAACTCATAGCATGAAAACCCAGATTTTTGTATAAACAAGTTATGATTTTAGCATTCATCTTATTCATGTTCATGTTCATGTTCTTCATGTTCTTCACGGGTGGAAACCCAAATTTCCAGGCTTCACTTCCTGAAGTGTAGTCGCCAAGATCACCCTTACCTAGACCTCACACTTAGGCCAAGCATCGTATCTCACCTTGGCCTACCTTGCATGATCACACACACCTTTAGTTTGTCTCACATGAACCTCGGCATGCAGCCGCACGCCGAAGCTTAGGTGACCACACCTCGCCAGTGGTGTGGAACCTCGGCTAAGACTGGTTATACCCAAAGATGTCTTCCCCGACATGTAAAATAGTGTTTTGGCTTCCAAAGATGTTTACCCGAGATCATTTGCATGCATGTAAGACTTGTTTTGAGAAGTATATTCAGTAGACTTTGCCATGTGTTTGTAGGACTTGGACCTTTGCTTTGACCCCGACGTCCCAAGAACTAAGTGAGTGGTATTTTTAATAAAGCTATGTTGTACGTTTTGATAAAGGCTTTACCTTGCTTTGTTTTGAAAGTATCTGTTAAGCATGAATGATATCCTATTTTATGTATCAAGTACAAGTTTTATGATCAAGTATAAGCTTTGTTTTGAATGACATTCTTGGGAAGTCCGTACGTGCCAGGGGACTATAAGCATTTGTGGCACTAGTCCGTACGTGCTAAGGGACTATAAGCATTCGTAGCACATCAAGTTAAGTCCGTACATGCTAAGGGACTATAAGCATTCGTAGCACATCAAGTTAAGTCCGTACGTGCTAAGGGACTATAAGCATTCGTAGCACATCAAGTTAAGTCCATACGTGCCAGGGGACTTTAAGCATTTGTGGCACAAGTCCGTACGTGCTAGGGGACTCTAAGCTTTTGTAGCACACATGTTTTGTAAGACCAAGATTGATGTACAAGCTATGTTATATGTATTGTTTTGATAAGACCTCGGGAATCACTCATTAAACATTCAAGCCTAGGGCTTTATTTGTTTTGAGTTAGAACTCATGGAGTTGTGTCCAAGTGTTGGCTTGGCAAGATGTAAGCCCGTAGGGCATTTATTTTGATGTTCTATTTCGTAATACTCTGATGATTCGAATAATATAATGTTTTCTTTTAATAATGCATGCCTTATTTTATATTTAATGGGTTTAATTTTGAGGGCGTTACAGTGACCTAGAAGAAGAGGTGTATATGGACATTCCCCCTGGTTTTGAAGATCTTCAGACGAAGGGGAAGGTATGTCGACTTCGAAAGTCACTATATGGTCTCAAACAGTCTCCAAGGGCTTGGTTTGAGAGATTTACTCAAGCGATGGTGAAGTATGGTTTCAAACAAAGTCAGGCTGATCATACTCTGTTTGTTAAACATTCCTCCCATGGTAAGACGACGGCTCTCATTGTGTATGTGGATGACATCGTGCTTACAGGGGATGATGTTGAGGAAATTCCTCTGCTCAAGAAATATTTGGCAAGTGAGTTTGAGATCAAAGACTTGGGATATCTGAAGTATTTTTTGGGTATTGAAGTTGCCAGATCCAAGGATGGGATTTTCATCTGTCAGAGAAAATATGTCCTTGACCTGCTGAAAGAAACATGGATGCTTGGAAGCAAAGCCTGTGACACTCCTCTAGAGCCCAACCAGAAACTAAGTGATGATATTGGAGAAACAGCTGTTGATAGGGGGAGTTATCAACGGTTAGTGGGTAAGCTCATTTACTTATCCCATTCTCGTCCTGATATCGCTATTGCAGTTAGTATAGTCAGCCAGTTCATGCATGCTCCTCATGCAATACACTTGGAGGCAGTTATGAGGATTCTGAGATACTTAAAATCTTCTCTTGGAAAGGGCCTTTATTTTTCCTAACACAATCATCTTAGTGTGGAAGGCTATACGGATGCAGATTGGGCAGGATCAGTAACTGATAGGAGGTCCACTTCGGGGTATTGTACCTTTGTTGGAGGGAATCTGGTTACTTGGAGAAGTAAGAAACAAAATATGGTTGCCCGGTCTAGTGCGGAGGCAGAGTTTAGAGCCATGGCACAAGGTGTATGTGAGCTCTTGTGGATCAAGTTGTTGTTGAGTGATCTGGGGATAGATCACACGGATTCCATGCGACTATATTGTGCTAATAAAGCTGCCATCAACATAGCTCACAATCCAGTTCAACATGACAGGACAAAGCATGTTGAGATTGATCGTCACTTCATCAAGGAGAAACTCACTAGCGGCACAATATGTACTCCATTTGTGAAGTCTGGTGAACAACTCGCTAATATCCTTACAAAGGGGGTTAGGAATATCCCGTTTCATGATATTCTTCGCAAGCTGGGGATGAGAGATATCTTCGCACCAGCTTGAGGGGAGTGTTAGAATATTCTTATATTTGTAGTTATCTTATATAGTTGTAGTAATCTGTTCCTGATTTCATGCCTTAGGGCTCTGCTTGTAAGTTAGGTTAATTAATATAAAAGTGAATGAATTGAGATTCATTCACTAAGGTTTTGATTTTACCTCAACAAACATTTAAGCCTATCTATGACTTCATATAATGAGCTTTGAGGCATAATTTCATGCTGGCCAATCAAGTAATCAATACGTCAGTAGGATATTAAAACCACCAGGAAATAATATCTGATGGTATTCACAAAATGAGCAGAGAAGAGACAAACTGGAGTAGCTTGTCTTTTTTGGCCAAACTGAGCTCAAACAATAACAGTACAAATTCAATCGAACTAGGACCAGGCACAAGCACTGCCCCTTACCTGCTAAGTTAAGCACAAACACGCAATACATTGTTTGCTGCTCAACTCAGATCAGCTTGTTCTTACTCCTAAATGCAATGGTTCAAAGCTCTAGCTCTCCTCAAGGAGAACATGAAATATTAAAGAGATACTACTCATACATCCAACACAACAATAAAAAATGAACCTAAATGGTCTGTGCTTTTGATGTAGAATATAAGAAGCTCAAAGAATAGCAAATTTAAAGAAGCGGCGATATTTGAAAATTGGAATGGTTTCAAAGAGAAACCGATAGGAACCATACATAATCATGTTTCTAATATTATTATAATTTTATTTTATGATTATTTTTATGTTTCTAGGATTTTTAGGCGAGGGACATTTGTCTACATGGGCTGTAGGGGTCGCCCATGGTTCGTCTTTTGAGTCAAGTTATTTAATTGAGTTTTATTTATGTTTCTTGTTTGGTCTTTAATGATGCGGAATATAAAAAGTTCAAAGAAGAGTAAATTTAAAGAAGCGGCGATATTTGGAAATTGGAATGGTTTCAAAGAGAAATCGATAGGAACCATACATAATCATGTTTCTAATATTATTATAGTTTTATTTTATGATTATTTTTATGTTTCTACGATTTTTAGGCGAGGGGTATTTGCCTACATGGGTTGTAAGGGTCGCCCATGGGTCGTCTTGTAAGTCAAGGTATTTAATTGAGTTTTATTTATGTTTCTTACTTGGTCATAAATTAGTTTTGGAAGTCTAAGATATTATAGTAGTATTTTTTTTTTTTATTCTAGTTGGTTTAGGAAGTCTCTAAAGTCTATATAAAGCCATGTAATGTCTCTAATTCAATAGAGTTGATATTTTATAAAAAGTTAAAGAGCTTTGAAGTTTCTTATGGATTGTGTGATGCCTATGGAATCTAAAAGTGATGCCTAGACCTATCTTCTTCTTCTGCTTTCTTCTTCTTTTATGTTTCAATTTGCTATTCTCGGATTACTATTTACCGCCCTCTAAATGTGCATTTTTCAACATCAAAACTCCATCCAATCACCTTCAAATGAACCCTAATCCCTTCCCCTACCTATTAGCCTTCAATTTACTCTTGAAATCATAAATTACTCACTGTTTAGGCCATCAAATAACCTCTGTTTTGAAAATCCAGTGCTATCCCTATTCGGCCTGCATCAGCTTTCCTACACAGTAATATAGAAGAGAAGAGATATTCACCTGCTTTAACACGACTAAGCTGTATTCATCCTTGTAGTATTGAGAATGTGGCGGGTCTAATGTCATAAGATCACTATATAATTCTTTAACTTCTTCAGAATGGACCATCTTGCATGTCTCTGGAGTTTGATCATACGACATCATTGCATCATGTGTAGTCAACAATCTTGCAAGCATAAGCCTTCCAATTTTATTACAATAACCAGCGGGACAAAATAAGGGGACATTGGACAAACAATAAAGCTGCTTTGTTGCTGCAAAGCTACTCATGAATGAATTCCACATACCAGTTTATCTCTGACAGCAATTCCCGGAAAAGAGCTATCTCACTAACTATAGTCTCAGTGCTCCACTTAGAAGCTGTTGACTCATTCACCTCACTATTCTCAATTGATCGAAATTTTTTATTGGGGTTGGTTCCTGAAGATGTGTTTCACCAGTATGAAAATTTTCATCTCCCCATGAAATCATCTCTGCACTTTCCATTTCAGCATGTTGCGAACCATGAGGTTGTATTAAAACTGTAAATTCAAAATGAGTAAGAAGGCAATGGTGAAATCCACTCAGAGACATGATTCCCTGAGAATGTCCAAGGCTGACCTTTACTGGGTGAGTTTGTAAAGAATGGAGATTCTCCTTGTGAAAAGTTAAATGTGTTACCCAAGCTTGGGAACTCCCAGAGTTGTTTGTCGAAAGTGGTGACCAAATTAAATCTTTATTTGTGTTATGTACAGATTGCACAGTTATTATAGATGAGCTCACACCTTCAACTGCTTCATTAAAATAAAGAATGACTGGAATTATCCCACTATTAAGATGGAAACCTGTGATAGGAGATGAAGCACAAGTATCCAGGAAACCATCTGCTGATACATTAAGATTAGAACCATGAGGTGGCCAGGTAGAACCAACAGAGGATTCTCCACTTTAACTGTTTGCTCAAGAAGCCAAAGATGATAAAACCATCCACTTTGATCATCAGGGTTAGTAAAAAGAGCTTGGTGTACAAGGTCATACTCCTCTGTCAGAACTTTCTCTTTTGAGAAAGATCCTTGAGCCCTTTTCTCCAGTAAATGAGACAGAATTACACTACAGAACATTTATGGTAAGGTAAAGTAGAATAAAAACAAGAAATATGTTTAAGCAAACAGACAGAGACATCACATGCTCTCAAAGCAACAGGCATGTTTGTGTAGGTTGAAAAAGAAAAACAAAAGGCACAATTGGACAAGAAACTTAATTTCCTAATCCTGCTAGAATAGATAGAATATCTAAAGGTAGCAGGTGTTTCATCATGCAGTTTCCACTATAATATTAATGTGCATAAGAATTGATCATTTAACTCCAAAGCAAAGTTGAAGGTTAATCAAGCTACAATTTTATATAACATCGCATACCAGATTTACACACATAGAAAGTCGCTAATGATTTCAAATGTAAAAATGCCGATGAAGATTAATCTGAAATAAAAAACATTTGTTTCTTTTTTTGGAATCCGTTAGGCTAATGACCATTTAAATAGTGAAGTGCTTATCAACTTTTGATATAAGGAATAGAACTAATGAAGATGTTTTCCCCTGTTCCACAAGGTGCATGAAAGGAGACAGCATTTTGCAACCTTGCATCACAATATACCATCAATACAAGTTACATGTTTTTAAGAGGATGTTTTATATAACATCGCATGCCATCAATATCTTATCAACCTTGCATCACATTACAAGATAACTTATACCCAGTCTGTCATGCTTTACCTATTTTGAATGCTTTTATTACATAAACAGTAAGTCACATGGTTTAAAGTGGATATTTGAATATTTTGTTTTTAACTAAAATGTCATAAAAAAAAAAAAAAAACCCTATGTTGCAGAAAATCCACAAAATATTTTGTATGTTCTATATAACTATGCATACTACCACTAGACATTCAGCTTCTAACGGGACCAAAGCTAGAACTAATTTCAAAGTTCCAACACATTTTTCCTAAAGCAATTTTTGCAAAAGAATCTAAGGATTATACAATTAAAGAATTATCAGTGATAACTTGATAAGATACATCATAAACATTGTGAAAAACAAATTATAACTGAACCATGAAGCCAGATAAAACAGTATGACTTTGGCACATCTCATTGTAATGCTACAATAACAACAGGCGCAGAAAAAAAAACTTGAGAATCAAACAATGGCACAAAAAACCATTTTTCTCCACTAGTCCATTTTAATTATGATGATCCAAATGGAAAAATGACATTGAGATACAAGCATACCTACGATTATGCCAAGAAGAATAGTTACTGAAGTTCTCGTTTATCAAATCAGTTGTGAAGTGTAGTTCCTCTTCATCTGATCTGTTCTTTAATGCTGCCACAAATATGAAAATAAAGACCAAATTAGACTATTTGAAAATACAGCCCTCCAATATATTAAAGTAAATCAAACCCAAATCTTCACCTCCGGTAATTCCATGCATGGAAATTCCTGGAATCTTTCTTCAGGAACACCCCCAGAAGCTGCAATTCCTGATCTAAAGATGAATGCCCCTTGCTTAGCACCCATTTACAATGATACCAGGCACCATAAGACCTATAATTCTTTTCCAATGCACGCTTTGTCTGCATATATATTAAGTTCTTTCATAAAATTCAAAATAAATTGAACCCAAACACAATACACAACATAATTACAATTGGCCGCTGAAAAATCCAAAGAAAAGAAAGCAACGCAATATTTCAAAATCTTTTGATTTAAAATTTTAAAATTTCAAAACAAATTTTGCACTGAACGCAATTTAACCAAATAACCCTATTTGGCACAGTTGACTTGTGTTCAACTGAATTTCTTTTTCTTTTCCTACAGTTTTTCAGCAACCAAACGGCATCAAATACATGGACAGAAAAGAAATAGATATATTTTTTCATATGAGTGGTTCCGACAAACATACAACTCTCTGTTCTTCACTGTAAATAGATTTAATGAAGTCTGGATCAATCTTCAGACGCCCTGTAATGACTGAGAATGTGTTCAACAGCAAATTTTATGTAATTCCAAGCTGTGAGATACTCAGGATTGGCCTCGAGAAGCTTGGCATTGACCTCTAGGGCTTCTTTCGTGTAACTGAAGAATTTGCACGTACAAATACAAGATTGTTCAAAATTATCAGTGTTTATTAGATCACATCAGTGCCGGCTTAAGCACCTTGCAAACCAAAATTAAAGGCCTCAAAATTTCCAATATGCCAAAAAACCTATTTATGTTTTTTTTTTTTTTTTAAAAAAAAAGGAGACCATCCAATGAATCAAATATAATCATTTTCTTATATTAACATAATTATTATTATTATTTTTAAGTACAGAAAAAATACAAATTCTACTTTCCTATTTTATATGTTGTTTGACTTGTCTTATTTAGAAATAAATACATAGTTTCTTGTGGTTTGTAAACTAAAGTGCACCGTTTGACATTCCGTCCAAATCAGTAAGTGTGAAACACTTGTCTTATAAGAGTATTTAGCGGGATTTACCTTAATTCACTAATAGTGAAATAAGGAAATAATGCATGCAATCGCATGCCTCACCGATCGTATCATTTTTACACGAATCGGGGATATGGGAGTAATCATTATTTACATGATTACAATACAATCAATTGTCCTGTAAGGACATTAAAGAGGCCTATAAGACCTCAACCGTGGTGGGCCTTTGCATTAAGAGAAAAGCCATTCCACTCCTTTTTTAAAGCTTCATGAGAGCAATATTCACTTGGGACAGTTCGACTGCTTGTTACCAAAGATTCAGGCTTAACACATGCCACACTCCAAAGCGACAATGCTCCATACTCCATATTTCCTTCCCCACGTAAATCAAATGCTTTACACATTTTTCACAATGAAGGGATGGAGGTGGTGAGCAGAGAGGCAAACCCTGGGTGAGGGTAGAGTAATGATGTTGTTACATCATTACTATATAATGTAAATGTCCTGTAAAGAGGCCTATAAAGATTGTTATAGGTTACTAGATAGTTCACTTTAGTCCGCAAACCATAAAGGGTTATATGTTTATTTTCAAATGCTAAGAGGTAAACCACACCTAAAGAACAAGTGAAATTTGACTTAAAAAATTCATTAACGACCTCAGAAATCTGATATTGATGAAGAAAAGAGTGTCAGTTTTTTTTTAATATTAAAGAAATTGTAATTAATTTACAAATTTATGTTTTCGTTAGGTCTCATATAATATATTTAATGGTAAAAATTAAATAGAATGTAACAAAAATGTTGTATTGAACTAATTTGAAAAGTTAGAAGTTTTAATTGAACAAAAGATTAGCTTAGAACCTAATAAAGGAAGAGAATAAAAACCAGGTTAAAAGTCAACTTTTTGACTTTTGGCTTTTCTAGGTCATATCACCTCTTTACTTTCTTTTTTTTTTGGGTACATTTAAAAATAAAAATAAAAAACTAAAAAAAAGACAAAAAGTTGACTTTTAACCTACTTCCCAAAAGTTTAAGGCTCTGTTTGGAACGATTTTGAAAATAGTTTTCTACCCACACATTCTAACTTCACGTTTGTTTACGGTTTTCAAAACACATTTCCACACCCGCGTTTGAAAAATCGTGTACCCGGAAACGTCCGACCGATTGACTGGAACAGTATTCTTAATTTTTTTTTTTTTTTTGCACTTGTTATTTTTATATGTTAAATAAAAAATATTTTCAATTTTTTTTTAAAATTTTTTTATGAGTTTTGAATAGAATTTTGGGTTGTGTTTGGTTATGAGTTGTAAGTTTTTGTATAAAAATTATGTCACACCACTCAATTCAAAAACTGTTTTCAAAACTCTTTTCAAAATTCATTCACCAAACAAATTTTCTACACTCAAATCATAATTCAAAACTCACAAACTCAAAATACAACTCATATTCTCAAATCATATTTACAAAACTCTACCAAACGCAACCTAAGGATTTTGGCATAATTTATTCACACAATTTATTTATTTATTTTAAAAACTAAATATAAAAGGCCTTGTTTAAATTGTTGCGTTAGGCCTCAAAGTTTCTTGAGCCACATAGTTCAATACAGTACAATAGGAATAAATAATTTTACATCGTGTATATAATTTGCACGGGTTACTGAACAATTTACACAAATGACAATTTTGACAATACAAATGGAAGATTGTACAAAATGATCAGTGTTGAGGTCACAGAGTTCAAAACAACACAATTCGAATACATAATTTTACACTCGTGTGTCAAATTTGAACAATACACAATTCACAATACAAATTGAAGATTGCTCAAACTTAACAGCGTTTAGATCACAGAGTTCAATACAATACAATACAATGCGAAGCATACATATAGACGAAGATATATATATATATATAGAGAGAGAGAGAGAGAGAGAGAAGAATCACATTTTTTTGTGATGAAAACGGAGGAAGTGAGATTGGAGGGGCCGTAGTTTAGCAGCTTTGAGAGCTAAAGCTTTTTCTTCTTCTGGAGTTGGGGCTTTGCCAGGACGACCATGCATTTTTCGTGCTGTGAGAGAGAGGGAGAGAGAGAAAAGGGGGGGGGGACGATCGAGTGCCAGTCGTGAGAGAACAAAGGGTAGATCACATACTTTGATCTGTCTTCATAGAATCATAGGTAAGGAAGGAAGAATCCAAGATGGGCAAATTAAAAACTATTTAATAAATCTAGGTTAAATAGTAATCCCTCAAGAATAATGCTATATGTTCCAATTAGTATATTAATTAGTGTATTAATTGATGATGTAACATAATTTAAGAGATTTTTGAAATTTGTAATGTAATAAATGAGGGGTTAATAATAATGTCATAACTAGTGTTGGTACATTAATTAGTACACTAATTAGTATATGTAGCACCATTGATTCCTTAAAGAGAAACATTATAGTGCACATTTTTTTTTAACGTGTGTATTATATGTATCTTATGGATTTTAAATAAATTACTAAATTTTTTGCCAAATCTCTCATATAAGTGTGAGACTCATACAAATCATATGTGTATGGATCTCACACCCATATAAGAGGTTTGGTAGAAAATTTAGTAATTTATTTAGGATCTCTAACATAACTCATATCTTATAATTAAAAGGACACTCGGTTCAAAAATTTTAATTTAAATTTTATTTGTCCAGATGTTCAGACACTAAAACACTTTATTCAAAAGGATAAGCTCAAATGAAATGACTAAAATACCCTTCCGTATATATAGTATACGCCATGGTCCTAAACTCTTAAACCCCATCTCTCTCCCTCACATCTACCGACAGTCTCAAATCCTCTCTCTCAGATCTCTCCTATAACAATCTTGGTGTCATCCACTGTCCTTTTCCCTGCGGCCAAAGCAACTAGCCAAGACTCAAGATACGCTACACGATGATCTCCCCGACTGTATATCTCGTCGTCGTCCACCATCATCTTGTTGAGGCTAAAATAGTGGCGCCATCGCGCCTATCAGCTCTCAAATCGTCTTATCACCTCTCTATTTCACTGTCGTACAGTCGAAAAGCGCTATGAGTCATCATCATCATCTTCAAAGCTCAAAAATTGATTTGTTTCATTATCCTTGAGATCTCAAATCTATTTCATCATCCTTGAGATCTGTGTTTATATATATATATTGAAATCAGATATAAGAAATAGATATATATATATATATATATGATTTTTTCAAATCTTTTTTTTTTTTGGTAAGATTTGAGCTCATTTGGTAAAAGATCATCTCCATGTGTGTATACAATAATCATCTAGATCTTCCTCTCTTTTTTCTTTTTTGTTTTTGGTAGTTGTTGTTGTTGTTGTTGATGATGATGATTTGTTGTTGTTGTTGTTGTTATTGTTGATAAAATGTCACGACCCCATTCCGCCCCTAGTAGAATGGTGTCATGATGGCCAGTAATCCGAGGTTACCAAAGGCCAACTTACAAGGATTCACACACAATCAGAGCATACATATGGGGCTAACATGTGCGGAAGCAATAAATTTAAATTTAATTAGTCCCTAAGAGCTGTGCATAAATCGAATGATATGACATACATCTTATCAAGGTCTTACAACTTGGATACAATAAGATGAAATACAAAAATACATCTTGACCAAAAGGCTTCTCAAGCTATCATATACAAAACACAATTAAATGCAAGCTAAGAAGCATGATCTTCAAGATGCTACAAAATGCGAATCCAAAACAAGTTGCAAAGCACATCTAGGCGTCGCCGCCATCCTGCTCATCACCTACATATATATAGAGAGGGTGAGCTTGGATACTCAGTGAATGGTACAAGTAATAAAGGGTTTGCATGAATGATTTCCGAAATCTTTAACAAAACAATACGTAATCATAGCTTGTAACAAAACATGAGATGAATCAAGTTCATTTAACAAATCTTTCAAGCTTCATCAATCAAAGACTTTCAAGGCTTTCAAGTTTCAAGGGATGACATTAACAAAGGTTGTGCTACAAATGCTTATAGTCCCCTAGCACGTACGGACTTTCAAAGGTTGTGCTACAAATGCTTATAGTCCCCTAGCACGTACGGACTTTCAAAGGTTGTTATCAAAACCAAAGCTAATACTCGATACACCAAAATAGAGATAGTCATTCATGCTTAACAAATACTTTTCAAAACAAAACAAGGTAAAGCTTATCAAACATTATAACATAGCTTTATTAAAAATACCACTCATATAGTTCTTCAAACGTCGAGGTCAAGCGAGAGTCCAAGTCCTATAAACACATGGCAAGGTCTATTGAATGCACTATCAAACAAGCTTTACATGAATGCAAATGATCTTAGCATTCCTTCAAAACTAAGTCGAACCAAAACAAAACACTGTTTCTCATCTGGGGGAAAACTTGCTGGGCACTAACTAGGTCTTGGTCGAGGTCCCACACCTTCTTGCCGAGGTGTGGTCCCGATGGCCATATTCAAGGAAATGAAGTTGGGAAAATCTGGGTTTCCCTCTATTGAAGAACATGAACATGAAAAACATGAATGCTCAATCACAATTTGTTATTACAAAATATGAGATTTCATGCTATGAATTCAAAAACATGGACCTGGCCAATACTCGAAGATTCTATGAAAACAAACACAAAAACATGAATCTCGATGCAAACTTTCAGATCAAACAAGGCTCTTTCTTCAAGAACACATGAATGCCACTTTCTCTTCCTAAACCCAACTTTAAGTAGATGCATGACTTGTAAATCAGGTTCGATCATGCAATGCAGCTAGATGATCAATAAGAACAACAATAGTAGATTAAGATTCTAACCTCAAAACTCGAATCTAACGGTTCAAGCACCCAAAGATCAAGCTTGGAAATTACTCTCTTTCTAGGAACTCCTTCTCCCTCTTCTAGAGCTCCTCTCTCCTCAAGAACAAAGAAGTATAACAAAATGATACAATTCTAGGTTTGCCGGCTGACTTAGCACTCAGCTGGGACACGTGGCAACGGTTGGTTGACTCTACTCAAAAGGTGACTGAGTGAAAAGACAAAACTATGACAAAGTGTGTTCAACAAGCTAGGTGGCAAGGGTACTCCGGCAAGTAACAATCTCGGCTAAGGACAGAGCTTCGGCAAGTAAGGTTTCAATGATCTCGGCTAGGAAGGACAACACTTGACTTAGCTGTGCCACAACTCGACCTACATGTGCCACACCTCGGTCTAGGTCATACCTGTCCAGGAACAAGATCACTAGGTGCAAGGATAACATCTCGGCCTAGATAATACACATCTCGGCCTTGGTGATGAACACCTCACCCTAGATGACGACATCCCGGCCAATATGCCGAAGTGAAGGTGGAGGCCAACCAAAGTGGTTTCAAGGTGATCCTAGGTGCAAGAGGTTCAAAGGTGCAACCTAGGCTTAAGATGACCTCGGGTAAACACACGCCAAGCAAGGAACAAAGTATGCAAGTAACACTTATGCAAGACAAATCAAGGTTTGCAAATGCAATATATCAAGACAAGATCATGTAATATATGCAAGCATGACTAGAGTAGAGTGAGGGTTGTTACATAAAACTTATTACAAATCCATATGTTTGGTTTGAACAGGTAATTGGTGGTTTTTCGGCGAGAAAAAATAGACCGAAGTTGTTGAATTTGAACAGATAGATAGAAGGAAGAGATATAGATTTTTAACAGTGAGCTTTTTTTATTATTGTTAGATTTTCAACAGATAGATTTGTTATTGTTGTTGAACAGATAATAAAATTGGAATAAATAGATTTAAACAGATAAATGAAAAAGTTGAACAAATAATAAAATTTAAATAGATATTTGAACAGATAAGGGGGAAAATTTGAATAAATAGTTAAAAAAAAACAAATACTTAAAAAATTTGAACAGAAAAATAAAAATTTGAACAAATAGATTAAAATTTTGAGCAGATAGAAAATAATTTGAACAGATAGACAAAAAAGTCAACAGATGAAAAAAGTGAATAGATAAATTAAGAAGCAAAATTGGAAACAAAATGTCTTTCAAAACAAGTAAAAGATCTCTCACCAAACTATTTCACAAAGGATGGATCTCTCATCAATAAAAAAAATACATTGGTGCTAATGCATTAGACACTTTCTAAATTAGATTAATCACCGATTTTCTCTAATTAAAAAAGAAAATGATATAATTTCATACTTTTTGAGTTATAATTCTAAAAAAATGTCATAACTAAACACACCATGAGGCATAATTAAAAAACTCATGAGTCATAACTAAAATAATATCATAACTAAAGAAGAAAACGATATAATTAGGAGTACATATGGTACACCCTTTTTAAGGGGTGTATATTAGAATTTTTCTTTTAAAAAAACAAATGCCCATGATTCTGCTGAACCGAGCGTATTAGAGTAATGTTAGGTATCATGAAAAAAAATATTATGAAAAGTTTCATGAAATTATTCCAAGGGTAGTTGCATAACATACAATAAAACACTATAAACTATTCAAGGGTGAAGGGTGATTGCATGACATTCAATAGAGTCGAGAATTTTTATGAAGACTTTTCATGATATTTGATGCCTAACATTATTGTATACACCCGTCTCTCTCTCTCTCTCTCTTTTTTTTTTTTTTTTTTGAGCAATGCTACATCTACCTAAAATCTTACTAAAAGCATTCATATCCAAATATCATAGTTCCACAAAAAAAAAACAAAAATAAACAAGCAAACATAATTTCTCCAGATTCAAATTGTGTGGATAAGATTAATTCTGGATGTGATCCACAACACAACAACTCTTCATTACACCACACACTTATTTATGGACAATTTTCATGGTTTATAAATATGGAACAATAGCATTTCTCAAGTATAATAGTTTTCTTACAACAATCACATTTTTTTAAAAGATAGCATTAGTATGTTAGTGTAGTTAAATTCAAACTAAAAGGGTTTACCGCTGCTCCATCAGGTTGAACCCCTAACATCCCCGTCACCACACCCTAAGGTGTGGCTACCAGACCATTGTGCCAAACCCCCGTATCTTACAACAATCACATTTGACCATTTGTATTTTTAGTAAAATTATTTGTATGTATAGAATTATACATTTTTTCCGAGAGTCTTCTAACATCGCATGAAAAAAATTAAGTATGAGATGTTAAAAATAGAGTGTAAAACCCCCAAGGGTTAGCCTAGTGATGTAGACTTGGGATTTAGGAGCTTGCTTCTCTCTAAGTCTCAAGTTCAAAACCTCTTAAGTGCTATCAATTCTTGTGTTGGGTCAGTTCATACGAAGCTTTGCTTTGGCTTTAAATGGGCCCCCCAGTTAGTGGACGGTGGAATTGGTCTCTCAAGGATTAGTCAATGTGTGCACAAGCTGGTTCGGACACCTGACTTATCCAAAAAAAAAAAGTAGAGTGTAAATGCTTTTCTTTTTTTAATATTTCTATTTATTTTTTTTTGCTTTTATTGGTATGTAAGACCATTTCTAATGATTCATCAATTCTAATATCAAATTTAAATTTGATGAAAAAAACAATCTCTCAATTTGATCCTACTTTGCATTTGGATTTCATTATTGGATATCTTTCCACTTGCCTCAGCTTTTAAATTGTGAAAAGTAATTTAAATTAAGAGCAGTAATGGCTACAGTTTTGTGAAGCCTTTTTTATTGAGACTTTTAACAATAAACATTTTTTAAGAAATTTATTTATTTTTAAATAATTTTAACCAATAGACTAAATGGCATAATTTGTTACTTCTGATTAAGAGTTTGAATAAGTGATTGAAAACATATATATATATATATATATATGAAAAAAGTAATATTATGTAAACAATTTCTAAGCAGAAAAATGGGACTTTATACCAAGTTTTTTTGATGGATTATAGATGTGAACATGTTTTGTTGAATTCTCATAATTGTTTTTGTAGATTACAAATATACCCTTTAAAATTTGTTTAAAATACAAATTATTTCATATAATTTTTGAAAATTATAAATACCCTGTTATCATTTTTTATTTAACAAAATTAATAGAAAAAAAATCAAATTCTTAACTACTATCCTATACAATAATAAAATTATTTGAATTGTTAATTGAAACATGGAGTTAATAAACTTGTTAATTGAAACATGGAATTAATAAAATTATTTGAATTGTTAATTAAAAAAAATCAATTAACAATTCAAATATATTTTTGATATCATTAAAAATAATTAATTGACTTAATAATTTATTAATAAAATGGATCATTTGTTATATAATTATAAACTTGAAGAGACGGAATACAATTTCCATAACTACATGAGATAATCCATATTTTAAACAAACTTCAAAGTGTATTTATAATTTAGTATACTCTTGTTTTTTTTAATATTAAAAACTAGTCTACTAAATAAAATTAAGTACAATATTTTCATATATTTTAAATATATATTTATTTTGTCAAATTAGTTCATAATTTTTTAAAAAATAAAATTTAAAAACTTAACCAAATAGAGAAATAGCCACTTATGGAATGAAGAAAAAAACACATCATCAATACAGGTGATAAACAAACCAACTAATTCAAACTCAACTAATTAAAAACTCATTCAAGCTCAATTCATTAAGTAAATAAATCAAGTTTGAACACATTTTAAAACTCATTAAAATTTTCAAATCAAACTTCAGCAAACAATTGTTTGTTCAGTTCAATTTGATAAACTTAAAACTATATAAAAATACCAAATTACTCGAGTTCAACTCGACAAAAACTCGTATGAGATTGGTTTAAAAATTTAATGAACCAAACTTGAACAGTTAACTGTTCGGCTCATTTAACACTCCTCAGACATTCTCACACCAAAAATGCAGGTCAAGAGCAAAATAGAAAGGTAAAAAATATCCCAGGAAGTTCCCAAAACAGAATCTGGAAAAAATAAAAATAAAAAGAAAAATACATTGACCTGCTATCAAATGAGAGTTGTTAATAAAAATCGAGTTCAAGTTCAAGCATATGATAAATCCACAATGTAAAAATTATCCCAGGGAGCTCCCAAAACAGAATCTGGAAAAAAATAAAAATAAAAATACATCGACCTGCCATCAAATGAGAGTTGTTAATAATAGTTACTAATAATAATCGAGTTCGAATTCAAGCATATGATGAACCTACACTTGCTTTGACCTGGAACTGCCTCCACATGCAGTCTGATTCAAGCAATCTATGACCCATGGCAATTCTACCTGACACATGGATGAATTATTAACCACGGAAGCCACCTGCCCGATTCCAAGAATCGTGTTTGCCTCACTGACCCGAGAAATCGAACTAGTTGGAGTTCCCGTCACACTCTGATAAAGATCCAGAGAATTACGATAGGGAACCAAAGCACTTTCAACAGCAGATTTGTGTCCTCCGTTTCCATTAGAACTCGATCTCTATTCGGGTCGTTTTCACATTTTCATTATCTTTTACTTGCCTCTACAAATTCCTCCTCAAATTTATAATCAACCTAGATATAAACAAGTGTTTTCTTCCAGTCAATTAGTGTTGTTCTTGGATTTGTGAATTTCGCTAGTGTGAATTCACTTAGTTATGGATTTTTTGCTCTTTTTGTTTCTTTTTAGGATCCTTTTGTTTTTGGAGTGATATTAATCTGAAAATGATGAAAAACACTTTATTGTATTAAATATGATAAATTCAAAAACTTAAAACCTAAAATAAGAGTCTCAAAGTGTAACATTTCAGCTCAGATTAGAAAGATAATAAATTGTGGACAACCACTCGGATGACCACTGAATGTTTGTTAAAATTGCTAATTTGGACGATCAACCGGACGACCACCCGAAAGTTGATTAAGCTAAAAATAGCAATTTGACAATTGGAACAACGTTGTTACCATATTGCTATTTTACACCATTTGTTCCTAAATTATAACTTTAGTTATATATTTTACTTGTTCACCGTTTAAGTTGCTGTTACAAAATGCCAAATTATAGTAATGGCGCCACGTTGGTGCAATGCCATTTTGGCACAATTCCAACTAACTTTTTCTCCTATGTTTTAGATGGTGTTTGGATATAGTTTTTTTGGATTTTTTTTTAAATTTTTTTTTTTTTTTTTTTTTTTTTTTTTTTTGTCTTTTATGATCTTTTTAAAACTCTTTCTAAAAAAAAAATTTATATATTTACATTTTACACAATTAGACAAATAAAAAAATTAAAATTTTTGAAAAAAAGAATTATTCTAATTCACTCACATGCCACTACAATATTTAAAATAAAATAAAATAATACTATCTACTTTAAAAATTAAAAAATAAAACCCACTAACATCTACCCACCAATCTTGCAGAGATATTTACAATTCTAACCAATCATTCACCTATCCGGGCATTCTTCAAAATATATCTACAATTCTCACTCACCATCTACCTACCATAAATACTTATACCATTTTCACATATTATTCACCCACCAACAACCACCCATTAAAGAAGGTCCAGAGAGAGAGTAGAGCCTCTCTCTCTAGGTGATTTCTAGCGATACTTCAGCATTGCTCTGGCGACATTTCGAAGACCCATTTTACACTTCTAAAATGTAGATCTACACTCTTAGAGTATAGATCTACAATTTTTAAGTGTAGATTTGGACTTTTTATGTCCGAAATAGGGGTTATGAGAGTTTTCTCCTCTGATTTCGACATAGATTTTTAGATTTTCAATACCTACAATGGTTCCCTCATCTCTCAAGTCTTATCTCATACCATTGTGGGTGTATTTCATTCTCAACTCTAGCTTCTGGTGGTATTCGATGTCCAGCGGCGGCGATAGCGGAGTTGGGCGATAGCTACGGGGACGACGTCGACGGAGACAGCAGGCGTTCAAGTAGATCTTGCTTTCCAAACCATATCTTTGAGAAGATTGGTGGTTTTCTCTAGCTCGTAGCTGTTTTTTGGCAAATTTGTTTTTATCTTTTGTTTTGTTGGGAGCGCTTTGTAGGGTCTTACTTATGTAATATTATTGTTTATTAATATAATGTGCCCCATTTACTCAAAAACAAAACAAAACAAAACAAAACAAAAACAAAAACAAAAACAAAAACAAAAACAAAAACAAAATGACCACCCATTATTTACTTTGTTTGATTAACATTTTTCGAAAATAATTTTTCAATTTTTTATTTTGTGTTAGTTTGGGAAGTTGGTTGGCTTTTTAGCTTTTTGGCTTTTTTGGCTATTTTAGCCTGGGTTAAAAAGCTTGGTTTGGGAAGGACTTTTTGGCTTTTTTGACCTTTTTTGTAAGAGAATAGTGTAATGATTATGGGTTGGATGTAATGTTTTGTTTGTTATGGCTAAAATACCCTATTTTGTCATTTGTGGCTATTTTAGCCACAAACTATCTTGCCAAACGAAATGTTTCTTTTGTCTTTGGTAAATTGTTTTAATATAAATTTTTTAACTTTTTGTTTTAGTTAATCTAGATACACTTTTGTGAATTTTTTATTTCAAAAAATCAGATTTTTTATTTATAAAGATTTTACTTTTTAGGTGCATTTAAAAAAATTAACTAATATATATATATATATATATAATTCACTATAGACAACATGACAAAAAATAAAAAATTCAAAATAAAATAGAGTAACGTAGTTTAAGTTTTTTGTTTTTTAAAATTTGTAAAACTTAAGTTTATAAAGTGATCGTATCTATAAAAATTCCTCCAGTCGCCACTGATGATACTCTTGTCAAGATTCAAACAATAAAATAAGAAATGTGACTCATTTACATTATGTTGAGACGTTAATATACGTGGGCACTTAGTTAAATATAAACACTTATAATATAACTCAAAATATATATACATATATAGGGAAATGTTATGGCGTGCACTCCTTGAGGGATACATACATATATACCCTATCACAAAATATATAATTTTATTGTAAAATTTCATAATATCAATCACAATATGTAACCTTGGCATAAATTGGTATAACAAAATATCTAAAATTTTGTAGTTGATATTGCAAACTCACCTGGGAACAAAATGTTATTTGTTACTTACTAAACAATACACGCGTTTATATATATTCTTGACTTAGGCCTCAAATTGTTCTGACTTTTTAAAAATTAAATTTTTTATTTTTCATAATATTTTATTTTTTGTAATTTTTTTAATATTTTAATTATATATATTATTTTTTAGATACACTTAATTTAGATAAACTTGAAAAATATAATATTTATAAAAAATATATATTTATAAAAATTCAAAAAAAATATGCAAAAATTTAGTACGTTTTTGTATTCTTGTATATTTATTAAATTTTTTAAAATATTTTTTTACAAATATTTTACTTTTTAGGTGCATCTAAAAAGTGAAAAACCTAATTAAAATATTTAAAAAAATCACTAAGAATAAAAAACTCAATTTTCAGAAAAATCAATCTAAACCAAATAGGATAGTACCACTAAAGAAACAATATATAGCATACATTAAGGTCCCGTTTGCGGATATGCTATTTTAGTCTAAAAACTAAAAATTTATTACAAGTTGTCACATTATTCTCAAATAATGATTAGTAAATGTTTAAGACTCATAAAAAAAACTTTCAACAATTTGATCTACAATGATGTGGCATAATACATGTCAACTTTCAATTTGTCACATACTCAATTGTGTGGGGTCTATCCCTTTTGCCACATCATTTAGGGGTTCAATTTGTGGGTCTCTAATACTACTTTTAGAATTATGTACAAAATAGTGAATTAATCATTATTTGAAATTTTGAACATTGAAGACCTTTTTTTCCCACCCACTTTCCACACTATTAGGTTATATTTTGATCATAAATTTAGAGAGAAATTTACGTAAAAAAGAAAAAGTAAATGAAATAAAGCTATTTTTTCACATTTACACTATCTTTTACTTGCCTCCGCAAATTCCTCCCCAGATTTATAATCAACCTATATATAAACAAGTGTTTTCTTCCAGTCAATTAGTGTTGTTCTCTTCTAAAAGTGACTTGATTACTTGCAAAAGATTTTTTTCTTTTTTTTTTTTTTTTTTGTTTTGTTTTGTTTTTGTTTTTTTCTTTTTTTTTTTAAAAAAATAATAATAATTAGCTACTTGTAGAAAAACATGACAATGAAATGTGAAAGTTGAAAAAATTCTACCCCTAAGAAGAAGTAATTGCCATTCATGAGCTATGACTTTTGAAGTCATCAAGTCTTCTAATAGAGTTCCCTCAAATTCATGTTTAAAAATTGCAATGCACAAGCTAAACTCTCATCTTTATACACTCGTACCAAGTAACCTTCCATACTAAGAAGCCATGGGCGCAACCTCTAGTGCTCTTTTGATGTTATTTGCTTTTCTTTTCATTGAAAGAATTGAGTTCTGTTTGTAGTAGTATAAATTCAAATGTGAGTTGCACTGCAAGTGAGCGAGCAGCTCTTATCGAGTTTAGGGGAAAGCTCAAAGATGATGCAAATCGCTTATCCACGTGGGTTGGAAAAGACTGTTGTCTATGGAAAGGAGTCGGTTGCAGTAGGAAAACAGGCCATGTCATGAAGCTTGATCTACGTAATCCAATCCCTTTTGATTCGTACAAGGGCAATTTTATTCAGCATTCTGCCAATTTTGACAAGAACAGATTGAGAGGTGAGATAAGTCCTTCTTTACTCGTTTTAAATCATTTGAGTTATATAGACTTGAGCATGAACAATTTTTTAGATATGCAATTTCCAGAATTCTTAGGCTCCCTGAAAAGCTTGAGATACCTTGACATCTCTTGGTCACAATTTTTCAGTTCAAGAATGCAATATCTCAACCTTAACAATAACGCTTTAGTTGGTCCAATACCAAATACTCTTGGAAGGTTGGTATCTCTCACAGTCCTTGACCTTTCTTTTAATGACTTTGATAACTCAATGTTGTATTCTTTGAGTAACTTGAGTAGTCTTGTCCATATGGATATTAGTTCCAATAATTTTAACAGTTTAATTCTTGATGCTCTTGGAAGGTCGACCGCTCTCACTTTCCTTGACCTTTCTGACAACAATTTCCATAATTCAATGTTATTATATTCTTTGTGCAACCTTACCAGTCTTGTCCATTTGGATCTTGGTTTTAATAGTCTTAATGGTTCAATTCCGTATTGCTTTGGGAAGTTGTACTCTATTTCAGTCGTCAAGTTGGATTATAATAGTTTTCAAGGTCCAATTCCAAGTGAGATTGGTAATATGACACAACTTACAGAGCTTCACTTCACTAGAAAAAGGTTCAAAGGTGAAATACCAAACTCCATGTGGTGGAACCTTTGCAACTTGTGCGTACTTGATTTGTCCTGTAACAAGCTCAGTGGTCATCTACCAAACCACTTGGGAGAGTTCAAGAATCTTGAGTACCTTGATATTTCTAATAATTCATTTTATGGTCTACTGCCATCATCAATTGGAAAACTGTCATATTTGAGAGTGTTGAATACTAGAAATAATCAATTGAATGGGAGCATTCCAAATAGTCTTGGACAACTTTCAAAACTAGAAAAACTAGATTTATCAAACAATTTTTTTGTTGGCATGGTATTTGAACTTCATTTTTCCAAACTCAAGAGGTTAAATGAGTTAAACTTGTCTCTAAACTCATTATTAGTTCTGAATGTGAGCTCCCAATGGGTTCCTTCTTTTCAACTCTTATCCATACTAATGGCATCCATGAACGTGGGACCCCAATTTCCTCTGTGGGTTAAGACAAAAAAAAATGTTAGAGATTTAGTCATGTCTAATGCAAGCATCTCAGATACCATTCCAGATTGGTTTCATAATATTTTTTCTGGTGTTCGACACTTGGATTTATCCAACAATCAGATCAGCGGAAAGGTGCCAATATTTCAAGAATGTAAATACTGTGATTATACAGAGAATCAAAGGAAGTTGATATTGAGTTCTAACAAATTTAACGGCCCGATAACATCACGTCCTTCAGATGCTATGATATTAGATCTTTCGCACGACTTTATTTCAGGACCTATTCATATGAGTGATGATAATAAAAAACTGGGATTTAAAATTCTTGCTCTCTCAAATAACCATTTCACTGGTGGCATTCCAATGTCTTTATGCAAGGCAACAAATATAACAATGATTGATTTCTCAAAAAATCAATTATCAGGAAGAATTCCTCAATGCGTAGGACACTTGGATAACTTGGCAGTGCCAGATTTGTCGAATAACAACCTATGTGGTCATATTCCAAGTTCTTTAGGTTTCCTAAGATTTCTCATATCCTTACACTTACATAAGAATAGATTTCATGGGAAGCTTTCTTTATCCTTACAAGATTTAATATTTCTTTACGCACTTGATCTAGGTGGAAATGCATTCATTGATATTATCCCTCCTTGGATTGGATATAAACTAACTCATTTGTCATTTCTCAATCTTTAATCGAATAATTTCTATGGAGATATTCCTCCACATCTTTGTCGTCTTCAAAATCTACAATTGTTAAACTTGGCACAAAATAACATAACGGGAAATATCCCTCGTTTTTGCAACTTCATTGCCATGGTTGCACTAGATCCTAAGTACATGTTCGATCTAAGAAAGCATAAATCAATTAATAAACATTACCAAGAGAACATGTTGGATTCAATGAAAAGAAGAGAACTGGAATACACCAAGACACTCAAATTTCTCATCTCTATAGACCTTTCGAACAATGGCAATGTTGGAGAGATTCCAGAAGAGTTAATGGATCTTTTTGGGTTGTTGAACTTGAAATTTATCTGGAAATCATCTGAAAGGAAGGATCCCTAATAATATTGGAAATTTGACACATCTGGAATCTCTTGATTTGTCTCGAAACAAACGTTTTGGCCCCATTCCTCCAAGTCTGTCTAGTTTAAGCTATCTAAGTCATTTGAACATGTCATTCAATAATTTATCAGGGCGAATACCAATGGGAAATCAACTTCAAACTCTCGACGATCCTTCCATTTATATAGGCAACAATGGCCTTTGTGGTGCACCACTAAACAGCTGCCTCAATGATAAATCATCTGATGGTGATCACAAACATGTTGATGAGAGTAAAGTTGCAGATGAAACTGATTTTTTGTGGTTCTACACTGGCATTGGACCTGGTTTCTCAGTTGGGTTCTTGGGGATTTGTGGTACTTTGAATTTTAAGAAGTCTTGGAGGTATGCATTGTCACGACCCAAACCCGCCCCTATAGGTTTAGCATCGTAACCGGCCAGTAATCATTGGATTACCGAAGGCCTCTGAACAGATAAGCATATGATAAGGAGCTAGCGGAAGCAGAATACATAAATATAATTGTCCAATGAGCAGTGTTGACTTACCTGAAACAGAATATTTAAAACTAGACATACATATATGATAGTCAACCAGACATTATACCACACACATTACAGATTCTTAAGTATAGCCAACATAATTAGATAAAGTCTCATACATATATAGAACTAATCAGAACTTGAACCCAAGACACTTCGGGAACCTCCACGTGAGGCACAATGGTTGGCTAGTAATAGAACACAGTCCCCTTACAAAAACCTTTGGGGTCGAACTCCAGAATGCTCACCTATATACATATATATACAAACAGTGAGCTAAAGCCCTGTGAATAACATTAAGGTAAAGGGGTTAGTGAACGAATTCTGAACATTTTTATACGTACATAACAGATCATAGCACAATCATAGTCATCTCATATTAGAACATAATAATGGCATATCCCATAGAACATTTCGAACATATCACATATCGTCTTCCGACTAGAGTAACCGGTCCCGGACACCGATTAAACACATATCACCACAATGAAGTGGCTAAAGAGATCTCGTAAATGTCATGGACCCGTATTTTCATGCCGTCCCCCATGACTTGGGACTATCTATGGATGCCATAATAGATTTCAAACTTGGAATGTTCGTTCACATAAATAGATATCATTTCAGAAGTCATAGCATATCATATTTCATTTGGAACATAATTTCATATAAACGTATCTTTACGATAACGTTACTCACAGTGGTTCCTGTAAATAGTCAATCAATCCTCGAGTCTTGACCTACAATCAGAAAATACATAGCACAAAATATGCCTCATTATCATTCATTCATGTGGTCATACATGGCTTAGCTTTCTCACTTTAATTTCCCATTCATTCTATGCTACGCAACTTGTTCATATTGCCCATATACTCGGATTCAACACATATTTCCTAATTCACTTACTTATGTTATCTCTTAGCTTATTAATATTTAATGGCTCATAAATCATGCCTAAGAATGCACATAAAGAGATGGGAGTGAAGATATATGCTTAAAACATCTTTTGAAAACATGCTGAAAATAGGCTGGTGGCTAGAGCCAGCTTTTCTTGCCTAGAGCCAGAAGAAGGCAAAAATAGAGCTCGCTCGAGCCAAGACTTCTTCGCTCGAGCCAACCTTTTGCAGAGTGCAAAATTCTGAGAGCTCGAAATGTTGGCTCGAGCCACCACTTCTTCGCTCGAGCCAACTGTAAAATTCTGGGCAGTAAGCTTAACAAAAATGGCTTCCAAACCACCTTCAAACCTTGGGGTCTTGCATGATTTGATCAAACACACAAAAATAGCTTTAGAAAACTTCAATACAAGACCCTTGAAGCATCTTTTATTCAAAAACTCATCAATTCTTGAAAGGTTTGAACCAAAACTTCTTCATGCAATATTTTAACTCTTCCATGGTTTTTCATAACATGCAAATGGTGATCCACAAATTCATGAATTCTGAAACTATGGACATGATATAAACTCACATGCATGCAAGGATTTCAAAACTCAACTTAAGATAGTAAATCAAGGGTGTTCTACCAAGGATACAAATGCAAGTCATCTACAAGCCCAAAGACCCATTTTCTCTTGCTAATTTCATGTAAATGGTCCAAAGGTGAGTTGAAACATGATGCATGGCAGATTATCTACAGAAGAATAAGCTCTTGACTCTTACCTAGATCCTTGGTTTCAAACAATGAGAGATGGCCTTCCTAATTTCCTTCTTCTTCTTCTAGCTTGAGCTCTCTCTTTCTCTCTCTCTCTCTCTCTCTCTCTCTCTCTCTCTACACGGACCACATGAGTAAAGGGGTGATACAACCCTCCTTCAACTTTCATCAGAATGTATACAACACACACACACTCTCACATTGAGCACATACACGTGCACACACATGCACACTCCAACACACCCATAAGGATTTTAATCCTCTACACCCAACATCACAAAATGCCTCACACATTATACACTCAATCACATCTTGGATTATTAATAGACTTAATTTAGGCACCAATCATGCATTATTTAATTCAAACATAAGTAACCTTAATTTATTCGGGTTAGCACGAAATTCAATTAATCCCAAAAATAGTTCCCGTCAAGGCTCAAGTTAATCACGTGCGATTTTACGGAACCGAATTAATTTTTAATAAATTTTGCCATGGTGTTCTAAAAATTCTAAACAGTTAATCCATGTGCTCAATTCGGTTTCTGAAAGCATCTAGGATAATAATTTCATATTCAAGGTAGAAATCATGACAAATAATTTTCAAATCAGATAGATATGCACAAATTACTACAAAGCACATAATAAACCCGTAATTAATTTTATTCACTTAATTAAGATCCTTAATTACTGATTAGTGGCTAATTACGGATCGGGGTTGTTACAGTCTCCCCACCTTAACAAGTTTGGTCCTCCAAACTTGAGTTATCTTAAAGGAAACGATGTTCAACAGAAATATAATTTCAATAGGCGCGGTGGCAGCAAGGCTAATGGCGCGCAGTGGCGACGATCGGCAAGGTAAGGAGGAGGAGCAACAAGGGAGGCGCATAGCAGTCGATGAATGAAAGAGAGGGATTGGGGTGTGAGTTAGGCGTAATTGAGAATTCATTGCGTGTGTGTGAGCCTCTGTATATTTACTTTGATAGATTTAATCCAATGGTTGGAATTGAACCTGGATGTATATATATAGGGATGTGATTGAGACCCGTGATTGGAGGAGAAGGAAAAAAAGAAAAAGAAAAAAGAAAAATTGGCCAATCAGAAAGAGAGGGGGTCAAAGGGGGTGGGCGGAAAGGGGGTCCGGATCATTTTTCATATATATATTAGCTGGAAGGAAAAATGAAATCAATGGCGGGTTGGGTCGGTTGAACTGGCGAGTTGGCTTTTACGGACCACCACCCGCACCGACCCGCCCTCCTTGAACCCTCCACCCGCCCGCCATGAGCAAAAAAAAAATGTGTGCTTGGTGCGATTTTGACAGTATTATATACAATCCTGCTGCAATTGCGGCAGATTATGAGATTTATCTTTCTCATCATCACCTCCTCATCTCTATTGCATGCTATTTATCATTTTAGGCAATAGAACTGATCCAAGTTTTTCCTCCTTAAAATAAATAAAAACTTAACTAAGGTTTTTATGGAATTGCCGATTAAAAAAAAAAAAGATCTTTATGGAATTGTTTGTAATTTTTTTTATATTACTTTGAAAAAAGTCTTTTTGTCAATGGTGTTTTGCTAAGATATTATAGAATTGATTCAATGTAAAAATTTTAGAGACCATTGATTTAATTTGTTCAATAAAAAAAGGCAAGTTCCGTTTGTCACTAGTAATCTTAGAAGTTTGAAATAAATATTATTGGGGGGAGGGGGGAACGCAACTAATACGAGTAATATGTAAATATAAAAATAATTAATAATAAAACATACATTTCAATATAAAGATATGACAATTATTTTATATACATATATGATTGAGAGGGTAATTTGTAAACAATTGGGCTGAGCTATGGAACCTAGCTACGGGACCTATCTACGAGACCGAGCTATAGGACCTAGCTACGGGACCTAGCTAGCGGACCTAGCTATAGGACCTAGCTACAGAACCAAGCTGTTGGACCTAGCTACGAGACCGAGCTACAATACCTAACTACGACACCAAGCTATTGGACCTAGCTACGCGGCCTAGCTATGAGAGCTAGCCACGGGACCTAGCTATGGGACTTAGCTACTTCCTAGTGGCGGTCAACGCTATGGCCGAGCTACCAAGGAAGGTAGTCAAACGGAGAGAAGAGCCGAAGTAACTTGGTTGACCGCAATGTTAGCCAAGGTAAAGATATCAGCCGAGGTAAAGGGGTCAGCCAAGGTAAAGGTGTCAGCCGAGGTAAAGGTGTCAACCGCGGTAAAAAGGGCTAGCAAGTGAGCCACGATCCAAGTGTTAGTTCGGTCCAAGTGTGGAAGGAGCTTAGCAAGTGTTACCTCGGTCCGAACGTGATTACAAGTTACCAATCAGAGCCGAGGTAATGGCTTATCTTGGTGGGCTTCGCTCTGGATAGTGCGGTAGAAGCTTACTCCGGTTAGCTCGGTCTCAAAGGACCCAACTGAGGTACTAAGTTGGAGAGTGTCAAACCAAGGTACATGCAGTGAAAGGAAGAATCGAGGCGTAGAGCTCGGTCTAGTCCGCGGCTTTAGCATGGTCATGTTAGTTCGGCTGTATTGACATCCAACTAAGGTAAAACCATCTCACTTGGTTTAAGCAGTGAGGGGGGTGTTGAAGGATAAGCATAATCTTTCAAGAGTGTGAATCCTAGGAGGACTCTACATGAAGGAGTAAGAGTCCTACTAGGATTGTGCCACGCGGAACCTATAAAAGCTCATAACATCACCTATGGAGAGGTAACACGACTTTGATTCCCGAACACACAGCTTTTTGTCTATTTGTCTATTTTGCTGACTTAGGCATCGGAGAGGTATTTGGCACACACCCGCCGTGTAACGCCCTCAAAATTAAACCCATTAAATATAAAACATTGACAAGCATTATTAAAAGAAAACAATATATTATCTTATTCATCAGAGTCTTACGAAATAAAAACATCATAATAAATGCCCTACGGGCTTACATCTTGCCAAGCCAACACTTGGACACAATTCAATGAGTTGTAACTCAAATACAAATAAAGCCCTGGGCTTGAATGTTTACATATAGCTCAAATAAAACAAATAAATAAAACAAGTCTTCGAGTCCAAATCCTCACAAGCTAAGCCCTTGGAGGTAGTGAACCACCTGAACCTGAAAATGATGTTCCCATATAGGGTGAGCCACAGCCCAGTAGAAAAATACTAAACCAAATATAAGCATTGAATAAAGCAATAGCATTCAATAGTTGGTTAACCAATTAATCAATTATTTCTTTATACTGTTTCATGACACTAATGTCAATAACACTTTTCACTTCCCATTTTATCAAATATGGCTCAGCACCTGGCCAATCTTACAACAGTGAACAATATATTATATTCACAAAACAAATGAGACTCAGGCTCATATCAAAACACTTCATACTTCCAATTTGATACACATTTTAGTGCTGTATCAATAAAAACACTTCAATATAGATAAGCCCACATAAAAGTGATGCTAATGGAGTCCATCCCCTATCTCCTCCCAAACAATATCCGGTTTAGAGGTCCATCCCCTATCTTCCCCTAAACTGTGGAGTACATCCCCTATCTCCTCCCTCACAATATGCATATGCAAATGCTCAATCAATACAAGTAATTGTTCTGTATTAATTCAATAGTCAAATGTAATGACTTAACCAATGTGATTAGTTCCAGTTATCCCTAATCCACATGCAATGTCTACAACAATCATGACCATCCTCCACCGATAGCCCAAAAAATAGTTATCTCTAAACAGAAAATAACTAAATCAACAATTCAATAGGCATATGATTTAAATCAACCAACTACCCCATTTAATCAATAAATTCCTCAATCTCATGAATTTCACTAATTTCCCCAATGTTCTTGGAATTAAATATACAATTCAATTTATTTAAACAACTAGGGTTTTTCCCAAAATTACCAAAATACCCCCAACATATTAAAATGCCAAAACTTAGAACAAAACGTATACATTGGAGTAGGAAATCCCTACCTCGAAGAAATCAACAAAAATGGAGAAGATGGAGATGACAACCCAAAATCCAAAATGCTCCAAATTCAAGATCGTTCAGATTAAACTGAAGCCCTCGACCCACTCTATCTTTTTAACAAAGCAACTAGGGTAGAATCACACTCTAAATAGATCAAATCTAAGAGAGAAGATGAGTAGGGAGAGAGAGAAGTCGGACCTTAGGGTTTGGAATCCAAAAAGATGAAGAAAACTGTTCAAAACCCGCTGCTGCCTATATAAACTGGACAGGCTCGCTCGAGCGAAGACTTGGTCGCTCGAGCGACCAGACACAAGAAAACCTCACTCGAGCGAAGAAAAGCTCGCTCGAGCCAAAAACTCGATGCTACAGGTCTGGAACCCAGAAACTCGCTCGAGCGACGGAATGCTCGCTCGAGCGAAGAACTCGAAAAACATACACCTCGCTCGCTCGAGCGAAGGAAGCTCGCTCGAGCCAAGAAACACAACTCTCAGGTCCTAGGCCCAGACGCAGACTCTCGCTCGAGCGACCAAACCCTGGCTCGAGCGAAGAACAAAAACAACATCTCGCTCGAGCGACCAACTCCTCGCTCGAGCGAAGGTCCAAAATTTTGGACAGCAACACTTGGTTTCTAAACCCAACCAACCTGAAACAAACCTGCCCAAAGACAACCTATAGCTCAAAAAAAAGAATTAAAGGACAACAACAACAATACACAATGCCTGGATCCACGGAACTTAAGTCCGGATACAACAATCTAAAGGAAAAAGACCGGGGTCGCTATACGCCGGCTAGCTCACGTTTGTGTTTTCAGGGAGTAAAGCGACGACATACGGAGGAGCGCAGACTTGATCAACAGGATTATACGAGAAGGTTTATTTCTTTCCCATACAAATGGCCAATAATACTACATTTATTTATTTTTTAATGATATTTAGTTTACCATTGCATTGGTTAAGTTAGTTCCATCACTAGTGACAATTTCAAGGCAATTGTAACAAATGATATGGTAAAAAATGTGATCATGTAAATGAATGACTTTCACTGGTGGCAAAAAGGATAGACCCTAAGACTGAATTGTAAATCCAAATATATTTCTCAATCTTATTCTAAAATTCGAGATTTACTTACTCTGAAGAGTGGGTCCAATGTAGCTTTCACGATTGCATTGGTTAAGTTGGTTCCATCACCCCATTGTGTAATTATCTTTTTTTTTGTCCTTATTAAGTGGGGGAACTGTTCATATAGGAACCATAAACCATAATTAAGCTATGGGAAAGTGATTATAACTTATAACCTAACAGCTTATAGCTTATAACTGTGAATATAAGCTGATTTTTTACTTATAAATTAAGCTTCTCCTCCCCCACTCAAAGAATAAGTTAATTTTTGACTTACAAAAAGCTATAAGCTGTATTATTGAGCTGAACCAAACACATCAAAATCGCTTAAATTAAGCTAAAAGCTGAAATAAGTTAGAAATAAACCCTACCAAATAGGACCAATAACAGTTTAACATGTGACTACTAATTTTGATACACGTATATAAAATGTAAAGAGTTGTTGCTATTGCTACACCTCCACATGTATCTTACCATATGTAACATAATTACAATATTTCATAATAAACATCGCAACAATTAATTATTTTTACCAAAATGATTTGTAACATTTTTTTATCACAAATAATTTATAATATTTACATTATATCAATTATAATATAACTATAATGTTCGTACCATAACTACTATGCATAACTTTTACTCTAACAATACACACTATAAATTTATCATTTATAATTTTTACCACAAAATAACATAATAGTTTAGTAACTTTCACTACAATAACTTTCACTAACTTTCACTACAACAAATTATAAAGTATTAATTTTTTGAAGCTGCAAAACCATAAATTTCTCCTAAAATGTATTAAAAATATATAAAATATTTTAAAAATGTGAAAATTACATTAAAAATCATACATAACTATTTTGACATTTTCTTTACCTCATCCATCAATAGCGCATAGGATTATCATATTAATTTGACCAATATAAAATTGGGTAATTGGGTCATAAGTTTAATTTAATTTAATTTAATTTATTTTTTGAAAAAATAACTCAAAACATTATTTTTTGAGGTTAAAAATATAAAATAATTTGAAAGATTATATTATTTTTGACTATCTATTTTTCAATTTATTCATTATTCACATTACTTATTTGTCCATGTGTCATCTATCTATCTATCTATCTACTTGTCATCATTCTATTTGTTCATGTGCATGTGTTCTAACGACCCCGGTCTTTTCCCATTTGATTATTGTTTCCGGACTCATGTTTCCGTGGATTCTGTTGTCCTTTGTGGTTGTTGTTGTCCTTTAATTCTTCAGTTGTGAGTTATAGGATATGTTGGGCAGGTTGATTACTGGTTGGTTGAGTTTAGGAACCTAAACTAGTTGCCCAGATTTTGGCTTGTCCGCTCGAGCGGGGGACTTGTTGTTGCTTGTCCGCTCGAGCGGGGGTTTTGGCGCTCGAGCGGGAAAAACACCCATCCAGTATTTCTTGTGCAGGGTTGGACGCCGAAGGGAGTTGGGCGCCGAGCGGAGTGTGAGTGCCGCCGAGCGAGTTGGGCGCCGAGCGGGGACCTGGTTCGTCGAGATGCTGGGAGCGTGCATTCGCCGCCGGCGTGGGATTGTCCGCCGAGCGAGTTCGGAGTGTCCGCCGGCGGGGTTTGTCCGCCCGAGCGGGGCGACGGGTATAAAAGGGTGAGATCCGACTTTTGGATCAGTTTTTCATTCTCTTTTGATCCTAAACCCTAGAGTCCGACTTTTCTTCTTCTCCACACACCTTTTCTCCTAGGTTTGATCTAGTTAGGGTGTGTTTCTACCCTAGTTGCTTTACAAATAATATAGAGGAGAGTGAGGGCTTTCATTTAATCTGAACAAACTTGGATTTGGAGCACTTTGGAGTTGGGTCATCATCTTCATCTTCTTCTTTCTGAGTTATATCTTTGAGGTAGGGATTTCCTACTCCATTTATATGTCTTAATCCTAAGTGGTGGTATTTTGGCATGTGGGAGTAGTTTGGTAACTTTGGAAGAAACCTTAGGGTTTTGTCATAGATTAATTTATATAATTAATTTAAGGGAAGATTGTGATATTGGGTTAAATTCATGAGATTTGGGGAATTTAGTGGTTTGATGATGTGTTTGGTAGTTTAAATACTTATCTTTGAGAATATTGAAATTTCATTATTGTTATAGTTATTTCTTGCTTAGAAATAATTGTTTTGGGCTATCGGTGGAGGATAGCTATTGATTCTTGTAGACCTTGCATGCGGCTTAGGTATAACTGAAATTGAGTCAATGGTTTAACTGTTGAGGTAATACAGAACATTCGTGTATTAATTATGTGTTCTATATGGCAAGTATTGATTATGTTGCATATGCATTTGATTTTGGAGAAGATAGGGGATGAACTCCACGGTTTAGGGGAAGATAGGGGATGTACCTCTAAACCGGACACGTTGGGAGGAGATAGGGGATGGACTCCAGTAGCAACACTTGTGTGTGCTTATTGATAATAGAAATATTTCTATTTGTTGTTGATATGATACATCACTACCATGTGTATCAGCTGGGAAGTATGGAAGTGAATTTAATTGAGATTGATATAACACATGCATGTGTGTTTATTATGTTATGAGAAAGGTTTAACCTGATTTGTTAACCTTGTTGAGTTGTTTGGCCAGGTTCTGAGCCATGTCTGTATATGTGGAAAGTAAAGGTGTCATAGACCATGTGTCATAGACAACGTAGGCATTAGTGTCATGGAGATTGTAAATGGATATTGTTGTGTTAACCATGTATCAGATGCTACTGCTTTAGTTAATTCATATGCTTGGTTTGGTATTTTTCTCTTGGGCTGTGGCTCACCCTATATGGGAACTTCATTTTCAGGTTCAGGTGGTTCACTACCTCCAAAGACTTAGCTAGTGAGGAATTGGACTTGAAGACTGTTTTATTTAATTGCTTTATTTGATTAATATGTAAATGTTCAAGCCTAGGGCTTTATTTGTTTTGAGTTAGAACTCATGGATTTGTGTCCAAGTGTTGGCTTGGCAAGATGTAAGCCCGTAGGGCATTTATTTTGATGTTTTATTTCGTAATACTCTGATGATATGAATAATATAATGTTTTCTTTTAATAATGCATGCCTTGTTTTATATTTAATGGGTTTAATTTTGAGGGCGTTACAACTTGGTATCAGAGCGTACCGGGGTCGAATACTTCGGGTATGTGGGAAGTGATTAGTATCACAATGGGTTCGTCTCGTTTGATAGAGACTTAGTGTAATGTTATGTGCTTACATGATAACATGTTTATGTGACTATGTGGGTATGGAATGTAGTTTCTGGGATATTGATTGGACCCATGAGTTTCTAGTAGCCTTGTTGGAAAGGCACTTGATCAATGCTGCTTCCAACCGGAACTATAGGAACCCTTTGGACTATCTTTATCCAGGAATGAAATTCGTAGGTGCTTATGTGATTATGTGCTTACGTGGAATGATTTATTGATTGTCCAATGTATTAGGACGCGAGTGCTTAGCTTCGGCACATTTATTAATGTGCTAACGTCTTTGTTTCCTTTATTAGGATGTCAGGACGTGGACGCGGTGGGCGTGGTAGGCCGGGTAGGCAGGAGATGCCTGTGCCAGAGGAGGTTCCGGCGATCTGAGGAGGAGTTGGCGAGCCAATGTGGCGAGTTATGGGCGGCGAAAGGCGCTTTGGCCCAAGAGATAGCTGCTGCATTCAGAGAGTCAGTTGGTATTCTTAGGGCAGTGAATAAAGCCCCAGTTGTTGTTGCGGATACAGGACCATCTTTTCTGAGAAGGGAGTTCTTCCGGTCCAACCCGGACGAATTTGTGGGTGATCCTAAAGAGCCATTGAAGGCAGATGCATGGCTCGAACAGACGACGAAAACGTTTGAGATGCTTGGCATCGAAGACGAGGCGTTGAGGGTGACCTTGGCATCTTTCCAGCTGAAGGAGGATGCGGGTCAGTGGTGGAAGTTCACCAAGGGTCGTATAGGAGGGACTTGGAAGGCTTTTGTTGACGCTTTCCAGGAAAAGTTCCTGTCTCCAGCTGTTCAGGAGAAGTTGAGAGATCAGTTCTGCCAACTGAAGCAGAACAGTTCATCGGTGGCCGAGTTTGAGGCCTCATTTACTAGCTTGTCCAGGTTTACACCTGAGTTGGTGGCGTCTAAGGAACGCCGGTGTATTGAATTCGAGAGGAAGTTGAGGCGTGGCCTCAAGTTGAGAATTGTGGGGACTATGATTCGTGACTATGGGCATCTGGTTGATGGAGCAGCTCATACTGAGATTATGATGCAGGAGGAGGAGGAAGGGCAGAAAGGCTCCAAGAGGAGTCAGGATGGCCAGAGTGATGGCAGAAGGCAGAGAGGTTTCACTCCTCAGCAGCCTCAGAGTAGTTTTACGAGATCGACTTTTCCAGTACCGAGTGCTAGTTCTGGGAAGGGCAGCCAGGGAGACATTACCTATTTCAAGTGTGGCCAGCTGGGCCACAAGTCTCTAGTTTGTCCTCAGAGGGGAGGAGTTCAGAGAGCGGCATCTTCTTCAGCTCGATCTCAGAGCCAGAGTCAGGGTAGAGGCCAGCCGCTCTCGTGCTATCAGTGTGGTCAGCCTGGGCACATGAAGAGGTTCTGCCCACAGCTGAGTGGCACATCTGGTGCATTTGGTTTGAGCCAGACTCAGGGTCAGCAGCCAGCTCAGTCGGGTCAGGCTTCGAGGGCCAATCACGGGGCTTCATCGTCCCAGTCTGTGCAGCAGTCTTTTGCTCCGAGGGGTGAGCAGGTTGATCAGAGGTCGTCTGGGCGCGTGTATGTTGTTACCGCGCAAGATCTTGTACCGGCTCCATCTGTTGTGAGAGGTACCTTTTTGTTTTGCAATTCAGTTGCTAGTGTTTTGATCGATACGGGTGCATCTCATTCTTTTGTGTCTACTGCATTTGCATCCATTTTGGAGTTGGAGATAGCTCAGTTAGCGTCTCCTATTTGTGTAGTGTCACCTCTTGGGGGTGAATTGATTTTGAAACAAGGTGTTAGGGGTTGTGATATAGAGGTTGATTATCATAGAATCCCATTTCCTTTGTAGTTATGCCTATGAAGGGCTTTGATGTCATTTTGGGTATGGACTGGTTATCGTCATACCGGGCAGTTATTAATTGCTACCGCCAGAGGGTTACTTGTTGTACCTTGAATGGGGAGTGTTTTCATTTTCTGGGGGACCGGGTTGGTAGTGTTTTGCCACCGGGGTATGATCCGCGAGGGCGGAGTGAGCTTAGTAGTCTACTTGCTAGTCTTTCGATTAGTGAGGGTGATGACACTCAGATTGTGTTGCCAAGGGTGGTTTGTGAGTACTCGGACATTTTTCTCGAGGATCTTATTGGTTTGCCACCGCATCGAGAGATTGAGTTCTCTATTGATCTAGTGCCCGGCACGGCGCCGATTTCTGTGGCACCTTACCGTTTTGCCCCAGCCGAGTTAGTTGAGTTGAAGGTTCAACTCCAGGAGTTGCTAGATAAGGGCTATATTCGTCCTAGTGTTTCGCCGTGGGGAGCACCGGCCTTCTTTGTTAAGAAGAAAGGTGGTGCTTTGAGACTGTGTATCGATTACAGAAAGTTGAATCGGGCTACGGTTAAGAATAAGTACCCTATGCCCCGTATAGATGATTTGTTTGACCAGTTGAAGGGTTCCCGTTGTTTCTCTAAGATAGACTTGAGATCGGGTTATCATCAGTTGAGAGTCAGGGAGGAGGATATTCCTAAGACGGCATTCCGTACGCGGTATGGCCACTATGAGTTTTTGGTGATGCCGTTTGGGCTCACCAATGCACCGGCAGTGTTTATGGATTTGATGAACCAGATCTTCCGGGAATTCTTGGATCGTTTTGTGGTCGTCTTCGTGGACGACATTCTGATTTATTCACCTTCGAGGGAGGAGCACGAGGAACACTTGAGAGTGGTGCTTGAGTTACTTAGAGCCCATAAGCTGTATGCTAAGTTCGGGAAATGTGAGTTCTGGCTAGAAGAGGTGAAGTTCTTAGGCCATGTAGTTTCTGGGAAAGGGGTGTCTGTTGATACGTCCAAGACTGAGGCAGTGGAAGATTGGGCACAGCCTAAGAGTGTTTTTGAGATCTGCAGTTTTCTGGGATTAGCTGGGTATTACCGTCGGTTTGTGAAAGATTTCTCCAGGTTAGCTTCACCGCTGACTAGATTGACTCGGAAGGGAGTCAAATTTGTATGGAGTGAGACTTGTGAAAAGTCATTTCAGGAGTTGAAAGTTAGATTGACCACCGCTCCGGTCTTGATTATTCCAGAGAGAGGGTTGGGTTATACAGTCTATTGTGATGCCTCACGAGAGGGTCTGGGTTGTGTGTTGATGCAAGAGGGGAAAGTGGTTGCCTATGGCTCACGTCAATTGAAAATTCACGAGAAGAATTACCCTACGCATGATTTAGAGTTAGCAGCTGTGATATTTGCCTTGAAGATTTGGAGGCATTATCTTTACGGTGAGAAGTTTGAGGTATTCTCAGATCATAAGAGTCTGAAATATCTGTTTACACAGAAAGACTTGAATTTGAGGTAGAAGAGGTGGATGGAGTTCATTGAGGATTATGACTTCGAGTTGCACTATCATCCGGGAAAGGCCAATGTTGTGGCCGATGCCCTTACCAGGAAATCTGTTGGTGACTTAGCTAGTATAGCCATCCGGGAGTGGGGGATGTTGGGTGCAGTTGGAGAGTTTGATTTGCAACTGGGCGAATCCGTTGAGGCTGCGGCCTTGTTTTCTGTTGTTGCACAGCCTACACTTGTGACTCGAGTGTTAGAGGCTCAGAGGGGTGATCTTGAGGTAGAATCTCTCCGAGAGAAGATTTCCAATGGAAAGGTTGAGAAGGGTTTGACGGTGTATCCCGACCTGAGTGTGAGATACCGAGACCGTCTGTTTGTGCCGGAGTCTTGCCGAGAGGAGGTACTCCGAGAGTTTCATCATTCGCGCCTTGCGGTGCATCCGGGAGGTACTAAGATGTATCAGGATTTGGGTCGCCAGTTTTGGTGGCGGGGTATGAAGAGAGATGTGGCAGCTTTCGTATCTAAGTGCCTTACTTGTCAGCAAGTGAAGGCCGAGCATCAGAGGCCAGCGGGTTTGTTGCAACCCTTGCCTATTGCCGAGTGGAAGTGGGAGCATGTCACTATGGACTTCGTTGTGGGTCTTCCGAGGACTCAGCGGGGTAGTGATGCTATTTGGGTGGTTGTAGACCGGTTGACGAAGTCGGCGCACTTCATTCCTATGCGTGTTAGAGATTCGGTAGATCATCTTGCCGACTTATATATCCGGGACATAGTGAGGTTGCACGGGGGTCCCAGTGACGATCGTCTCAGATAGAGATCCTCGTTTCTTGCCGTGTTATGGCGAGTTTGCGAAGTGCTTTAGGCACTAAGTTGACTTTAGCACGGCTTATCATCCTCGGTGACCAGGCAGTCCGAGCGTACTATTCAGATCCTTGAGGATATGCTTCGGGGTTGTGTTCTCGACTTTAGTGGGTCGTGGGAGAGGCACTTGCCATTGGTGGAGTTTGCCTACAACAACAGTTTTCAGTCTAGTATTGGTATGGCACCGTTTGAGGCCTTGTATGGCCGACCGTGTAGGTCTCCAGTTTGTTGGGCCGAGGTGGGTGATGCACCTCTGTTGGGTCCGGAGTTAGTGAGGGAAACGACGGAGAAGGTTGAGCTTATCCGTAGGAGGCTTGTTACAGCCCAGAGTCGTCAGAAATCTTATGCCGACCGTAGGAGGAGACCTCTGGTGTTTGAGGTGGGTGATCATGTCTTTCTGAAGATATCACCTAGACGAGGTTTGATGAGGTTTGGGAAGAGAGGGAAGTTGTCCCCTCGGTTCATTGGTCCATTTGAGATCCTTGAGAGGATTGGCGAGGCTGCTTATCGTTTAGCTTTGCCACCGCAGTTGTCCGGAGTTCATGACGTGTTTCATGTGAGTATGCTTCGGAAATATGAGCCAGATCCGTCACATGTACTGGATTGGACTGATTTAGTTGTTGATCAGGATGTCTCGTATGAGGAGAGACCGGTTCGAGTCTTGGATAGGCGGGATCAAGTCCTGCGTGGCAAGACCATCCCTTTGGTGAAGGTTTTGTGGAAGCATCACGGGTTGGAGGAAGCCACTTGGGAACGTGAGTTGGAAGTCCGTGAGAAATATCCGGACTTGTTTGTTGATCTATAATCTTGTATTTAGATTTTACAATATTGTTGAACTTGAGAGCTATATATGTCTTCAGTTGGAAAACATTGAGAATGTTTTGGGTTTGATGTTAGCATTTTGAGACTTGCCTTTTTATGGAAGTGAAATATAACATTTATTTATTGAATGTGTTGTTTATATCATGAGATTGAATATGATATGGAAATTGTTAACATTGAAAGGAATGATGCATAATAATGATGCAGGTTGAATATATGTCGATTTATACATATTGTGAGATGCCTCTTGATAAGAGATGAAATGACCGGTGTTGGGTCAAGTTGTTGTTTATTGTTTTATAATATCATTGGGAATTGAGAAAAACTTGTTTTTACAAACTCATGCTTAATTTCGGGGACGAAATTCTTTTAAGGGGGGGAGGTTATAACGACCCCGGTCTTTTCCCATTTGATTATTGTTTCCGGACTCATGTTTCCGTGGATTCTGTTGTCCTTTGTGGTTGTTGTTGTCCTTTAATTCTTCAGTTGTGAGTTATAGGATATGTTGGGCAGGTTGATTACTGGTTGGTTGAGTTTAGGAACCTAAACTAGTTGCCCAGATTTTGGCTTGTCCGCTCGAGCGGGGAGTTTGGCGCTCGAGCGGGGGACTTTTTGTTGCTTGTCCGCTCGAGCGGGGGTTTTGGCGCTCGATCGGGAAAAACACCCATCTAGTATTTCTTGTGCAGGGTTGGACGCTCGAGCGGGAGTTGGGCCGCTCGAGCGGGAGTGTGTGAGTGCCGCTCGAGCGGGGAGTTGGGCGCTCGAGTGGGGACCTGGTTCGTCGAGATGCTGGGAGCGTGCATTCGCCGCTCGAGCGTGGGATTGTCCGCTCGAGCGGAGTCTGTGAGTGTCCGCTCGAGCGGGGGTTTGTCCGCTCGAGCGGGGCGACGGGTATAAAAGGGTGAGATCCGACTTTTGGATAAGTTTTTCATTCTCTTTTGATCCTAAACCCTAGAGTCCGACTTTTCTTCTTCTCCACACACCTTTTCTCCTAGGTTTGATCTAGTTAGGGTGTGTTTCTACCCTAGTTGCTTTACAAATAATATAGAGGAGAGTGAGGGCTTTCATTTAATCTGAACAAACTTGGATTTGGAGCACTTTGGAGTTGGGTCATCATCTTCATCTTCTTCTTTCTGAGTTATATCTTCGAGGTAGGGATTTCCTACTCCATTTATACGTCTTAATCCTAAGTGGTGGTATTTTGGCATGTGGGAGTAGTTTGGTAACTTTGGAAGAAACCTTAGGGTTTTGTCATAGATTAATTTATATAATTAATTTAAGGGAAGATTGTGATATTGGGTTAAATTCATGAGATTTGGGGAATTTAGTGGTTTGATGATATGTTTGGTAGTTTAAATACTTATCTTCGAGAATATTGAAATTTCATTATTGTTATAGTTATTTCTTGCTTAGAAATAATTATTTTGGGCTATCGGTGGAGGATAGCTATTGATTCTTGTAGACTTTGCATGCGGCTTAGGTATAACTGAAATTGAGTCAATGGTTTAACTGTTGAGGTAATACAGAACATTCGTGTATTAATTATGTGTTGTATATGGCAAGTATTGATTATGTTGCATATGCATTTGATTTTGGAGGAGATAGGGGATGAACTCCACGGTTTAGGGGAAGATAGGGGATGTACCTCTAAACCGGACACGTTGGGAGGAGATAGGGGATGGACTCCAGTAGCAACACTTGTGTGTGCTTATTGATAATAGAAATATTTCTATTTGTTGTTGATATGATACATCACTACCATGTGTATCAGTTGGGAAGTATGGAAGTGAATTTAATTGAGATTGATATAACACATGCATGTGTGTTTATTATGTTATGAGAAAGGTTTAACCTGATTTGTTAACCTTGTTGAGTTATTTGGCCAGGTTCTGAGCCATGTCTGTATATGTGGAAAGTAAAGGTGTCGTAGACCATGTGTCATAGACAACGCAGACATTAGTGTCATGGAGATTGTAAATGGATATTGTTGTGTTAACCATGTATCAGATGCTACTGCTTTAGTTAATTCATATGCTTGGTTTGGTATTTTTCTCTTGGGCTGTGGCTCACCCTATATGGGAACTTCATTTTCAGGTTCATGTGGTTCACTACCTCCAAAGACTTAGCTAGTGAGGAATTGGACTTGAAGACTGTTTTATTTAATTGCTTTATTTGATTAATATGTAAATGTTCAAGCCTAGGGCTTTATTTGTTTTGAGTTAGAACTCATGGATTTGTGTCCAAGTGTTGGCTTGGCAAGATGTAAGCCCGTAGGGCATTTATTTTGATGTTTTATTTCGTAATACTCTGATGATATGAATAATATAATGTTTTCTTTTAATAATGCATGCCTTGTTTTATATTTAATGGGTTTAATTTTGAGGGCGTTACATGTATCTACTTAATTTGCTTATTTATTCATATCACCACCATCACCAGTCGCTATTGCCAGCACCTCCAATGGCTTTTGTGACGACTAGCTGACAACAGTTTGGCTATAGTAGGATAAAAATAAAAAAAATTCTTTCAAAATAAGAATGTATCTGTACGGGGAGCAAATATTCCGGCTAACCCGTACTCCTTTCTTCCAAGCTCCTGTCTGTCCGATTGACCTGCGAGCACCACGACAGTGAGCTACCCGGCGATGTGTGGCCGGAAAACCCCTCTGACGATCAAGTTAGCACACACCTTGGGATCAAGAGAGAGGAGAGAGTCGAGTGTAAGTATTTTTCTTACCAAATGTTCATCTGCCTTTGCGTGGGGGGCGTAGACATGCTTATATACCTTATGCACCCCAAATCTACTCACAGTTATCTCTCAACACGTGGTGATGCTATCCCATCTGTCAGCACAAATCTTGCTGAACATCACCTAACCCGACTGCCAGCCCACTCCACTAGGAGCTCGGCAGCCGACTTCAAAGATCTCGGTTGTCAACAACGCAGTGCATTGGCTGAGCGCTCCGCCGTGTGCTCTGATTCAACCCAAGATTGCCGAACTCGACTCATCTTTGGTTTACCATCGGCCTTCCTGCCGAGCTAACTCTTGGACCGTGGAATAACCACGCCTCACCCGGCGCTTGACATCCCACTTGACCGGCTTCTATATCACTAAGCCAAACAGCCCGGTCCAACCACGCCTTCCCTTATCTGAGCAAAACCTCTTAGGATGGGGCCGTGATACCGTGACCCAACCTTGTTCGGCCAACTCTGTCCGGCCCAAATCTGCCTGGCCATTATCACGGCCCAAACTAGATCATAAATCTCCCTCTCAATTGCCCCTTAATTCCGTCCGCGCAAGCGTGACTGGGATTACCTGTTCTGACCGGGTTAACTCTTCCTCGATCTTCAGTTTTGTGAGAGATCTTCCGGGCTACTTGACTTGCTTGGTACCATGACTTGCTCGGTTGTCGCTCCGTCTGACCAACCTGTCTCCTCAACTCTGTCGCCGCCATTAATGGGGGCACGTGTCATGCACTGATTGGTCCTCGAGCGGCCAACCAATGCGTCTGTTAGCATTCAAATTTTTGGCGGTTTTTCACCCTTATATACGCCTTGTCCTCCTCTCGTTTCTTCTTTACTGATTCTCTCTGCCTTACATTCATCTAGAGCTCCAGTGCCTATTGTCAAGCCTCCATTCTAGCCATTCCTGAGCTTGTATTCGAAGAAAAAGTCATTGCCCTTCACAGGTAAGTCCTCTAACCTCTCTTTTGTTGTTGTTTCACTTGGTATTTCACACATTAGTGCACTAAACACGTAGTTTTTAGGACATGGGCACCCAAAACCATCCCTAGCCCTTCACTCTCCTTGTTGTTCTTCATTTTCCCTGATGAACATTGAAGACCTGGGGCAGACCGGGCTCCAGGCCCTCCTTTGATCCTAAAAATCATCCAGACCGAGGAAACAACCAGTTTCTCCCATCCTTAGTAGAAACCGGGATAGTCAAAGGACTTGGCCGCTCGACCGGGCTAACATCTGGTCCGCTTGGGCGACCGAGCTCCTTGGTTAGTCTTCACGACCGAGGTGGTTTGGCATTCCTCATGACCGAGCTAAAGTCAAGCTCGCTTTGCGCGACCGCGCTCCCTCTTACACTTGCCATCATTTTCTTACAAAGTCCAAGGGGACCACAGACCGTTACCAAGGCTCTCAAGGACCGAGCAGCCATCAATCCCCAGTCTGTGCCAAACCTCCTCAGCCGAGCTAAATTAGTCGGCCACCGATGGGGAAATTTCGCTTCCTTGTCGACACTCCGGCTGGCTTGGCCGTTTTCCGGGAAGACTACGGTATCCCGGCTGATGTCCACCTGGAGCTTGCCGAGATTGAGACAACCCCATGGGGCAGATTGGACCAGTGCCCCTTCACCGTGCTGTCCATCATTGAAGGAGGCCTCCGCTTCCCGGTCAACCCATTGATGACCGAATTCCTGCGCCGCACCGGGCTAGCGCCCACTCAAGTCTCCATCAACACTTACCAAATAATCAACGGGGTTCACAAGTTAAACAACTGGCTAGGCACCAACTTAGGTTTGGTCGAGATACTGCGACAGTACACACTTGGGCACACCAGTGATGGCTTCACCTATTATTTAAAAATCCGACCGGGTAAGGAAAAAATAGTGATCGGCACCCCAGAGAAGGACTTACACGACGATGACTTTTTCTGGGTGTCTGGCAACTATGAACTAGCCGACGTACCGGGCTGGGCAATTAGCAAGAATTTCGGTGAAACATGTAAACCGCGCTAACTTGCTCGATTAGTTGCCTTTCTTCAACATTCTGTACTTAACCATTTTTCTTGTTTCCTTTGCAGCAATCCAAGCCTTGCAAGCCAACTACCAATATCCCAACGTAGAAGCCATCCGGACCGTACTCCGCTACCGCCACCGGGATTGTAACGAGCTGCTCGGCTACACTCCAACTTACAAATATTCAGCTCCACGCCGGAGTAAAGTTACAGATTTTCTTCGCGCTCCGTCGCCCCCTCCAGACCCAACACTACTGGACTTGCCCCTAATCCGGTTAACTGAAGCCGAAGAGATGGCGAAAAGAAGCCGCATCAAGAATCTCCTTACTGCAACTTCCACCGAGATACCGAGCGTCATCACCCGCTCTCCTCCTACCGGTCAATCAAGCGGTGTCGTGGTGGCGTTGGCGTCTCCGGCCGCCGGTCAAGCCAGCTGAGAAACCCGTCGGGTTGGAAAAAGGCCCCGCACTGATCCCTCTGCCAAGCTGGTTGAAGAGCTGACCACCGAGCAACCCGCCGTTACCGCCAGCCCAACACCGGCATGGCGACCACAGCTCAAACACCGGGGTAAGGAGATCCCGGCAACAGCTTCAGTGAAGGGCGACAAGGAACACCTTTTCACCTTTGACCTTTCAAAAGCCCTTCACCTACCGAGCGACGTGGTTGGCAGCGATCATGTCCCTAACACCCGGTTGGTGAAGTCTGTAGTGAAGTCCATGACCAGGGTATGAGTCACAAATTTCTACTCAAATTTTCACAAGTGTTTGCACGGCTTCCTCTCTAATCAAACTTTCTTCTTGCAGGTCATCCAGAAGCAACACTTGGTCATGGAGCGCATCCATCGACTGCGGCAAAAGGCGAATGACACTGCCAGCCAAGTCCAAAGTCTTCAAACCGAGCTTAGCCGAGCAAAGTCTTCGCTTCAAGTGGCTAGTGCTGACAACAACAAGTTGCTCGGTCAGCTAGGAGATGCCGAGAAAAAGAGGGATGAGCTCTAAGCTGAGCAAGACGCATTGAAGAAGTCAAGGGAGAAAGAACTTGAGGATGCCAATAACGATGGCTTTAAGGAGGCTGAAGACAGCTACAAAAAGCAAATCTTTGCCACCCAAGACATCTACTTTAAAGCCGGTTGGAAGGCTGCCTGCGATAAGCTCGGCTAAGGTCCCGAGACCGACGTATTTACCTCTCCGCCAGCTGCCTTCCTGCCGGTGCACCTCGTGTCATATGCCAACGATGTCTTCAGCGCGTTGCAGGTTGAGGCCGAGGAAGAACTCACCAAAGAAACCGAGGCAAATACCGAGGAAGAAAGTAGCCAGGAGCAGCCTGGAGAAACAAAGGCCGGTGTCCAGAAGCAAACACCATCGGTTAATCTGGAGGCAGCTGATGACGAATTCACCAATCTTTCCCCCTTAGCTTAGTTTTCTTTTCCTTTGCTTTTTGCTTTGCACATGTAACCGGGCTGTCTGCCCTAACTTTTGTACTTATTTTCCATCAATGAAAAAGCTCAATTTTCTTTAAGTGTTTGCACGGTTTTAAGGCTGAGCAACCTCAACTGGACAAAATACTTCGGCAACACTAACCATCTTGCTTAACTTAATTAACCGGCAAAGACATCTCGGTTGCAAGCATATAGTTGAATAAATCATCAACTGTTTCAACCGGAATAAACATCTCGGTTGAGCATACCTAAGTTGAACAAAACATCAACTTTTTCAACCGGAGTAAACATCTCGGATGAGAATGACAGTTGAGAAAAACATCAACTCTTTCAACCGGAGTAAATCATCTCAGTTGCGATGTCAGAGTTGAGAAAATCATCTACTCATTCAACCGGAATAAATCATCTCGGTTGCAATCTCAGTTGAGCAAATCATCAACTCGTTCAGCCAGAATAAATCATCTCGGTTGCAATCTTAGAGTTGAGCAAATCATCAACTCGTTCAACCGGCGTAAATCATCTCGGTTGCAATCTTAGAGTTGAGCAAATCATCAACTCGTTCAACCGACGTAAATCATCTCGGTTGCAATCCTAGAGTTGAGCAAATCATCAAATCGTTCAACCGGTATAAACCATCTCGGTTGCAATCTTAGAGTTGAGCAAATCATCAACTCATTCAACCGGCGTAAATCATCTCGGTTGTAATCCTAGAGTTGAGCAAATCATTAACTCGTTCAACCGGAATAAATCATCTCGGTTACAATCCTAGAGTTGAGCGAATCATCAACTCATTCAACCGGAATAAATCATCTCGGTTGCAATCCTAGAGTTGAGCAAATCATCAACTCGTTCAACCGGCATAAACCATCTCAGTTGCAATCTTAGAGTTGAGCAAATCATCAACTCGTTTAACCGGCGTAAATCATCTCGGTTGCAATCCTAGAGTTGAGCAAATCATCAACACGTTTAACCGGAATAAATCATCTCGGTTGCAAGTCCTAATTTAAAAGCAACAATCAAAATGCTAAGGCAAAGATGAGACACTTCTATATATTGACAAAAAGAATGTAACATTCTGAAATGTAAGGCAAAAAATTCCTTTGCATGAAAAGAAAGCAAAAGCTAGAAATAATACAGTTTGAGGTTGGCCGCATTCCATGGTCGGGGTATTCCTCTACCATCCAAGTCCTCCAAATGGTATGCCCCCTTGCCAGCCAGACCGATTATCTTGTAGGGTCCTTCCCAATTTGCCCCTAGTTTGCCTTCACCTGGCACCAGGGTATTGCCTATGACTTTCCTCAAGACCCAATCACCTACTTTGAACGGTCGGGGGTGCACCGCTTTGTTGTATTTCCTTGACAGCTCGTGCTGGTAGGTGGCCACATGGATGAGGGCCTTTTCCCGGTGTTCTTCCACTAGGTCCAATTCCAGGGCAATGGCTTCGGCGTTCAGCTCGAGCTCAAAACTTTCACTTCTGAGGGTGGGCATACCAACTTCCAAAGGGATGACCACCTCCATGCCATATGCCAAGGCGAAAGGAGTCTCCCCGGTGGAACGCCGCGGGGTTGTTCGGTACGCCCAAAGGACACTTGGAAGTTCTTCTACCCACTTTCCCTTGGCTTTCTCAAGCCTCTTCTTCAATCCATCCAGAATGGTCTTGTTTGATGCTTTGGCTTGACCATTAGACTACAGGTAAGCCGGGGTAGAATTGTAGAATTCAATCTTCAAGTCTTCACAAAATCCCCTGAAGAGGCGGCCGTCAAATTGGGTGCCGTTATCTGAGATCAGAATTTTGGGAACGCCAAATCGCGTGACCACATTCTGCCAGATGAACCGCTTGACATCTTTCTTCTTGATTGTTGCCAAAGGCTCAGCTTCAACCCATTTAGTGAAGTAGTCCGTGGTCGTGATGAAGAACTTCCGGTTGCCTGGTGTCGTTGGGAGCGGTCCCACTATATCTAGCCCCCACATCATGAAGGGCCAAGGGCTGGTGAAAGCAAGAAGTTCCCTGGCCGGCTGGTGGATCTGGTGGGTGAACTTCTGGCACTTTTCGCACTTGCAAACATACTTTTGCGCGTTGGCTTGCATGCACGGCCACCAGTAGCCTTGCGAAATAGCTCGGTATGCCAGGGACCTGCCTCCTATATGACTACCACAGATGCCTTTGTGAATTTCGTACAGGAAGTCTTCCATGCTACTCGGGTGCACACACTTTAGGTAGGGACCGGTGAAAGACTTCTTGTATAAAGCGCCTGATGAAGAGAGCCAAAACCGCCCGGACTTCACCCGCACTTTATGCGCTTCCTTCTTGTCGGGTGGAAGGGTCCTTTCTCTGAGAAAGAGGATTATTGGGTCCATCCAAGAAAGACCTAGCTCGGCGCAGAGAACTTCTGTCTGCCCGGTTTCTTCAATACTGGGCCTCGAAAGGAATTCAATCAAAAGAGGGTTGAGAGATGTGATGTTGACCACAGAAGCAAGGCCGGCCAACTCATTTGCTCGGCCGTTTTCTTCTCGGCCAATCTGTTGAACCCTGATCGCCTGAAATCGCTTGATGTGGTCTTTGACCAGAACTTGGTACTTCATCATTCTGTCATCCTTTGCCTCGTAAACCCCAGAAACTTGGTTAACCACAAGTTGGGAATCACTGTAAACCATTAGCTCGGATGCTTGCATCTGAAGCGCGCTCTTGAGACCGGCCAATAACGCCTCATACTCTGCCTCATTGTTGGATGCGGGGAAGCCAAGGGTGATAGAATGTTCGATAGTCAATCCGTCTGGCAAAATCAGAACTATGGCCAGCCCGGTACCGTGATAGTTCGATGCTCCATCAACAAAAAGTTTCCACATCTCTCCAACGAAGAGCTTCTAACAGTCAGATGGGTTTTGAGAGGCTTGAAGGTTGATGGGATATCGGTTGCTCGGCTTTGCGGCGTCAAGTTCTGTATAGAGCGGTTCCACTTCAGCACCCCTGGCGATTCGGTGGCGGACTCAGCAAGTTGATCCGTAATGCCTAAGTCCGTAGGCGAATCGCTAGGTTGCGGTATGATGTCGGCCGCAGGCTCTGTGCTGAGAGGTCCCGTGGCTTCCCCCCTTGGCGATGCGGTGCCGGACAGAGTAGGTTGGTCGGTCATCGCATCACCGGGCTGTGGGAGCGTGTTCACTGAAGGTGCTTCGGCGGGGCGCGCAAGTTCTGCGTCGCCAATGCCGCCAAGCTGTGGTATTTCGGTCGAGCTCGCATTCAACTCTTCATCTGCCCCGACAATATCGACCGGGCATATCGGATGAATTCCAGGTGAGAATTCAGCAACGAAGTCGGCCAAAGTCTGGGCTTTTATGGCAGTACGTGGCTAGAACTTCACATCAAACTGTCTTAATTCGACCGCCCACTTAAGAATCCGACCGGAGAAGTTTGCCCGTTAGAACAAAGCTTTGAGGGGGAACTCGGTCAAGACGATGATGGTATGGGCATGGAAATAGTGTGCCAACTTCCTTGAAGCCATCATCAAAGCTAACGCAAGTTTTTCCAGCGGCAAGTACCTTGACTCTGGTGGTAACAAGGTTTTGCTGACGTAGAAGATGGATAGATGTTTAATTCCTTCCGACCGGACAAGCATTGTACTGACTGCATGCTGTGATACGGCCAGATAAAGGTAGAGTTCTTCTCTGGGCTCCGGTGTGACCAACAATGGCGCTGACGACAAATACTCCTTGAGCTCGGCCAAAGCCCGGTCACACTCTTCATCCCATGAGAACTATGATTTCAAGGCTTGAAAGAAAAGGCGGCAACGATCTGATGACCGACTTATAAATTGATTAAGCATGGCGGCCATTCCGGCCAGAAGCTGCACGTCTTTAGCCGAGCTGCGCTGTTTTAACTCTTGCACGGCTCGGATTTGTGTAGGGTCTGCTTCAATACCTCGGTTCGAGACTAGGAAACCCAAAAATTTTTCGGATCCCACGCTGAAGGCACACTTAGACGCATTCAGGCGTAGCTTGTGCTTTTTGAGAATGGCGAACATCTCGGCCAAGTCGGACAAATGGTCTGCTTGATGCTGGCTCTTAACCACCATATCATCAATATAAGCCTCCATTGTCTGACCTAGCAGAGGAGCGAACATCTTGGTTACCATCCTTTGAAAAGTTGCCCCGGCGTTCTTCAAACCAAAAGGCATGACTCGGTAGCAGAAGAGTCCCCTTGGTGTAGTGAATGAAGTGATCTCTCGGTCGGGCCCACACATGGCAATCTGATGGTAGCCGCGGTAAGCGTCCAAGAAACTGAGCCTGTTATGTCCAGCTGTCAAGTCCACAAGCTGGTCTATTCTAGGCAGAGGGAAGCTGTCTTTCAGACAAGCTCGATTGACGGTCTTGTAGTCAACGCAAACTCGCCACTTCACATTCTTTTTGGGCACCACGACTGTGTTTGAAATCCACCGAGGATAGTGCACTTCCTGATTTGCTCACGCCTCAAGCAAGTTCTTTACTTCCTCCGCAACTACCTCGACGTGATGCAGCGCCGATCTCCTTGTTCGCTGAATGATCGGCTTGGCTCCTGGGAAGACATTGAGATGATGGCATATAAAACTCGGATCGAGACCGGGCATGTCATAAGGCGACCATGCAAAGACTTCGATGTTGGCCATCAAAAACTCAACCATTTCCGTCCTTTCTTGGGCTGTAAGGCTTGAGCCGAGCAAGAAGAACTTGTCCGGATGCTCTGTGTCGATTCGCACCTCGACCAATTCCTCGACAACTTTGTCCTCGGCCTTGGTGCCCACATCGTTAAGGACTCCCTGGTCCTCCGGTCCTTCTATCATTTAAACGAAGCCTTTGGCAACTCGGCTACTGTTGACTGCCACGAAGCATTGCTTCGACATGACTTGATCGCCCCAAATCTCCTTGATTGCCCCCATAACCGAGGGAAATCTCATCACGTAATGATAGGTCGACGCTACGGCTTGCATAGCGTGAAGCCATCCCCTTCCAAGGATCAAATTATAAGTAGATTGCACCTGCAACACCCAGAACTCCACTTGTTCGACCACGGATTCCGCTTTGACCGGCAGGATAATCTTTCCCAAAGGCCACTCCGGTTGTGAGTTGAAACCAACTAGTGGCAAAGTTGCCGGGGCCAAATCTGTATCTCGGAGCTTGAGCTGTTTGAAGGCGTCGTAGTACATGATCTCGACCGAGCTTCCCTGATCGATCAAGATCCATTTGACATCAAATTCTTTGACACGGAGTGTAACCACCAGGGCATCGTTGTGCGGCGTCTGAATGCGCTCTAGGTCTCTTGAGGAGAAACTGATCCCATCTTTTTCTTCGGTCTTCCCCCTCTCGATCACAGGCTGAACCGACAAAACTTCCCTCATGTGTTCTGCCTTCTTGATCATACCTCAGAGCTCGTATACATGCGCCGGCTCCACTATACCGTGGATGACATTAACAACCCCTTATGGAGGCCCATCTCGGTCATCCGGTCCCCGCGGGTCAACCGGAGCTTGATTGGCCTTCACGCCCCCATCAATGTAAAGGTCCAGGTGTCCGGCTGCGACTAGCTCTTCCAAGTGTTGCCTCAAAGGCAAACAGTCCTATGTCCGGTGGCCTCGCTCCCGGTGAAACGTGCAACGGTACCTCGGATTGAAGCCCTTCTATCCGTTGCCTAACTTTGCAGGAAACCGGACATACTCCTCGTCACAGATTTCACTAAGTATGCGATAGATTGGAATCTTAAAGACTGTGGTGATGCCTATCCTTGCTTTCAACCTTCTGTTTGCATCGGCTACGTCATCCCGGGGGTAGTCATGCCGGTCATTCCGACGTCCCCTACCCCGATTTTTGCGATTTGAGCCATGGTTCGATTCCTCGGCGTGGTCACTCGATCGTCCGGACTCTTGTCCGACCGCGTGCACTTTCCCAGCCGACCTCTTGTCTATTGCTGCCGGAGTTGCCTTCACGGTAGATGCTGACGCATCATCCTCTACTCGGATGTGCTCATTGATGCGTTGCATGAGCTGGCCCATGGACGTCGGCTGGTGCATGGTAAGCGAGTGCCGTAGTCTATGTCCGACCGGGAGACCACGCTTGTATTGTGTGATTGCAAGGTTGACCGAGCAGTCCAAGATCTCATTGAAGATCTTCCAATATTTGGAGTTGTATGCCTTGAGCGTGTCGCACTGTTCCATCTTGACGCTTAGTAGGTGATCAACTTCCTTTGGTGTTTTGGTGTTGGTTTTGAAGCGTGTCACAAAGGCTTCGGCCAACTGCTGCCACCTTTCGATACTCCCCTCCAGCAGCCTCTCGAACCATTTCAAACCCAACTCGCCCAAACTCGATGGGAAGATTAGGCACATAAGAGCTTCATTCCGCCTGTGTCCAGCCATAACCTGTCAGAAGTGACTTACATGCATATACGGGTCAGTTTTTCCGTCGTAGAGCATGAACTTTGGCTGGTGGAAGCCCGCCTGAAGTGGCGCTGTCTCTATATCCACGGAAAAAGGAGTGGCGCTCAGCCTCACCAAGTCTGTGTCTACAAAGAGAGGCGCGGCTAGGCGGGGTGGAGGCATTCCAACGTCCTCGCTGGCGTGAACCCCATAGGATAGCCGCTGGAATGCCGGCACCCTCTGGGCCTCCCGCCGGCGAGCCCGTTCCTTCAAGACTGCCCACAAATCCTCTGAACGAGAGGAATAAGAATACCTCAACATCGTCGCCAGACGTGAAGGTTGATAGGTGCTGTCTTGCGCACTGGACCTATGCACATGCGCATCAGAATCTCCAACCTGATAACTCCTTGTGATTGAGATGGACGGAGTTTTGACCGCATTTGCAACGGGCGGGGTTGCGCGCCATCGTGGTCTCCCACTCCAAAGATCGCATTTAACGGCGGGATTGGGTACGCTCACTGTGGTCTCCCACTCCAGCTACACCCTTCCCTTTTACATGCCGCTTAAGATCCTCCATCTCCGTCGCCATCCTATGGATGACGGCATCTTGGTCCCTGAGCTTGTGTTCCAGGCGTCTGGCGTGCGATTCTCTCCACCGCCGGTGTCCGTCCGGACCCCGAGAATGACCAAAGCTTCTTTCGTGCTTATCCCATGCGTCTTTGGAATGTCCTCCTAAGGGAGTCTCTAAGTCCGCCATGTTTAGAACGGCGGGGGGTCCATCTCTCCGTCTGGTAAACTTTCGGGTGGCTCTATCGATGGCGGACAACGGAATCTCGTCGTTGTTCACCATGAGAGGCGATTAGATGAACTCGGAAGACAAGGTTTTGAATGTAGTTCCCACAGACGGCACCAATTATACGGGGAGCAAATATTCCGGCTAGCCCGTACTCCTTTCTTCCAAGCTCTTGTTTGTCCGATTGACCTGCGAGCACCACGACGGTGAGCTACCCGGCGATGTGTGGTCGGAAAACCCCTCCGACGATCAAGTTAGCACACACCTTGGGATCAAGAGAGAGGAGAGAGTCGAGTGTAAGTATTTTTCTTACCAAATGTTCATCTGCCTTTGCGTGGGGGGCGCAGACATGCTTATATACCTTCTGCGCCCCAAATCTACTCCTAGTGATCTCTTAACACATGGTGATGCTATCCTATCTGTCAGCACAAATCTTGCTGAACATCACCTAACCCGACTGCCAACCCACTCCACTAGGAACTCGGCAGCCGACTTCAGCATCTCGGCTGTCAACAGTCGCGTTGTGCAATTGGCCAGAGCGCTCCGCTCGCCGCGCTCCGTTTCGACCGAGCTCGGTTGCATCCCGGCATTGCCGAACTCGGGACAGCTCACGCTGGTTTACCATCGGCCATCCTGCCGAGCTAACTCTTGGACCGTGGAATAACCACGCCTCGCTTGGCGCCCGACATCCCACTTGACCGGCTTCTATATCACTAAGCCAAACAGCCCGGTCCAACCACGCTTTCCCTTATCCGAGCAAAACCTCTCAGGATGGGGCCGTGATATTGCGGCCCAACCTTGTTCGGCCAACTCTGTCCGGCCCAAATCTGCCTGGCCATTATCACGGCCCAAACTAGATTATAAATCTCCCTCTCAGTATCTTTCTCACTAAACAATTTCATGGATTATCATAAAAAAATCAATTATTAAATCTAATATCATATTCTCATTTCTATTTGTTAAAAAAAAAATATCATTTCTACAAAACACATGTAAAAAATTCTCTTTGTGTGGGGATATATTTTCTGAGTACCAACACGTGGCAAGGTGATGCCGACGTGTTGGCCGAGGTGCCACGTGCCTTGGACGTTGTGCCGAGGTGATCTCGAAGATGCCGAGGTTATCTCTGAAGATATCGGAATCCGAGATAAGCGGATAAGGGACATGAGTCCAAGGATGAAGAAAGACTTCAGGATGGATAAGGATAACACTCTTACGAAGTTTATCCTTATCTCTTGAGGAATCCAAGGTAAGTACTGAATTGGAGTCCATAGAAGTTAGGCTTCTAGTGGGACTAGGATTGAGTAAACTATAAAAGAGAGGCACCCCCGTGGGTCTAAGGTACGCAATTTATGGTTTGAGCAGTAAATTTAGCACTTGATTATCTTTGAGAGATATACTGACTTGATCGTCGGAGTGCCCCTGGGTGGAAAACCACCGCCGGAATCTTCTCTTTCTGTGCAGGTCAGCAAGGTGCCATCTATTCTGCCAGTGTTCTGCAGCTGAATTACTAAACGGGCAATGTGGTCAGAAAATCACTCACACAATTTGGCGCTATCTGTGGGAAAGAAAGACGAATAGATGGCCAGTAACGGATAGAAAGAAAAGATTGGGGACGACGCTCCTACTGGGAGTAGCAGACCTATCAACCTTGACGTCGAAGGAGACAACCACAATACAGAAACTCGTGACCAGGGCCACGGAGGGAAAGACGTCGGCCAGGAGGGCGACACTTCGAAGAAGACAGACCAAAGTAGGTACTATAATGAAGATAGCCTCCAGGTATGGAGGGACATGTGCCTACGGAGGGATGATGAAGTAAAAGAATTGGCAAACAAGTTGGCGGACCTGCAGTCGGTTGTCAACTTCATGATGCAAAATAATGTCATGCAGCCACCATACCCGCTGCAGGACACGCCGATTCCAGCAACAAATACCCAGAAGGGAGGAAGGAAAATAATTCCCGAAGTACCTCAGCACACCAGGAGCGGAAGGCACTCTCACCCGCCTTCCAGGGAAGTCGGATGAGAGGAGCCGAGACAAGAGGAGTCCCAAAGGACGTATCACACGAAGGACCCAGAGCCCAAGGAACATCGGCATGTTCAAGGGTAGGCACTCTGCTTTGACACAACCCATGGAGAAAGATCAAAACAGGCCCACCGTGAGGCCGAAAGTAGTGTGCCAAAAAGACTAAAGCCCAAAGATAGCTGAGCTCCAGGGAGGAGTAAAGAAGACTTGAGAGATTACCTCAAGAGGAAGGAACAGAATGCCGAAGCCGAGGTCACCTCACCCGACAAGCCAAGGACACCATTCTCGGTAGAACTGGACAAATTTGAGGCTCCAAAGAGATTCAGTATGCCGAGGTTTCAAATATACGATGGTAAGTCAGACCCTAACTTCCACGTTGGATTATTCTTGAACTCAATGGTGTTACACAGTGGGAACGAGCTGTTGCTCTGCAAAGTGTTCCCCTCGTCCTTCGGGGAGATTGCATCAGATTGGTTGCACAAACTGCCAAAGGGAAGCGTGAAGACTTGGGAAGGCCTAGCCGAGATATTTGTGGCCAGGTTCGTGACAAACAAGCTGCAGCCACTAAGGGTGGACGCATTGATGGCTCTGAAGATCAGCAAGGATGAAGGCCCTTAGGGCCTATGCGAAAAAGTACTATGAGGTGTTCAATCGAATACCCGAATGCAACCAAGAGGTGGTGGTCGTGTCTTTCAAGAACGACCTAAAAGATGATTGTCCACTACGGAAGTCTTTGGCAAAGACATTGCCAAAAAGCATGGAGGAGCTCATGGCAAGAATCGAGAAGTACGCCAGAGCCGAGGAGGATACATCGGGGAATAAGGAGGTAAAGCAAGAAAAAGGGAACGGCTCACCGAAGCAAGGCCGAGGTAACAACGGATTTAACAAATCGGAGATAGAATTGAGGGGTAAACAGGCAGTGACGACTGTGTTCTGAATCCCGGTCTACAAAGTCCTGGATCAAATCCGTAATCAACCTTATTTCAGAGCACCAGTAAAGGCCCCAGGGGAATACATGGGAAGGAACGTTGGTAGGCATTGTGCTTACCACAATGAAGATGGGCACCCAACTCAGGGCTGCAGAGCCCTAAGAGCACACTTAGAGGACTTAGTAAGGCAAGGCCATCTGAGGGAACTTGTCGACGAGGCCAGGACAAGAGAGGAACAGACAAGATTGCCTCAAACACTAGCAGCCCCGCCACCCCCAGCACAGCAACCACAGGTAGGGGGACCACGGGTGGTTAATGTAATTCACTCACAGGTGAACAAAATCGACATACGAGGGGAAACCCAAAAGGTAAGACACCTACAGCACGTGAACCAGGTCGGACAGAAAAGACCTCGGTCTGAAAAGTACCAGGGACCAATGATAGCTTTTATTGAAGCCGACCTAGAGATGGTCCAGTATCCGCATAATGATGCCTTGGTAGTATCCCTCCCGGTTGCGAAATGCCAAATGAAACGCATCCTAATTGATCAAGGCAGCTCCTGCGACATCATGTACGTTAGATGTTACAAGGAGCTGGGCCTCCACCCAGATGACATGGAGGGATCCAGTGGCCCGATGGTCAGCTTCAATGGAACGCCGACGTGGCGACTCGGCGCAACAAGCCTGGAAGTACAAGCCGGCACTAAGAAGATCAGGACAGAATTCATCGTGATTGATACACCTTCACCTTACAACATCATCTTGGGAAGGCCATGGTTACATGCAATAAGGGCAGTTCCCTCAACGTTGCATCAACTATTGCGGTTCCCAACAGAACATGGGATTGAAGAAGTCAGAGGAGATCAATTGCAGGCAAAAAATTGCTCCATGGAAGCAATGAAAACTACCTGCAACATTCGAGAACCAGGGAAGGCAGAGATCGAAGACGAGGACATGGAGGTCCTAGATGATGTCGGCAAGGAACCAGCCGAGAAAAGTGAAGAAACACTAAAAAAAATCCTTGTCCAGGAGGACGATGAAGAACGCTTCTTTCTTCTCGTCTAAAAGAAGAGGAAAGAGAACTAGATGGTTTTTTGAGAACAAACATAGAGGTGTTCGCTTGGACACCTTATGAAATGCCTGGCATTGACCCCGAGGTCACATGTCACAAACTGAACGTCGACAGGTCAGCCAAACCTGTAATACAACGAGCCAGAAGACCGATGTTGATGTACGTTGAAGCAGTAGAGGAGGAAGTAGACAGACTTCTGGAAGCCAGAGCCATCAGAGAAGTCAATTACCTGACATGGCTATCAAACACTGTGGTAGTAAAAAGGGTCTGTGTAGATTTTACGAGCCTGAACAAAGCCTGTCCCAAAGACAACTTTCCTCTACCCAAAATTGACCAGTTGATGGATGCCACATCTGGACATGGAAGGATGAGCTTCCTGGATGCTTACAGAGGGTATCACCAGATAGCCATGTACCCCTCAGATGAGGAGAAGACAGCGTTTATCACCCCAAAAGGCCTGTACTGTTACAGGGTAATGCCTTTTGGGTTGAAAAACGCAGGAGCAACTTACCAAAGGTTGGTAACCAAGATGTTCAAACACCTGATTGGCCAAACAGTAGAAGTCTACATCGACGACATGGTCGTGAAGACCAAGGAGCCAAAGGGTCATCTTGCCGACCTAAAAAAGGTCTTTAACATCCTCAAAACATATTGGCTCCGACTCAACACATCAAAGTGCGCATTTGGAGTCAGATCTGGTAAATTTTTGGGGTACCTGGTAACAAGAAGGGGCATTGAGGCCAGCCCATATCAGATCAAGGCCATCCTAGACCTACAGAGCCCGACATCAGCAAAACAGGTACAAATGCTAACCGGAAGGGCTGTAGCCCTAAACAGGTTCATAAGCCGAAGCTCAGACAAATGTAAACCTTTCTTCAACTTGGTGAAATAGGCCACGGACTTCCTGTGGACTGAGGAATGTGAGGCCGCTTTGGCCGACCTAAAGAAATACCTGACCACGGCGCCAGTCCTCTCAACACCTGAACCTGGGAAAGAACTATTTTTATACTTAGTAGTGTCAGAACACGCAGTAAATGCAGTGCTAATCCGAGAAGAAAAAGGGGAGCAGAAGGTTGTTTACTATGTAAGCAAAACCTTGGCCGATGCAGAAACAAGGTATCTACCACTAGAAAAATTAATGTTGGCCTTAGTAGTGGTTTCAAAGAAGCTGAACCATTACTTTCAGGCGCACAAGATTGTGGTGCTAACAGAGCACCCACTGAAGTCCTTGTTGCAACAAGGAGACTTAACTGGAAGAATAGCAAGATGGGCAGTGGCCTTGGGCCAGTATGACCTGGAGTTCAGGCCGAGAACAGCAATCAAGGGCCAAGTTTTAGCCGACTTCATGGCCGAGTTCACACTAGAATCCATCGAACATCGAGCTCCGTTGAGCCAAAATGAACGATGTCCAAACAAGCAAGGAGAAGCCCAACCTAAAGCAAAAGAACAAATGAAGGAGAAACTCAGACCTTGCAGCATTTACATCGGCAACTCCTTTCGACTGTTCGTTGATGGGAGCTCAAACCGACAGGGAGCAGGGGCAGGAGTAGTATTGATATCTCCAGATGGAGAAATAATAGAACAGTCCATTCGTTTGGGGTTCAAGGCCTCAAACAATGAAGCAGAATACGAAGCACTAATTGTAGGGCTGAAGCTGGCGGCAGCAGTAGAAGCTGATAAGGTAATAGCCTTTTGTGATTCACAACTTATTGTTAACCAGTTAACAGGAGAATTCGCAGCTAGAGACGAGAGGATGTCGGCATATGCAAAAGAAGTCATCAAATTGGCAGCCTTGTTCCATAACTGCCGACTTCTTCAGGTTAGCCGAGATGGTAACAGCCATGTCGACGCATTGGCCAACCTAACAAGTTCAATGCAAACTGGAAAAAGAAGAACAATAATGATCGATTATTTGTCGGGCCCGAGCATAGAACCACCAAACACAAAGCAAGAAACAATGTGTGTGGACATGAGGCCAAGCTGGATGGATGCAATTGTTGCATTCCTAAAAGAAGGAAAACTGCCAGAAGACCATAAGGAGGCACACAAGGTCAGATTGAAGTTGGCAAGATTCAATTTGACAGCAGATGGACATCTCTACAGAAGGTCCTTCACTGGACCCCTTTTAAGGTGCGTATACCCTTTGCAGGTTGAAGATTTTTTATATGAAATTCACGAAGGAATTTGTGGAAGCCACGCTGGGGGCAGATCACTTGCTCACAGGGCCATTACCCAGGGGTATTGGTGGCCCTACATGCAAAAAGATGCAGAAACCTGCGTAAAGAAGTGTGAACAATGCCAAAGGTTTGCACCTTTGATACATCAGCCAGCTGCTGACCTAAACCCGATATCCAGTCCATGGCCATTTGTCCAATGGGGCATGGATCTCGTTGGGCAATTGCTCCAAGCAACTGGGCAAAGGAATTACTTACTGGTAGCAACAGATTACTTCACGAAGTGGATAGAGGCAGAACCTCTTGCCAAAATCCGAGATATGGATGTCAAGAACTTCATATGGAGAAACATCATCACCAGATTTGGGATTCCAAGAGCTGTAGTTGCCGACAACGGAACACAGTTTGACAGCAAACTCATCAAGAACTTCTGCGCGAAATTCAAGATCAAGAATTACTTCTCAACACCAAGTTTTCCCTAAAGCAATGGGCAAGCAGAAGCATCCAACAAAGTAATCTTGGATGGAATAAAGAAGAGGCTACAGGTAGCAAAAGGGAAGTGGGTAGACGAGTTGCCCAATGTACTCTGGGCATATCGGACTACGCCGAGAAGATCAACAGGGGAAACCCCCTTTGCCATGGCTTACAGCACAGAAGCAGTCACCCCACTGGAGGTCGGCATCCCAGGGATCCGAACCCAGGGAGTTGAAAACGGAACAAATGATATACTCTTAGCCCAAGATATGGATCTTTTAGAAGAAAGAAGAAAGAAGGCTGCAATTCAACTCGCAGCATAAGAGCAGCAGCTTGCCAGAGCTTACAATAAAAAGGTCAATCCAAGGGATTTTCAGATCGGCGACTTAGTCCTGAGAAAAGTTGTCGGCAACAAGAAAGATCTCAGAGAAGGCAAGCTTGGCCCAAACTGGGAAGGACCCCACAAAATCACTTCGGTATTGGGCAATGGAGCCTACCGACTTGAAGATAACGAGGGCAAAGTATTGTCAAGACCATGGAACACTTGTAATCTGAAATTTTTCATTCATTAGATGGTCCTTGTTATTTTTTCCCGACGTCATCAATAAAATCTTAGCAGAATTCTTCCACACTTATGAACTGATAAAAGACGCACAATGTTATTTCTGAATAATGAGAACCCAAGTGGAACTCAGGTTCACATTGGGGGCAGGGAGAAGAAGAATATGCTTAACACTTGTTGAAATTTATGAAAAATTTACAAGTTGAAGTTAAGCCGAGATTATTCCATATCTTCACTTGTTGAAATTTGTAGCAATTTACAAGTTGAAGTTAAGCTAAGATTATTCCTTATCTTCACTTGTTGAAATTTGTAGCAATTTACAAGTTGAAGTTAAGTTGAGATTATTCCTTATCTTCACTTGTTGAAATTTGTAGCAATTTACAAGTTGAAGTTAAGCCGAGATTATTCCTTATCTTCATTTGTTGAAATTTGTAGCAATTTATAAGCTGAAGTTAAGCTGAGATTATTCCTTATCTTCACTTGTTGAAATTTGTAGCAATTTACAAGCTGAAGTTAAGCCGAGATTATTCCTTATCTTCACTTGTTGGAATTTGTAGCAATTTACAAGCTGAAGTTAAGCCGAGATTATTTCTTATCTTTACTTGTTGAAATTTGTAGCAATTTACAAGCTGAAGTTAAATCCAAATTATTCCTTATCTTCACTTGTTGAAATTTGTAGCAATTTACAAGCTAAATTTAAGCCGAGATTATTCCTTATCTTCACTTGTTGAAATTTGTAGCAATTTACAAGTTGAAGTTAAGCTGAGATTATTCCTTATCTTCACTTGTTGAGATTTGTAGCAATTTACAAAGTGATTAAACCGAGATCATTGTTTAAAGCTTGTTGAAATTTGTAGCAATTTACAAGTTGGTTAGAACGTGATCACTGTTTAAATACTTGTTGAAACTTGAGAAAAGTTTACAAAATTAACATTGAATATTATATGTTTTACACTTGTTGAAATTTATGAAAAATTTACAGGTCAAGTTCTTGCCGAGGTAAATCATCAGTTATGATATCCGAGGTATGTAACCCCGAGAAGATTACACAAAGAGGGATGAGTTTATAAGACATGCAAAATATTCTAAGTATAGAATCATACAGAAGCAATCAAGAGAAAATAAAGATTGAAGCATTCAGAGAGAACAGTTGTAGTTTTTCACAAAAAAAGGTACAATCAAAGAGTAACTGTTCAGAAGACGGCACATCGGCCATGTAAAAAGCTCGCAGAGTACAAAAGACAAACGAAGAAAAGCATGAAAACTAAGATTCTCCAACATCGGCAGCAGGCTGAGTTTGGACGTCGGCGGACTGTTGAGAAGCTACCTCGGCTGCCTTCTCTGCCGCGATCTCCGTATCAATTTGAGCAATTGTTTCATCAACACTTTTTTCAGCCAGAGGAACGTCGGATGATACCTGCTGATGGGCAGTCTCCTTAGAAACCCCCTCAACCTCCTCATCTTGAGTCAAGACAAGGACTTGCTCAGTTTGGGGAGGAGACTTGGCCCCAACCACTCCCTTGGATTTCCTCACCAAGGCCTCATCCTCATCATGATTCTCAGATTCAGATTCATCTTCAGATTGAGCTGGAGATGGCGGTGGAGGAAATGGAAGATGAATGGCGCTGGCATTCCGAAGAGGCGAGTCCTCGGGGACATTGAGCTTCTTAAGAGGGGACATTGAGCTTCTTAAGAAGGGACATTCAACCAAGGGAGAAACCCCTGTTGCATGCCTGCTTCACTTGTTGGTCATAGGCCTCGGTCACATCGGCCATACCCTGATTATATGCCTTTTCATTGGCATCTTTTATTTCAGCCGCTTTAGTGGCCAAGGCATCTTCAAGCTCCTTCTAGGCCTGGGCCACCTTATCTTCAGCCTCTTTTAGCTAGGCTTGAAGAACTTTATTTATTGCCTCGGCAGCACCAGCTTTTTCCTCGGCATTATCCCTTTCCTTCATGGCAACCTCGGCCTGGTCCTCGGGCACTTTCATCTTTGACCGTAGGCTCTTAGTTGTTTTCTGAAGTGTGGTGACTTCCCTTTTTTTTCCGGCTAACTTTTCACGATTTTGAAAAGATTGCATGGAGAAAGAGTGGGCATGCTGGATGGCTTGAAAATGGAAGTGTTAGAAAACTATTCTAAGTGTGAAGTAAAGAGAAGGAAAGAAAGAAGAAGTACCAGACAAAAACACTTACTTGAATAGAATGTTGCAGCATCAAAGCGTAGTTTTCATATTCACTAAACTCGGTGTTTCGCTCTAGGTCGCCTGGGAGAAGCAGTGCAGTGCTAAGTGCAACGCCGACATTTATATCATCAACGCTATCACTAGCCATTACAGGCTTATTTTCCAAAGTTATTTCAAGGGCCCAAGGGGCATCAGGCTTCTTTGACCCCGAGGTCGTTGCAGATGACCTCGGCCTTTTCGACTTAGTGGATTCGGAGGGAAGGGCTTTAGCGGACCTCTTCGTAGGGACAGAGGCAGTTTTTTCGCTTGGAGCCAGCTGGGAAATTGGCAAAGTGTCTTCAGCCTCAGCCTGAGTCACTTTGGCCTTTGGTTGAGCCTTTTTAACTCTTTTTGGCTTGGGTGGAAGCTGTGTTTGAATTGGTAGAGTATCGACGTCGGTTGGGACACTGGCTAAGAGATCTTTGGCCACAGGTTTTGTGCGACCCATCTCAGCTACAAGAACAAGATGTCGGCGACGTTTGCGTTGAGATGGTGGGATTAGATATTGAGCCGAAGTAGATGGCTATTCTACTGGATCGGATGTCGACCCTTGATCAGCCCGAGATGTTGATGCGGCTTGTGGAGTTGTAGTAGAGGGAGGAGATAAGCTCTTTTTCTGTCTCTTGGGGACGTCGGGAAGAGTAGATTTGTATGTCAGAATGAAGTTGAGAAGCACAAGCGCTTTCTTTTTATGGACTGGCAAGTCCAGAAGTTTCTTCAAATCCTTGCTGGGAACAAAGGATTGGCGAAAATTCTTTGGTGGCTTACGAATATCTGCAAGAAGAACAAGCCATCAGGAACAGATAAAGTATTTGGGACTTTGAAAGAAGACAGGTAAATCAGAACGCTGGGCTCTTACCCTTGCCCTCTAAAACTGATCGAGGAAGGGGGAAGAGGTGGTGGTCCTCGTCTGGAGCAAACTCCCAATTTTCTGAGATAATGAGGTAATCATCTGCAGTCCCCTTGTTGGAGTCCAGGAGGTCGGCTACAATTTTGAACTCCGTGGATCTCGGCTTAAGATAATAAATGTAGCCTTTCTCTTTCAAGTTAAGGCTGCACATGGTATAGCAGTACTGAACGTCGGCTAAAGTGATCCTAACGTTTTCCTATTTAGCTAAAGCTATGATACCGTAGATCACCCGGTAAGAATTGATAGCAAGTTGCATGGGGTTCAACTTATAATAGTGAAGAACCTCGTGAAAGAGAATGTTGAGTGGAAGCCGGAGTCCACACTCTATAAAAGCTACAATGGGAAATAGCATTGAATTATCTGTGGGCATGACAGAATCGTCATCTCCAACCAGCCTCAAATGGACATCGGCGGGAATAGAGAACTCTTGCCTAAAGTACTCAAGTTTGGTTGGGGTGTCTACCCTATGTTCTCATATACCCATGATATCGGCGTAAAGGTATTTAAGTTCAGAAAAGAAGATGTTCTTAAGGGTTATTGGGACCTCGGCAAAACCTAGGTAAATGCTGGTAAGAATTGTTTCAATTTTTCCTAAGAATTGGTAGGTCTACAGATAAATCACAAACCTAAATCTATGAGAACAAAGATTGAAGGCACAAATCTGGAATATAGAGAAATAAGAACAAAGTTTCAGAATCAAGAACAGAAGTGGGGCTCTCGAAAGCATAAAGAAAACAAGAAATACAGGGTCAAGAACAGTGGCAAGAAAGTGGTGAAACAATGCAAGTGTTCAGGACATGGGCAAAAGAAGAATCAACGCATACAGATGCATAAATTCGACAAATCAAAATGTTTGAACAAAACAGTAATAGCAACAAGTAATGAGGAATATCAAAGGAATTGAAAAGGCAAAAGGAACAGTTTCTTACCAGAAAAAATGGAGCCGATACAAAGATCGCCGAAATCAGACGACGGTTACAGAAGTAACAGAATGACACAGCTTCACTAGAAAGGGGAAATTAAGGCAGTTGCAGAGCTTGAAGTCTGGAGCAATGGCGGATTCAAGAGAAGAAAGCTAGAGAGAGGAAACGTAAGAGAAATCAAAGTGCAAAGTGAAGAGGCGAAAAGAAGGAAAAAAACAAGTTTTGTCAAAAACTTGAAACGGCGGCAAAGATAGAGCAATTAATGCTCCTTGAGCAACGTATACGTCAGACGGCGCCTGCAAATGCCAGACGGATTTACAGGCGCGTCACAGGCACGAGCCAATGAGGATACAACGCGTGAGTAACACGGTTGAAAAGTGATGTATGACAACTCATACGCATGAAGGAGTTCATTTGAAGTTCTTATTCTTTGAAGAAGACTTGTCAGCCTGAAATGAATGATCTCAGCTAAGGAGTTCTTGAGCCGATGTACAGAAAGAAGTACCGATATAGGTTCCATCACCTCAGAATGCCGAGGTAATAGAACCTAGGGGGTAGTTGTGGAGATATATTTTCTGAGTACCAACACGTGGCAAGGTGACGCCGACGTGTTGGCCGAGGTGCCACGTGCCCTGGACATTATGCCGAGGTGATCTCGAAGATGCCGAGGTTATCTCCGAAGATATCGGAATCCGAGATAAGCGGATAAGGGACAAGAGTCCAAGGATGAAGAAAGATTTCAGGATGGATAAGGATAACACTCTTAGAGAGTTTATCCTTATCTCTTGAGGAATCCAAGGTAAGTACTGAATTGGAGTCCATAGAAGTCAGGCTTCTAGTGGGACTAGGATTGAGTAAACTATAAAAGAGAGGCACCCCCGTGGGTCTAAGGTACGCAATTTATGCTTTGAGCAGTAAATTTAGCACTTGATTATCTTTAAGAGATATACTGACTTGATCATCGGAGTGCCCCCGGGTGGAAGAACCACCGTCGGAATCTTCTCTTTCTGTGCAGGTCAGCAAGGTGCCATCTATTCTGCCAGTGTTCTGCAGCTGAATTACTAAACGGGCAGTGTGGTCAGAAAATCACTCACACACTTTGTATTAAAAAAAAATCTAAATGATAGAAAGGGAACGAAGACGGGCGCGTTTGTATCATTTTCTTCTCTTTTCTTTTTTCTGTTGCTTTTTCTTTCTTTCACCGTCCTTTCTTGGAATGGCCATCAAAAGCTCCATGTTTCTCTTCTCTTAAGGTCATGTTTCTTTGGTTAGATATGAGGAAGGGAACTAAGAAAATGATGAGATTAAATAAAAAGATTATTAGTGTAGTAATATTAGGTTATAGATTTAGGATAAAGAGTATTATTAGCACATCACGAAATTAGTAATATTACAGATAGTATTAAGAAAATTAATATATTTTTATTTTTACTATTTTTTAATAATATAATTTTTTTATACTTTTTTAATTCACTTAATTTAGAAACACTTAAAAAATACAAATTTTGAGTAAAAATTATGGGAAATTTATTAGAAAATTATTTTTCAAGTGTTTGTATCCCAATTAGTCCATAGAATATTTTTATATTCTAATAAGTCCTATTATTTGGACATTGGATCTACCAAATCCTAATTCTCATATTTAAGGTATTTTATGAACATTTCTACCTTTACAAATATTTTTTGAACGGTTAGTAATTTGTTGTGAACATTCATATTTTACAATGTGAACATTCACATTGATGGTGTGAACATTCACATCACGGAACATTTACAATGTAAATGTGAATATTATTAGGGATATTTTGGTAACTATGTCACTCATAAGATTTATTGGAACATAAGAAAATAATGCGGACTAAATGAAATATAAGTAGGCGAAAAGGGATTAATGAAGAGGTGCCCCAAAAATTATTTAAAGATTCACTAAATATAGACAAAAAAAAAATCATATTTTTTAGTGTTTATTAAAATTTTTAAATATTTCTTTCACAAATAAATTATTTGAAAAAAAATAATAATCCATCTTATTTAATAAATTAACAAATGCAACTTTTTGAAAAAAAATAAAATAAAACTATATGAAATTCTAATAATATCTTTTTGTTTGATGTAAAACAAGGAGCATAATTTTCGTTCAACTGTTAATCTCTTTACTCAATTTCTAATACCAACAGCCATGTTAGGGGTGGTTTGAGATGTTTTAAATAAGTGTATTTTTTGATTTTTTATGAAATATGAGTTGGGTTTGAAGTGATGTGATAGAGAAGTGGTATAATTTAAATAAGATGATGTGAAAAGTTTGGCATCTCTCCAAAAAGATAAAAAGTCAAAAAATTACTCAAAAAGTTAAAAAGTTATCACTATTCACCAAAAAAATATTAAAAAATTAATTTTCCACACATCCATACAACTCAGCAATCAGCGCTGTGCAGCGTTTGTAAAAAAAAATTGCACAGTTTGGGTGCAATTTTCACACACTGTTGTTCGGCCCGTAGGGACCCATCACAGGTCCCGTTTTGATAATCTGAATCGTTGAATGTGTAAAACTCGTCGAGTACTATATGTCTGTTAAAAAGCACATTGATCGGATATCGATAATTACATGAACAAATCAGTTTTGTATAAAAAAATGGATGGTGTTATAATTAATGATTGAAAAAAAAACAAATCTGATCAGATAGCTATTGATATCCGATCAACGTGTTTTTTTATAGACATATAGTTCTCGACGAGTTCTACACATTGAACGGTTAAGATTATCAAAATGGGACTCGTGATGGCCCCCACGGGCCGAACAAAACCGTCCAGTGCAATGCTTGAAATGTAGTCAATAATTTCTTACCATCAATTCGGCTGTGCATATTGTACAGCTGTACAACACACATCTCTAATCTTCTTTCACACACTTCTTTATACAAATTTTTAATACACATTTTTTCATAAAAAGTCAAAAAGTTAACCCAAATATTCATATTTTTTTCCTCAATTTTTTAGTCCAAAAAGGCAAAAAGTGTACTTATTTAGGACACCACAAATAACTTCTAAATAGGACAGTGACTTTTTAATTTTTTTAATATATGCCAAATAAGGCCTTACTTCTACCAATAATAAAATTATTAGTTTAAGAGAATAATTAATCTATCACTCATGTTCCTGAAATTACTAATCCAAGGAAACTTATCATTCATATCCCTAACCAAACAGTCATTAGTTAGGTGCACCCCCAAAACATGGCCTAAACTCTTTATGTATTGTTGTATATATTTTCTTTCTTTCCATGACTCTCTAGAACTCCTCTGTATATCCTTCTACCCATTTCAGTCTGTCCTCTTCTTTACTCTCTCTCTCTCTCTCTCTCTCTCTCTCTCTCTCTCTCTCTCTCTCCTCTCCGTGCGTTGTGGTTTTAGTTTCATTAGAGTGAGATGACTGAAGCAACACTGGATTTTCTCATAATGATCCGTAACAGTTAGTTCAATCAAAATTTATCCAAAAAAAACAAAAAAAAAAGTTATTTCAATCAAAATGAGAAGAACCAAATTTCATCTCTTCAAGGATTGAATTGCTTGTAGTTAACGCTGTATTGAATAATGATGGGTTTTGAGGATGAAATAATGGTGGGTTTTGAAGACGAGGCGATGAAAATGAAAGAACAACTCACAGGAGGACATAAACACCTCAATATTATCTCCATTGTTGGAATGCCTGGACTAGGTAAGACTACGCTTGCTAGAAAAGTGTATAATGATCCTCTCATCATGTATCAGTTATATATTCGTATGAGAATTTGTGTTTCACAAAATTACCAAACTCAAAATGTGTTACTTGGCCTTTTAAGCTCTATTAAACATAGAAATGATATTCATGAATTGAGTGATGGAAAGTTAAGTGAATTGTTGTACAAATGCTTGAAGGGTAAGCGACATCTTGTTGTGATGGATGATATTTGGGATACTAAGGTGTGGGTTGATTTGAAAATTTATTTCCTAATGATAACAATGGAAGTAGAGTATTATTCACTAGTCGGCACGAAAATGTGACTTTGCAAGTAAAACCTAGTAGCCCTCCTTTTTCTCTACGTTTGTTAATGAATAATGAAAGTTGGGATTTGTTTCGACTAAAGGTATTTCAAAGAGAAATGTTCTCTAGAGAGCTCGAGGAGATAGGAAAGAAAATAGCTAAAGAATGTCGGGGACTACCACTATCAATTGTTGTGGTAGCTGGAATGCTTGCAGATGAAGAGAAGAGGCAAGATTGGTGGAAGCAAGTTGAGGAAAGCATAAATTCGCCAATGGGTGCCGATCCACAACTATGGATGAAAACATAGCATTGAGTTATAACCACTTACCTCATCATTTGAAGCCACACTTTCTTTTTTTTGCAGCATTTCCAGAGGACTTTGAAATTCCTGTGTGGAAGTTGATTTGGTTGTGGATCACTGAAGGATTTATTCCAAAGATGGGGGAAAAAAGCTTGGAGGATGTTGCAGAGGAATACTTGATGGATTTAATTGGTAGAAATCTCATATTAGTTTCCAAAGGAAGTTTGACGGTGGAATCAAAGCCTGTGGAATCCATGCTTTGTTGTGTGATTTTTGCTTGAAGAAAGCAGAGAAGAAGCATTTTCTTCAGCAGATTTTGTGTAACCGCCATCTTTCTTATTATAATTCATCAAAGCATTTTTTGTTTAATCGTCATTTGTCCATGAATGATATAGTAATTTTTTGTGCTGTTAGTTATATAATTGCTTCAGCTCCAAACATCAGCTCTTTCTTGTGCTTTAGATCTGGATGCACTCAACGGTATCGTGATTTAGTTTTTCCATTCTTCAAACCTCTTAAGGTGTTGGACATAAGTTGTATCAAGATTCTCAGGTACCCCTATGAGATAGAACAACTAGTTCTTTTGAGGTACTTGGCACTTTGTTTTTCACGGTACTCAGAAACCTGCATTCCAACTTCAATATCCAGCCCTTGTAATTTAGAAACCCTTATTCTTCATACATGTTATCTTACACTACCTCTGTGTATTAGGAAGATGATAAGGTTGAGACAATCTCCTTTTTACTAGAGAAGGGATGCATGAAATTAGAAAGCGATGTTCCCGTGCTTGCTATCCCTTCTTGTTGAATTGCATAGAGACTCTCTCATTGGTAAATACATGGTCTTTCCAGGATTTCTTACTTTTTACTCTGAATCTTAGGAAACTAGGATTCTAGGGAAATATGGTGTATAAGGGATATTTGATGTTTCCTCATTTAGACTTTTTAAACCACCTCCAAGAGTTGAAGTTGTTTAATACAGGCTTCAAACAATTGCTTTGGTTAGGTAATCTTGTTGGAAGAATTAAGTTCCCCATGAATCTTAAAAAACTGACTTTGAAGAATACCCGTCTAAATTAGGATGAGATGTCAATTCTTGGCAAGTTACTACCCAACCTTAAGTGTCTCAAATTAGTTCAAGATGCCTGTAGAGAACTAGATTGTGAAACAAGTGATGGAGAATTCCCTCCACTCAAATTCTTGAAAATAAATTCCGTGCCACTTGTGGACTGGAAAGTTTCCTGTAATCACTTTCCTAAGCTTCAGGGATTAGTGTTGATTATGTGTTATTGCCTCAAGAAGATCCCATCTGAATTTGGGAATATACCTACACTACAGATAATTGAGGTACATGGTTGCAATCCTTCTATTGCCAAATCTGCAAGGGAAATTAAGCAAGAACAAGAAAACACGGGAAACCAATGGCAGCAGATTATTGAGTCAAACAATGAAAAGTGCGTGTAAGTGCATTAACTCTATCAAATCAAGCTTTTTGTTTACATGTATTGTATTTTTTTTTTAGTTCATTTCTTTCTATGTTTATTTTGTTATCATTTTCTTTCTTCTTTTTATCTTCTCCTCTTTTCTTTGTAAGTAGGTGCTGCAATAGATGCTAGATTTGAGATTCATAGTATCAGTTATTCAAATTAATAAAATCCTTCCATCATCCTATCCTTAAACTAATGAGGACCATCATATGATAAATGAATAGAAGCTATAGTGATGATTCCCATGGTATCAAAAGTGACCCAATTAAAATCTTGTAATTTTTCAAAAAATTTGTTGCTCTGCTCCCCATCAACTATCCCAACATTTGTGCCATTTTATCAAATTTCATTCTTCCAAATCTTGTACCCTTCATCCTTTTAGAGAAGACTAGACCAAAAGGTGAATTGACTCAATGCAATTAAGCACCAATCTACGACTGCTAACTTCTTGGCTGGCATCTGTTTTTTTTTTTTTTTTTTGGTGTGTTATTGGGTGTCTTGGTATCTTGCCAACCCTTTGGCTCTCCTATGGCAGCAACATCATTGGTTTCCTTTGGGTGACAACATAGTTGGGGTTTATTATGCAGAGAGTCCTCGGAAAAGTAAACCACACCAAGATAATTGATGGTTTTGCAATTGAAGAATAAGAAACTAAGTGGATAGGTGAGAAAGCTAGGGAAATAGAAGATACAGGTTTTAAACTATATTATAGTGACAAGGATAGACATAGGAATGAGGTAGGAATAATAGTTGTCACGGGTCTTGTAAAAAATGTAGTTGCGGTCAGGTGATATAATTATGTTAGTTAAACTAGTTATTGGAGAGAATATAATGAATGTTATTAGTGCATACGGCCCCCAAATAGGATTAGATGATCAGATTAAGAGATTTTTGGGACCAAATGGATGAGGTATTATAGAAGATACCCGTAGGAGAGAACCTAGTTATAGGTGGTGATTTTAATGGCCATGTAGGAATAGATGAACCAAGATATGAGAGGGTGCATGGTGGGTATAGTTTTGGTGATAGAAATGATGCTAGAGAGAGTATTTTAGATTTTGCGTTGGCTTCTTGACTGGTGGTGGCTAATACTATGTATAAGAAGAGAGATGAGCATTTGATAACTTTTAAGAGTAAGTCAATTAAGAGCCAAATAGATTACTTTCTAGTAAGAAAAGTGGACCGTCTAACATGCAGTGATGATAATGTGATTCTTGAAGAGAGTCTGACGTCTCAACATAGGATAGGATTTTGGTACTAGAGTTATGTCTTAAAGGGCAATATCAAGTTAGGAAGGATAGTGGGACCTAAAAAGGGAAAAACTAGAAATATTTAAGAATAGAATGGATAAAGAAGGTACTTGGGACTTGGAAGATGATGCTAACATTATGTGGAACTCGATGGCCAATTGTATAAGGAGAATCACAAGAGAAATCTTGGAGAGTCGAAAGGAAATGGACCCAACTTAAGGGAAGCTTGGTAGTGAAGGGATGAGGTTCAAGCAGTAGTCGAAGAAAGAGTGCTTTAAAAATTGATAGAATGATAGAACTGAGGAAAACCTTAAGAGCTACAGATTGGCTAATAAGGAGGTCAAAAAGGTAATGAGAGAGACTAAGTTGAAAGCCTGTGATGACCTATACACTAGACTGGATAGTAAGGAGGAAGAGAAAATGATATACAAACTTGCTAAGATAAGGGAGAGGAAAACAAAAGACTTTAATCAAGTTAAGTGCATCAAGAGTGAGGACTCTAAGGTGTTGGTGAAGGATGAAGAGATTAAAGAGAGGTGAAATTTTTTTTTGAGAAGTTTTTAAATGAGGAACATGAAGGTAGGTCAAAAATGGAGGAAGTAAGCAATAATAAGGAAAACCAAGACTACAGGTTTTATCGTAGGATTAGGAACTTTGAAGTGGAGATTGCATTTAAGATGAAATCGAATAACGCTTTAGGACCCGATAATATCCTTATTGAAGCTTGAAAATATTTGGGTAAGAAGGGAGTGGCTTGGTTGACTAAGTTATTTAGCAAAATTTCGTTAACTAGGAAAATGCTAGAGGAGTGGAGAAAGAGTATCTTAGTGCCAATCTATAAGAATAAAGGAGATGTTCAGAACTGCAACAACTATAGAGAAATCAATCTAATGTGTCATATAGTGAAAGTGTAGGAGAGAGTTATGGAACGTCAATTGTGCGATATAACAGAGGTGTCAGAGAATCAATTTGGGTTTATGTTTGGTAGGTCAACAATAAAAACGATCTATATTTTGAGGAGAGAAATAGAAAAGTATAGAGAAAAGAAAAGAGACATTTATATGAATTTTATCGATCTTAAGAAAGCATACGATAGAGTGCCTTAGAATATAATATGGTGGGTGTTAGAGAAGAAAGGGATGACAAAAAGTTACATTGATGTGATTAGCAATATGTATGAAGGTGTGGTGACCACTATTAAATCGCCAGTTGAAGAGACAAGTGAATTTTCAATTACTGTAGGGTCACACTAAGGATTAATCTTAAATTCTTATATTTTTGCTTTAGTTATGGATAAGTTGACGAGAAATATTTAGGATGATGTGCCATGGTTTATGCTTTTTGCAGATGATATCATGTAAATGGATGAGACTAGAAAAGGAGTTAACACTAAGTTGGAGATTTGGAGAGAAGCACTGGAATCTAAAAGATTTAGGATAAGCAGAACTAAGACAAAGTAAATGGAGTGTAATTTTACTAACAGTGACAATGGAAGCAGATGAGAAGTGAAGATTGAGGACCAAACACTACCTAAGAGTGAATATTTTCGTTATTTAGGATCGATTATAACAATGGCTGGGGAGATTGGAGCGGATGTAGTCCATAGAATTAAGGCAGGGTGGCTTAAGTGGAGAAGTGTATCTGGGGTATTGTGCGATAAACGAATACCCACTAAACTAAAAAGGAAGTTCTATAGAACGTTTATTAGACCAACAATGTTATATGTGACAAAATGTTGGGCAACTAAGAAACAATATGTAGATAAGATGAGTGTTGCTGAAATGAGGATGCTTTGGTGGATGTATGGCAAGACTAGAAAAGACAGGGTTAGGAATGAGTATATTCAAGAATAGGTAGGATTAGTACCGATAGAAGATAGGTTGAGGGAGAATAGATTGAGACGGTTTGGTCATATACAACAGAGACCAATAGAGGCAGTAGTGAAGAGATGCGATCTGATGTGATGAGATGAAAGTGTTAGGAGAAGGGGTAGACCTAGATTGACGTGGGCTAGTGTAGTAAATAGAGATATGAATCTCTTTAATTTTACTAACGATATGAGAAGAAGGATTCATGTAGCCGATCCCATTTGATAGGATTTAAGGCTTGGTTTGGTTTGGTTTGGTTTATCACAAAGTGAATAAGAGCAAGAGGGACAATCACAAAACACACTGAAATCAAGATTTATGTGGTTTGGCCTAAGCTACGTTCATGGAAATCTCACAAATGAATTCTACTAAGTCAAAAAGAAGGATGCTCCGAAGAGCTACAATGGTGAGAAAACAAAAACTCACAAATAACAAAAATCACCAAATCCAATTATAAGTTCTCTCAAATTTTCACCAAGCTCAAGTTGTATTTCACAATACAAAATATGAGAGAAACAAGCAATGTTTATAGTGGAAGAGTCATTTCTAAATCAAATCTAAGTTGACCAAAATAAGTCCTCCCACAAATCCTAACTCAATAAGAAACATAAAATATTAAAGCTAAATTAATTTGAGAGTGGATATAAGCCAAAAACTAGCTGGATTTTTGGCATAGCAATGATGTTTTTTCCCATAGTTGCTTTGTTGTTTCTATGTTGTTTTCTGTTTTTGTATAACTTTTCAACTTCATTAATATAATTTTTTCATTGGTCTGGAATGATTGTAATGGATATGGAAGCAATGGAGATGGTGGTGGTGGTGGAGGTGGAGGGTTGTGGTAGTGGTAGTGGTAGTGGTAGTGGTGGTAGTGCCAGCGGCCACTGTCGTAGTGATAGTGAAATGATGGTGCTGTTAATGGCGACAATGGCAATGGTGGGGGAGGTGGTTTTAATGATGATGATGGAAATGGTGGTGGAGGTGGTGGTAGTAGTAGTTTTCCCAATGGGAGTGGTGTTGTAGTAATGGTGGTGAGGACATAACCTTGCACATAGATGATTATGCATAAACAATAATAAATTCAAGAGTTAATTACCAAAAAGTCCTGTCTACATATTTGGTGGTAGCTTAGGTCCTGTCAAAAGTTTTTAAACCAATAAGTCCCATTTATAGGTAAAAAGACGTTTTGTCCTTTAATCCCAAAACTGAAAATGTTCTCAATTTCAAAACTGAGAATATTCTCAATTTTCAAATAGAGAATGATTTCAGTATATTATTATCAAAATTAAAAAAAATTTGTTTGGCTTCTGAGAAAAGTATGGGATTGAAAAGAGAGATAATTCTGCGAATATTTTAAGAAATTTATAATTATCAATTTTGAGAAATTTCTCAGTTTTTTCATGATTAAAATTGAGAATATTATAACTGAGAAGGTTCTCAATTTTAAAAAACTCTCTCTCTCTGCAATCTGTCTCAATCTCCCAATTGGTTCTCTCGTCTTAGCTATACACTTTCTCTATTCGATTGAAAAACAAAATCTAGAGCTTCTACAGACTAACAATGGCTATCTCAGTCCAAAACCTCATCAAGGAGCGCAAATATCCATTCGTCTTCTCACAAAGACCCATACCACACCCACCAATCCTACTTCCTCTACCAATCCTTCTTCATCCCCACTTCACCTGAAAATGAATTCCCATCATCATCACCAAACACCAAAGCATGTAAACCCCAGGAACAATTTCAGACAACAAACAACCCACTTTGTGGACACCTTTCATGAAAACAAGGACCTCAAAACCTTACTTGAAAAGCTCAAAAAGAGAGGATCAGACCCTCTTCAGATATTCAAAGATGATAGGGATTGGACCAAAGATCACTTATGGGCTGTCCTTACATTCCTCCTACATTCCTTAAGATCCAAGGACAAGAATTGAAGCAATGGTAATACAAACTGGGTCAGGGATTGATTGAAACAGGGATTGATTGAAAAAGGCCTGAGAAGGCGGAAAAGGGTCGAGAACTATCGAGGCGGCATGAGGGGAAGAAATTTTGATCTGGGTGTGTAAATTGGCGGCGACGAGGGCGGTGTAGAGGGATTCGATGGCGGTTACGAGGAGGGGGGAGGAGGAGGGGACGGTGGTGAGGACCTCGTCGCCGACGGAGATGGCGGTGATTTGGGTTTTGGGGAAGAAACCATCTTCAGCAAGTTCCATTTTGAAGAAAAAAGGATAAATCGGGATATTAAAAATTAATGGGACTTGAAGGATCAAATGATTTTATTTAGGACTTAATGGAGTATAAGTTCACAAAATGGGACTTATATATAAATGCCCCTAAATTCAATCAACATTAACTAAAAAAATTTTGCTACTTATAATTTTGTAAACTTTTATACATTTTAAGGGTCACTTAAGTGATACAAGTTGTAATTATTAAATGGACTTAATTAATTTACACTTGATACATTCAATTTTAGGGATAGTTACGGGTTAAGTTCTACTCCAAATGTTCATTCCACACACAAAAATATATCTAAAAAGTCTCAAAATGTTTTCATTATCAAAACAAGAAGCAAATATGTAAAACAATTCACTTAGGACTAGTGTAAATAAGTTTAATTTATAAGACCTGCTAGTAATTATTCTTAAATTGTTTTAGGTACTGAATTGAGTTATCAAGTCTCATGTATAACATTTTTCATTTGGTCAAGGGAGGTACTATATAGGGGGCACATGGGGTTGTATGGTTAAAGATGAGCAAAGCTGACACTCCAAATATATGCATCAGTTGCTATTGGTCATTTTCTACTACATAAATTTGTTACCTCTGCTTATTTCAACTGTTGTGCTAGTTTTTATTTTATTAAAGTAATGTCTACTTCAAAATTTCTAGTTGTTCTAATGATAGTTATCTTAAAATGTTTCCCTTTTGTAAATGTTCTTTCGTTATTATTATTATTTTTTAATAACAAAAATGAGGTCAAACAAGTCCCTTAACATAGTTTTTTAATAAAAAAGACATCCCTTAAAAGTTTTTAATGTATAAAGTCTTTCGAAATAAACTTTTCATGGATCATTGCAGAATTGAGTTTGATCATGTGATAGTAGCGGGCGATCACTACAAATCTTTAAAACTATTTCGAGCATTGGCAATAAGGACATAAATATCATGCAGTTTTATTTTTATAGATGAATTTTTGCTTTTTGTTATAATATTTGATTTTGTTCAAACCGTATGCTCTTTGTAATGGTGTAATTTGGCTATTTTGAGATGCAGGGAAGGGATATGGAGAAGATAGGGGATGGACCTCTAAACCGGATGTTACTGGGAGGAGATAGGGGATGAACTCCGTAGATAGAGCATGCATGCTTATCTAGAAAATATTGGCAGAGCATGTATGCTTGTCATGGAAAGTGTGAATATATCTGTTTTGTTTATATTTGTTGAAGTGATGAAAGAATGTAAAAGAGTTGGCCATCTATCAATTGTTAGTCTTTTAGTCATTATTTATAACTGGTTTAGTATATTTCTCTTGGTGTGGCTCACCCTATATGGGAACATCATTTTTAGTCTTGGTAGCATGCCACCTCCAAGGACTTAGCTTGGAAGGCTAGTGGCGGATGGACTTTTGTTTGTCTTTCCTTTTGCGGTGTTACATGTAAATTCAAGCCTAGGGCTTAATGTGTAAATGAGCTAGCACTCTATTTTCTTGTAACCAAGTGTTAACTTGGAAAAGTAAGCCCTTAGGGCATTTGCTTTTGTTGTTAACATGTATGTCGTTTTGTAATAGAACCTGTTGAATGAAAGAACGTGGATCTTTTTTATATCGTAGCATGTCAATATTGTTGGGTAAAATGTCATTATTTCCAGGGCGTTACAACTTGGTATCGAGCGTCTAGGGTTGAATACTTTGGGTATGTGGGAAGTGATTAGGATCACAATGGGTTTGTCTCGCTTGATAGAGACTTAGGTGTCTTGTTATATGTTTATGTGATAACATGCTTATGTGATTATTTGGGTATGGGATTTAGTTTCTAGGATGTTGATTGGGTCTTTGGGTTTTAGAGTCTTGTTGGAAAGGCACTTGATCAATCTTTGTTTCTAACAGGTACTCTAACGCCTTGGGACTATCATCATCCAGGAAATGAAATTCGTAAGTGCTATATGTGTTTATGTGCTTACGTGGAATGAATTCTGATTATCCATGCATTAGGGCGTGAGTGTTTAGTTTTTACGTTTATAAATGTGCTAACGTTATGTTACCTTTATTAGGATGTCGGGGCGAGCAAGAGGTGGTAGGCGTGGTAGGCCTAGGAGGCGAGAAGTGCCATTACGGATGAGGTTTAAACGATTCGAGAAGGGGTTGGTCGAGCCAATGTGGCCGAGCGATGGGTCAAGCCATGGGTGCCTTGGCCGAGAGATAGCGAGGGCCTTAGGTATTCTCGGAGCGAAATCGAACAACCGAGGCGGACCTTCTTTCTTGAAGAGGGAGTTCTTCGGTCTAACCCGGAGGAGTTTGTTGGGGATCCTAAGGAGCCATTGAAGGCGAGCAGTGGCTAGACAGATGAGTAAAAGCGTTGAAATGCTAGGCATTGAGGATGGAGCATTGAAAGTGACCTTGGCATCCTTCGGTGAAGGAGATCTTGGTCAATGGTGGAAGTATGAGAAAGTTAAATGCGGGTGGTACTTGGGTGGCGTTTGTGAATGCTTTCCGGAGAGGTTTTTATCCGCAGTGGCTAGGGAGACTAAGGATCGGTTGCCAAGCTTAGCGGGAGGGTTTGTCCGTGGCGAGTTTGAGGCTACATTTACTAAGCTTGTCGAGGTTTGCACTGAATCGGTGGCGGCAGAGGAGCCGTTGCTCTGAGTTTGAGCGGAAGTTGAGGTGGGACCTCAAGTTGAAAGTTAGTGGACCTTACATTCGAGAGTCTGAGCATTTGGTGGATCTTTGCGGCTCATATGGAGCCGATGATGCGGAGGAGAAGAGGAGAAACATGGGGGCTCCAAGAGGGGCCAAGAGGGAGTGATGGCGGAGGCGGAGGGGTTATAACCCTCGGCCGTCCCGAGTGGTTTGGCAGTCGACTTTCCGATCTGAGTCTGAGCTCGGGAGGCGATCGAGGAGAGTTCACTGTTTCAAGTGTGGCCAGGTCACAAGGCTTCTGTTTGCCTTGAAGGCGAAGTCGGCTTCTTCGTCGGCCAGACCACAGTCGAGTTCGAGGCGGCGGCCGTATCGTGTTACAGTGTGGGCATGAAGAGGTATTGCCCACGGTTGAGTGCCACTTGGGAGCGTCTGGTTCTAGACAGACGAGGATTTCAACCACTCGATCTGTGCAGGCCTCGAGGCCCAATCCGGGGCTTCGTCCTCCAACAAGTCGATGATCCTATGCTCGAGGCGGCGAGGTAGATCGAGGCCTCTGAGCGTGTATCTTTATTACAGACCTAATCTAGCTCCATCGGTAGTGAGAGGTACCTTTTGTTTTGCAATTAATTGCTAGAGTGTTGATTGACACGGGTGCATCTCATTCTTTTGTATCTGCATTTGCATCTGTGTTGGGCGGAGTTAGCACTTTTAGCATCTCCTATTTGCGTTGTGTCACCTATTGGGGGTGAGTTAATTTTGAGGCACGGATGTAGAGGTCGTGATATAGAGGTCGGCGATCATCGACTTCCTTTTCCATTTGTAGTTATGCCCATGAAGGGCTTTGATGTTATTTTGGGTATGGACTAGTTATCGTCATACCGGCGGTTATTGATTGCTACCGCCAGAGGGTTACCTGTTGTCTATGCAGCGGGAGTTTTTCCACTTTTAGGAGATCGGGTTGGTAGTATTGTGCCCGCAGTGCGGTCCATGGCGGAATGAGCTTAGTAGTTTACTTGCTAGTTTTGAGAATGGTGAGTGTGATGAGACCCAGTTGAGTTCGAGGTAGTTTGTGAATACCGGATGTCTTTCGAGGATCTTATTAATTTGCCACCCCACCAGAGACGAGTTCTCTATTGATTTAGTGCCGACAACGCCCGATTTCTATGGCACCTTATCGTTTTGCACCGTGAGTTGATTGAGTTGAAAGTTCACTCCAAGAATTGCTAGATAAGGGCGTTAAGCCTAGTGTATCGTAGTGAGCACCGGCCCTCTTTGCTAAAAAGAAAAGCGGTGCCTTGAGGTTGTGTATCGATTCTGGGAAGTTGAATCGGCTCTGATTAAGAATAAGTACCCTATGCCCGTATAGATGACTTGTTTGACCGGTTGAAGGGTTCCGTTGTTTCTCTAAGATAGACTTGAGATCGGGTTACCACCGGTTGAGGGTCGAGAGGAGGATATTCAAGACGGCATTAAAATGCAGCGGTATGGCCATTATGAGTTTGGTGATGCCATTTGGGCTTACCAGCATGGCGATCTTTATGGACTTGATGAACCGGATCTTCCGGGAATTTTGGATCGTTTGTGGTCGTTTTGTGGATGATATTCTTATCTATTCACCCTCGAGCAAACACGAGGAACACTTGAGAGTGGTGCTTGAATTGCTTAGAGCCCATAGGTTGTATGCCAAGTTTGGGAAGTCGAGTTCGGCTAGAGAAGTCAAGTTCTTAGGTCATGTAGTTTACGGGAAGGGGTGTCTGTTGATACATCCAAGATTGAGGCGATGCAAGGCCTGGGCACCTAGAATGTGTTTGAGATTCACAGTTTTTAGGATTAGCGGGTACTACCGTCGATTTGTGAAAGATTTCTCGAGTTAGCCGCCGTTGACTAGGTTGACTCGCCAGAGTCAAATTTGTATGGGGTGAGACTTGTGAAAAGTCGTTTGAGAATTGAAGGTTAGATTGACCACCGCTCCAGTCTTGATTATCCGGAGAGGGTTGGGTTATCACGGTCTATTGTGATGCCTCACGAGAGGGTTTGGGTTGTGTGTTAATGCAAGAGGGAAAGTAGTAGCCTATGGCTCACGCGTCGATTAAAAATACGAGAAGAATTACCCTACACGACCTAGAGTTGGCGGTAATGATCTTTGCCTTGAAAATCTGGAGGCACTACCTTTATGGTGAGAGATTCGAGGTGTTCTCGGATCATAAAAGTTTGAAGTATCTGTTTTCCGTAAAGACTTGAACTTGAGGCGAGAAGGTGGATGGAGTTTATAGAAGATTACGACTTGAGTTGCATTATCACCCGAGGAAGGCCAATGTTGTGGCCGATGCTCTTAGTAGGAAATCCATTAGTGATGTAGCTTGTGTAGCCATCAGGAGTGGGAGATGTTGGGGGCACTTGGCGAGTTTGACTTATACAGGCGAATCCGTTGAGGCTATGGCCTTGTTTTCTATGGTTCGCACCTACACTTGTGACTCGAGTGTTAGAGGCACGCAGAGGTGATCTTGAGGTAGAATCCCTCGGAGAGGATCTCCAATGGGAAGGTTGAGAAGGGTTTGACGGTGTATCCCGACGAGTGTGAGATCTGAGACCGTTTGTTTGTCTGGGAGGCTGCCGAGAGGAGGTACTCAAGAGTTTCATCATTCACGCCTTGCGGTGCATCCGGGAGGTACTAAGATGTATCGGGATTTGGGTGGTCAGTTTTGGTGGCGGGGTATGAAGAGAGATGTGGCAGTCTTCGTGTCTAAGTGCCTTACTTGTCAGCAAGTGAAGGCCGAGCATCAAAACCCGGGTTTGTTACAACCCTTGCCTATTGCCGAGTGGAAGTGGGAGCATGTCACCATGGACTTCGTTGTAGGTCTTCCAAGACTTCGGGGGTAGTGATACTATTTGGGTGGTTGTAGACCGGTTGACCAAGTCGGCGCATTTCATTCCAATGCGGCGTGAGAGATTCGATAGATCATCTTGCCGACTTGTATGTTCGGGACATAGTGAGATTGCAGGGGTCCCGGTGGCGATCGTCTCGAGATAGAGATCCTCGTTTCTTTGCTAGGTTGTGGCGAGTTTGCGAGTGCTTTAGGTACTAAGTTGACCTTTAAATCTGACTTATCATCCTCGGTGATGGGCGGTCGGCGTACCATTCAGATCCTTGAGGATATGCTTGAGGTTGTGTCCTTGATTTCGATGGGACATGGGAGAGGCACTTACCTGGTGGAGTTTGCCTACAATAACGATTTCGATCTAGTATCGGTATGGCACCATTTGAGGCCTTGTATGGCCGACCTTGTAGGTCTCCGGTTTGTTGGGCGAGGTGGGTGACACACCTTTGTTGGGTCGAGTTGGTTAGGGGAGGCAGCGGAGAAAGTTGAGCTTATCCGTAGGAGGCTTATTCTGACGAGTCGTCGAAGTCCTATCTTGACCGTAGAAGAGGAGACCGTTAGAGTTTGAGGTGGGTGATCACGTCTTTACGAAGATATCACCTAGGCGGGGTTTGTTGAGATTTGGGAAGAGTGGGAAGTTGTCCCCTCGGTTTATTGGTCCTTTGAGGTCCTTGGCGGATTGGCGAGGTTGCTTATCGTTTAGCTTTGCCGCCACATTGGCGGAGTTCATGGAGTTTCATGTAAGTATGCTTGAGTATGAGCGGATCCATCACACGTGTTGGATTGGTCCGCCTTAGAGGTAGATGAGGATGCCTCGTATGAGGAGAGGCCGGCTCAGGTCTTGGCTAGGCGGGGTCAAGTCCTGGGGGGTAAGACCATCCCTTTGGTTAAGGTTTTGTGGAAACATCACGCGAATTGGAGGAGGCCACTTGGGAACGTGAGTTGGGAGTCCGTGAGAAATATCCGGACTTATTTGTTGATGTGTAATCAAGTGTTGCAATTTTGTAATTGTAATGAACTTTAAGAACATTTGAAATGTCTTAAGTTGTAAAACATGGTGTATGTTTTGGTTAATGTAAATGTTGTAGAACTTGCCTTGTTATGGGAGTTGATTATAATATTGCATATGTTGGCTATATTATAGAAATAAAATTGTATCATGATTATTGCTTATGATATAAATTGTAAACCATATATGTGGGAAATGGTTGAAATGGAAAGAAATTGCATGTTGAAATGTACATGTTGAGAAATGCCTCTTAATAGGAGATGGATGACCCGGTAATGGGTGAATTGTTAAATGTTGTGTTATGACATTGTTTAAAATGGAGAAAAAGGCTTGCTTTTCAAAAACTTGTTTTAATTTGGGGACGAAATTCTTTAAGGAGGTTATAGCGATCCGGGTTTACCCTTGTTGTCTGATGATCCGGACGTGTGTCCGTGGATGTTAGTAGTGGATTGTTGTCTGTTTCGTCCTTTCATATATTGTACTTGAGTTATAGGATGTGTTGGGCGAGTTTGTTTGAGTTGGTTGTATTCGGAGCCAAGGGTTCTTTGCCCGAAATTTTGTCCTTCGCTCGGCGAGAGTTGGTCGCTTCAGCGGCGTTGAGTTTAATGTCGGTGGGTCGAGCGAGCGGCCGCTTCAGCGGCGGCTGCGTCTGGTGGAACTGAACACCATGATTTCGCTCGAGCGGTGATTCTTCGCTTCAGCGATCTGGTTCGATCTTCGCTCGGCGGCGGTTAAATCGCTTCAGCGTCGTCTAATTCTGAAGAAGGTCGAGTTCTGCTCGGCGAGCTTTTCTTCGCTCGGCGAGCTTCTAGGATGTTGGCTCGGCGAGACCTTTTGGCTCGAGCTACGGTTTTTCGTGTCAGTACTCGGCGACCAAGTCTTCGCTTCGGCGAAACTGTTTATATCGATTCATGACTAGCGATCTAAACTTCACTTTTTGAAGCTTTTACTTTTTAAAACCCTAAATCTGAGAGCCTCTCTCTCTAGACTTGCCTTCTCTCTAAGAAATCATCTCCCTAGAGGGTGAATCTTCCCTAAGTGCTTTGTTAAAAAGGTAGAGGGTGACTTGGGCTTCGATATAATCTGAAAATATTCGGTTTTGGAGCAAGTTGGGTGTTGGGTCTTCATCTCCTTTTGAGCTCAAACTTTGAGGTAGGGATATCCTACTCTTTTTATAGATTTTGTCTTTGAATTTTAGCATTTTGATATGTTGGTAGTTGTTGTGAAATTTTGGGAAACTTTGGGCCATTGTGTAATTTTACAAAAGTTGGGGTTTTGTCTATAATAAACCTAGAAGCATGTTTGGTATAGAAACATGGAATTAATGTTGAAACATTAGTGAAATTGGAACCTAAGGGTTGTAATGTTAATTATGGAAATGTCCTAATTACATGGATTTATTAATTTGAATAATTAATTGTGGAAAAATGAGAATTGAGATAGAATTGGGTCATGGGTTATGACGATGGAAAGAATACATTGATTTTATGTATTGATATGTGATGTGTATAATTGTTATATATATGCATTGTGTTGTGTTGGAGGAGATAGGGGATGGACTCATGGTTTAGGGAAGATAGGGGATGGACCTCTAACCGGATGTTCTTGGGAGGAGATAGGGGATGAACTCCGTAGATAGAGCATGCATGCTTATCTAGAAAATATTGGCGAGCATGTATGCTTGTCATGGAAAGTGTGAATATATCTGTTTTGTTTATATTTGTTGAAGTGATGAAAGAATGTAAAAGAGTTGGCCATCTATCAATTGTTAGTCTTTTAGTCATTATTTATAAGCGGTTTAGTATATTTCTCTTTGGTTGGCTCACCATATATGGGAACATCATTTTCAGGTACTGGTAGCATGCCACCTCCAAGGACTTAGCTTGGAAGGCTAGTGGCGGATGGACTTTTGTTTGTCTTTCCTTTTGCAGTGTTACATGTAAATTCAAGCCTAGGGCTTAATGTGTAAATGAGCTAGCACTCTATTTTCTTGTAACCAAGTGTTAACTTGGAAAAGTCAGAAGCCCTTAGGGCATTTGCTTTTGTTGTTAACATGTAATACGTTTTGTAATAGAACCCTGTTGAATGAAAGAACGTGGATCTTTTATATATCGTAGCATGTCAATATTGTTGGGTTAAATGTCATTATTTCCAGGGCGTTACAGATACACAGCCGTAGTGCGTTACCTCTGCGATGTGTAGCACAGGGTTAGTTGTCGATTGGATTTTCGAAGGCTGAAAGTGGAAGAAGAACCACTAAATCTACTTAATTGGAGATTTGGAATTGCAAATTTTGTGATTATGCTATCTAGCATGTGGAGAAAGAGTATGTCAAGACATTAGATTGAAGATATAATGCAACTTTTACTGTGCTTTTTGAGTGATTTACCTTCCCTGCATTTTCAGTCTATTTTAGTCTTTATACTACCTAGCACATGTGTTTTTAGCTAGAAGGATATGATTGTTTTTCTTGTTTTGCCGGTGGTGTGTATGTCTCTCCTATTTTATTCTTGAAAAATAGTTTTCTCAAATTTAATTTTCACAGTAAAATAGTTTTCTCAAAAAATTACGTAACATTTATCATAAAATATATAACATACACCACAAACATATGTAACAAGATGCATATAGTACAGAATTTCCCTGAAAGAAAAGAAATCCCTAAATTTTCACAAATTGGATTCTATCTTCCATATCATTTTCCTTGCCATCCTTCCGTTTTTGCTCACTTTCTCCCAGAACCAAATAGATCCACCGCAAAGATAGGAAATATCTTATTATGATATTGGGTAGAAAATGAGTTGAATCAAACTAAGTAATAAGTTGTTCAAATTTGATTTGATAATTAAATGATTTTAAAATTATATTTAAATTTGACTTGTTTATTTAATGAGCTATTTTAAATGAGTTTTGAACAAGCTGAACACGAGTTGAGTTTGAGTGGTTGACTTGTTTATCTTACTTTTTATACATATTTTTATATTATTTAATATATAACAATATATTTATTTTATTATTTAAATAAATGTTAAATGAACAACTAACTAGCTGAGTTTTAGTATGTTTAGACTTGTTTATTAATATTTTAATGAGTTCGAGCTCTAATGCAATAAAAATTTAATGAACTGAGTTCGAACGAGTCTTTATCGAGCCAAACTTGAGCTTTGCTCAAGAACGTCTCTATTCATTTGCAACCCTTGTCATAATTAATTATAACCAATATCACAATAAATTATAACAAAGTTATAGTCTACATCATAATATGTCACAATCAAAGATCATAAGAAATAGTAATTGGACATATGTTATGTCATTTTTTTTTTTTTTTTGGAAGGGCATAGTATAGAATTTTCCTAAATTCTGAAGGCATGGGGTGTTGCCTTGCTATTATCAAACAGTGGTGATGTGAATATAAAAAAAAGAAAAAAAAAGAAAAGAAAATAAAATAAAATAAGAAAAATATCTAGACAAATGACTTGCGTAGTTTGGTTTAAAGCCTACGTCTATAAATGATGCAGTAAGAATATTTTAATATGGGAAAATAAGTTTATAAGTAGACTCCATTGTCATTCACACCCTCAAATTCAGTACATCTAGAAATATACTCAAGCCCTTGATGCCTAACTCTCTATACAACAAACTCACTATACCTTTTTGTATGTACTCTCTATAATTTTCTAAAACTTCTTTCTGTTTCTACGTTGTGGTGAATTTAAAATTTCAAATCCTTATTCATCATTGAAGATCCAAACACTTAATTTGTAATTAGAGAGATGGAGGTAATCTTATAAGTACCGGATGGATGACCGACTGGTCAACCAGGTGAATGACCGAATTTGGAAAAATTTACACTAGGCCGGATGACCGCCCAGACATCCTCCCGGTCGTTCTCCCAGTTGACCGGTTATTTGATGAAAATTTAAAATTTAGCATTGGAACGCTTGGTATCAAATGAAACTTTTAATCCAAATCTTTACTCAAATTTGATCAAAGAAAAGAGTAAGAGTTGGTGATACTCTTACTAACTAAGTTTTGTACTTTTCACTATTAATAAGAAATGTAAAAGTACAATGTACATAGTCTTTATAATATGTTAGCATGATGACAAATACAATATAATTAGAATATCTTCAATGGTTGTCTAGTTATATAAATAATTATTGCTATATTTGAATGACAACATTACTATTCAAGTTTAGAAGTTAGATTTAAATTTACAATAATGGTAGAGAGCCCGAATATAGGGGCTCGAATTTGGCTCGAAATTAGGGGGAAGGAGGAGGAGGAAGAGAAGAAGGAGAAGAAGAACTGGACTGGAGGGGCCAACAAAATCAGGCAGAGGTGGAGGTGGAGGCGGAGGCGAAGGTGGAGGCAGAGGCGGCAACGGGCGGAGGCAGAAGCGGAGGCGGGGCTGCGATGCCGACGAGCGACGAGCTGCGAGATCGGCCGACGAGCTGCGACGATGATGACTCTGTTTCTCTCTCTCGCCTCTGCTCTTCTCCTCTGTTCAACGAAGAAGAAGAAAAGAAAGAAAGAAAATGAAGAGAAAGAAAAGGAAGGAAAAAAAAATCAAAACCCAAAACGACGTCATTTTGGGTTTTGAGCCAAATTCGAGCCCCTAATTTCGGGCCCTCAAACATAATTCTTAAATTTATAAACTTAATGATACAACAATCAATTAGAATAACTCTCTTATATCTTCTCTAATTATTAGTCAATCATCACTCTTAAACATCACTAAATTTTATAATGATTAGTGTGCTTTTGTTGACATGATGACAAGTATAGTATAATTAGAACATCGTCTAATTATAGCCAAAGCATAGCGACGAAGAAGACGAGCTTTGGCTTGAACCCTAGAGAGAGAGAGAGAGAAATGGTCTAGGCATATTGAATGGAAGTAGCCACAATGATGGCTTTGATGGCTCAGTATAGAATTGGGTGTGGATGGGGTTGTCTATTGTGGAATGAAATTATGGTTTCAATTCCTTTTTGACAATTCCAAACCATTTAGATTATAAAAATCCCTACCCACCCAAATCAATCTCTTCACTGGGTTAGAGAGAGAAGCACACAAACACAAAGAGAGTGAGGTAGAGAGAACTGGAACTTGAAGACGCGAACTCGAACTGGCCTTTGTATAAACAATTGGTAAGTCGTTTTGTACACCAAAAATAAATCCTTACTACGACCTTAATTCAATAGAATAGTGGTTTAGTTCAGGTATCGATCCATAGTGACTAAAAGGCTAAGTCTACAAATTAAAAAAATCAATTATTAATTAATTCAAATCAGATGAATATTTTATTTTAATCTAAAATTAACTAAAAATAATTATTAAACAAAAAGAAGGACTGTATAGCGACCCTGGTTTGAATTTGACCCGTTGATGTTTTGGAACCAGGTTTCATTGCCTTTTTTTTTTTTTTTTTAATAGTTGTTCATGTCTTGCTTCTACTCATTGTTTATTGGGTTTGGTTATTGGAGTGTCTTGGTTGCATTGGGAACAAGTTGGTAACTTGTTTCTCAAACTGTTGTTATCCAGAATTTTGCTTCTGCGCTCAAGTGGTCATTTTGAACTTCCAGCACTTTTGTAGGTCTACAGAGATACTAAGAGTTGTCATTCTTCGCTCAAGTGGCCATTATTGCGCTTGAGCGGTGTTCGCTCGAGCAGTACTTCTTGTGCTCAAGTGGTGGTCGCTTGTTTGTAAAACTTCTGAGAGTTTGTATTTTACGCTCAAGTGTCACATCCTGTGCTCAAGCGGCCACACTTTTTGTGTCCGGACGCTGGAGCGTCACTTCTTGCGCTCGAGCGGTCTGCGCGTCTATATGAAGTTGTAGTGCGCTAAAAAAGTCACTTTTTGCTTTTCTCTCTCTTCTCTCTCTCTCTCTTTTTTTCCATTTTAGGGTTATTTGGACCTAAAAGCATGGGTTTCATCTAGTTACACCCATTTTCCAGCCCTAGTCCTATAGATCAAAATGTAGAGGCTCGCAAGGGCGTCCTTTTGATCTGAGCGGATCATGTTTTCATTGCTGGTGGATTTTCGGCTTCTCTCCCCTTTGCTTCTAGAGATAGGGATTCTTGAGCTTCTCTTCAATACCTTACTATAGATAGACTTGTGGCAATTTTTATGGCATTTAAAAACATAGTTTATTGTTGGTTTTTGTTAAAAAACATATGGGTGGATTTGGGTTTAGATTGGTGAGTTCGTGGGTTATGTGTATAATTGGTTATGGGTTATAAATCATGCTTAGGATATAAATCGGAAAAGGTTGGCATTTTGTTTATTGATTTGGGGTATTAAAGAGACGTTTAATGTTAAAAAGAAATGGGGTTATGATGTGAAATTACCTAAGGGTGTATCTATTATTTCGGATTATGTAATTGGCGGCTCGAGTTTGTCCTTGGCCATCGGTAGAGAATGGTATTGATTGTTGACAGATATATGCCATGTGTACTAGTGTAGGATGGACTGTGTGATATGAGATGATATGTTGCTGGTTGGAAGCGGACATTATGAATAGAAAATTTCATTGTTGAGTTATGAATTATGTTGTTAAAGAGGTGATTGGAATGTTTGTAAGTGTTGTTTCCGTTGAGAGACTATTGTTGAATAGTTATGTTCTTGATGTTTAGTATCACATGATGTGTTTTGAGAATGTTTGAAATAAAGGAAAACCCGTGTGGAACGGTGATTCGCAAAGTATATTTTAAAAGAAATGAGTTAATGAAATTAACTAATTATGATTGTTATAGTGATGATTGGACTAGGTGTATATATTACACTATGTATTATTGATGTCGGTTAACGTGATTATGCTTTTATTGTGATGATGTTTGAGGGTACGTTTCTCGCCGTGTTGAGCCTTCAAAACATGGCGCCTTGGCAGAGGTTTCATCGTCCCTTCTGGTTTGTGCCCCGTAAAGTGTGAAAAGAGGGTCCATTTCCCGCCGTATCTTAGCTGGCAAAGCGTGGCGCCTTGTGATTGGTTCTTCGTTCCCTTCCGGTTTACGCCTGGTAAAGTATGACCTGAGGAGCACCTCCTTCCGGGTGAGCCCGGTACAGTGTTATGTGGAATTAGAATTGTTGGATCTGTCATCCATGCTATAGGCCGATGGAGATGAGATTGGTAGTATGTATTACTTCAGTTATCTCATCTTGGATATATATACGTGTTGTCGGTTTTCATATTGTGGAGATGAGATTGGTAGTATGTGTTACTTCGGTTATCTTGTTTGAATGTATATATGTGTTAACGGTTTCATACCGGTCACCTTTTTAAATCCTTGGGCCTATGGTCAGGGAAGGTTGTAGATATATATATTGAGATGTAAGTGCTTATGGTGTATTGAGAGATAGGATGGAGATTATGATTTGCATGTGAGGTTATATTTTTAGAACGGTTATTTAAGTGAGATTTTTTTGTTAACGTGGAAAGTTTTATCAAAGAAAGAATGAGGTTGGAAAACATTTTCTTTTAGAAATAATGATGGGAATGTGAAAGAGAAGAAATGATTTTTATACTGAATTGTGTCAAGAGAAATTTTTTGAGAAAAACACAATTATAGGAGTATATTTTGGATATTAAATGTCACACTACTTGTATGGTATGTCATGATGCATTCATGATCATTTTTATCTATGTGTTGTGATTGGTTAGGATCTTTGGGATCTCTACTAGGCTTAATGCTCATCCCACGTGTTGATAAACTTTTTCAGGTACAAGGCTGGAGGAATCGTGCATGACTTGAAATCTTTTAATTGTTGGCCACGGGGGGACCCGTTACTTATTGGCCATGTGCCATGTATTGTATAAGAGTAAATCCCTTTTTGTTGTATTTACTGTTATTCAATGTAAGTCTAAGGACATTGTACCATGTTTTATTTATATCATCATTGTTGCCATGAGAGAATGTTATTATTTATTCTTGTTCATGTTCTCAACTAAATGGAATTATTATAATGGATTTGGTAATGGATTCGAATAATAAAAGTCGGGGCGTGACAGACTAAGGTGGAATTTAAGTAGAAAATAGTTTGGAGCTTCAAATCCACCTCTACTCTCATAACAAGTCATTAATATATTGAATTCCAATAAATCAATAATTTGAATAATAGTGATGTATTATGGCTACAAGTCTTGATATCATGTCAAGAGAATGTGTATAATCAAATCATAACCACGAATCATCTTTGGTTCATACGAATCGTCTACACTAAATTAGGGTTGTAGCCCGGCTTGTCTTCATGAGATATGATTTGTGTCACGGTTTGTATATACAAACAAATAGAACAATTGCATAATAAATTATACTCAATCACAAAAATCGAATACATTTATTAGATGAAAACTTTACTTGAACAAATAATCTTGGGTGAATTACACTAACGGTGCTTATGTCATTTTGGTCTTTAACTTTTCAATTGTGACACATTTGACCCTGAATTTTAAATCTGGTTCCAAATAAGAACAATTGAAAATACTGTTGGACTTTTCAAGGGCAAAATCGTCAATTTGATAAAATATAAATTAATTTGACAAAAATAAATGTCAAAAATATATTTTTGAATTTGTAAAAAATATTTCTATCCACAAAAGATAAAATTATATAAAATTGATAAATCTTTCAGGCATTTATTTATTTTTTTTACCAAATTAATTTTTATTATGTATTTGGATGATGATCATGTAAAATTAATTTTTAAAAATTAATCATGTAATTTTTATTAATTTTTATCAATTTTACATAATTTTATTTTTGGTGGGTAGAAATAATTTTTAAAAATGTTAAAATATTTTTTTGACATTTATTTTTGTCAAATTAGTTTATATTTTATCAAATTGATGATTTTGTCCTTAAAATTAAGCAACGGTATGTTCAATTGTCCTTATTTGGAACAAGATTTAAAATTCATGGTCAGATGTGTCACAATTGAAAAGTTAAGGACTAAAGTGACACAAGCCCCAGACTATAGAGACTGTTAGTGTAATTTGCCTAATAATCTTTGAAAATTATCCAAACCAAATCAACACTAAAATCACAATACATTAATACAAGTTACTTGATTAGGATTTCATCTCAATTCCAAAGACGAAGATTCACCGTTTATGGTTGAAGTGAAAGACCTTTTCGCCTTGCCTCTCCACTTTTCTCCAGAATATTCCATAACTCTAATGATCAATAGGCTTCTGCATTTGTAGACGTAGGACACATCTAAATAATACCCAAGAGGCTAGAATTCTACAAAATAAAAAGGAAATTTGGATAGAATTATTTCTAGCTTTTTTGACGTATCTTACAGGCCCATTTTGACATAGTAAATGTCAGAATTAGATAATTCTTATTTCATACAAAATTGTAACCCTTTAAGTTAGCTTTCCAATGCTTCTTGATTCACTTAATCCGCTATCAGATGCGAGAGATATGCACAAAATACTGAATGCTGTGCAGAGTGACTCTTCTAGCGGGATTGCATCAAATCTACCTTTTATTTATTCAAACTTCATGGGTTGTGCTTTCCATTCTTGATTAAAATAATTTAGATTCTTCTAGGCTTTCAGAGTTGAGTAGGAGCTTGCTCTCGTGTTTCAAATATGAAATTCAGTCTAATTTCTACTCATAAGTTTGAGTGACCTACCCATACAGAAACATATTAAAATCAAGTAACAATGATTAAAAGATCAAACAGGTGTACTATAAGGGGCCTAAATGTGTACATTTTAGTAGCTATCAACAATCTTTTCTCACTTCTATTCTATTCTATTTTTTTTTTTGGTATAATCTCTCATACCCACCCATTTTGTCCTGAGTTTGTGTGAAGCTTTCAGATTACTAACACTGCAAGAAAATCGAGAATTAGTGCGTCATTAAAACGCCGCAATAGGGCAGAAAAACGTCACAAAAAGATAAAACAATGTTTATAAAATTCGTCGTTGATGCGGCCGTCGTTGTATATTTGTGGCGTTTTAAAAACGCCATTAAAAACTTTAAACGACGTTTTTTAAAACGCCACTAATTCTTAACAGTGGTTAACTATGCACGTTAGAGGAGTTAGCCATGACATAATCATGACGACATTTTGCAAGGTTTTTTTTAAAGAAAAACGCCACCATTTCTCTTCTTTTTTTTAAAAAAAAAAAAGTAAAAATCATAATTAATGATCTTTTGACTTTTGTTCAAACCAAACCTATATCATCCATCACCATTTTCAAAGATATACCATAATGTGAGTGAGCATTCATTTTTCAATTTTCCATAAAAAAATAAAATCCCTTAAAACACAATATGACAATATATATATAGATATTGCTAATATTTTCTCATTTTAATAAATAAAAAAATTAATATTCAGTGTGCTCTCCAAATTCTCTGAAAATAACTTTAGCCAAAGCTCTCTTCAGCTTCATCAAGTCATCCATCATCTTTAACAAAATGATGATTATATAACTGAATCATCCAATTCCATTAACACAACTTCAATAAACTGAATGGTTGGAAAATCTACATACTCTTGCATATCATGTCAAGAAAGCTAGAAAGATAAGAAATTATGAACCAACATGGAATAGACTAGAAAGGTAAGAAATTATACTAAAAAAAAAAAATCTGGCAAATAGAGAAAGAGTTATACCACATCTTTATAAAGAAAGGTAATAGATGAATCTGAAGCATAAATAAAGGATACCATGTGCACAACTGCTAAATCTCATTAGTAAATCCTTGAAAAGCATGCTATGAACAATAACAGAAACTACAGCATTTTAAGGGAATGATGGCAATCCAAACCTTGTGCCAGTGTCATTATTAAATTCTCACATCCATAGGTTAAATCTCAAAAATTAAACGTTCTTGTTAATTTCATACCTAAAGAAACCAAGTATACATTTTCCCTTGTGATGAGCAGCACGCTTCCTTGGGAGAAATCCAAGGGACCCATGCTCAAACTTCCTGTGAGACATCTTCTCTTCCTTCACAATTAAATGGGTAAAGTTATTATCGAAAAAATTAACATTGAAAGTCCTCGGAATCTATTACTTTGTAATCCTTGCTCTAAATTTAGTGTCCAAAACTGCCAATCAAACATAAGCAAAATCAACTAGGAACATGGAGATATAACTGCACATACAAGAATCATCTGAAGCATTTGTGATATTGATTATGTATACACACATGTATAAACTTGCTATGAAATATAACTTGAAAGAGATCATACAAATCAAGACATTCTCATATGTGATTTTTCATTTAAAGATTGAAAAAACTTGAAATCCATATGTTATATGAGTTCTGCAGAAATGAGAATATGTGACTTGGAATTTAGAGACATGTATTTGCATAGAAATGTTCCAGATAACATTAAAAACCAAAAATTCAGTTTTGGAATTGATGAATGTATACGGATCCGTCTGGTTTCAAACAAATCAACACTGCATCATCATCAAATCAATCGGTAACTAAACAGAAATTAGATCCCAAAGTTTCGCTAAGGTGATAAGATGAGAGGATTTGTTATAACTTAAATCTACCTAATAGCTATATGATGTAATATAGCAGCATATACTTCCTCCACATTGTTCTTCCCAAGCCTTGCCAAAAACATTTAGTATCTTAAGGTAGACACCAAAAACTCATCCCTTTGTTTAGACTAACAACATTCATTTGCCCTTGCCACAGCCTACACATATAGATAGAATGCAATAAGTTAAGTCACCAACAGTTACAAGTAGAAGACAATTGAAGAAGCTAACAAAATAGGGCCATTCTCAATCATAAAACAGTTGCATGGAGTAAATATCCTCTAGTCAAGCTGTTACCATAAAATACAAGTAATTAACAATCAATGATATCTCTATGGTCAAAACCCAAAAGAAACTAGTTTTGTGCTAGTTTCGCGATTGCCTTAGAGTCCAAATCACAGCAGACTAGAGCCCTGTCTTCAATAAAATAAATGAACTCATAATGAGCTTATAAATGTTTTGATAGTAGTAAAACAAACAACCAAAAGCAGATTTGGGTAGAGGAATTGTAGATTCTCTAACAAGAAATAGATTCATATCAAATAGTGTTACAAATATCTAGCTGCACAAGAGTCAAAAGAAGAGGTCACCTCTAGTAGATATCATGCTCGTTTGTGATAGCCCAAACCTGCCCACATCTCATTTACCTCCTGCACACATTAAGCTAACATTTAATCCCAAATATCTCAAGATTGTTGACACAGATTTGATCAATCAAGAAACCAAACAAACAGAGGAAGAAACACAAAACCCACATAATTAACCAATCAATCAGTTACATAAAAACTAAAGAGTTGAAAATTTTGGTACCTGCCTTTGGTAATACCAATTCCGAATAACAGTTGAATTACATAAAAACCCTCTCTCTCTCTCTCTCTCAAGTCGCGTCTCTGTTCAATCAACAGAAATCGATAAACATCTCTAGATAGATTTGGACTCCCTAGGTACAATTACCTTTATAAAAGGGAAAAAAAAATCTCTTATTGTACCTACACAAAACTGTGTCGTTTCACAGGTACCCACCATTTCTATAGCGACCCCGGTCTTTTCCCATTTGGTTGTTGTATCCTGACTTAGGTTCCGTGGATCCTGTTGTTATAATTGTTGTTGTCGTCCTTTAATTTCTTATTTCTGAGTTATGAGGTGTATTGGGCAGGTTTGTTACAGGTTGGGGAGTGTTTGGGAGCAAAGGGTTGCTGCCCAGAATTTTGGCGCTTCGCTCGAGCGAGCTTTTGTTTGTGGTCCTTCGATCGATCCAGGGTTTGGTCGCTCGAGCGAGAGTGGAGTTTTGTGTTTGGTGGATCGAGCCATGGTTTGTTAGCTCGAGCGAGCGACTGCGTCTGGGCTTAAGACCTGAGGGCTGTGTTTCTTGGCTCAAGCGAGCTTTCCTTCGCTCGAGCGAGCAAGCGAGGTGTACGTTTTCGAGTTCTTCGCTCGAGCGAGCATTCTGTCGCTCGAGCGTGCTTCTGGGTTGCAGACCTGAAGTTTCGAGTTTTTGGCTCGAGCGAGATTTTCTTCGCTCAAGCAAGTATTTCTTGTGTCTGGTCGCTTGAGCGACCATTCCTTCGCTCGAGCGAGCCTGTTTACTATAAATATGCAGCAGCGGGGAAAAATTCAGTTTTTAATACTCTTTTGATTTCAAAACCCTAGGTCCGTCTTCTCTCTCCCTCCACTCACTTTCTCTCTTAGGTTTCATCTATTTTTAGGGTGTTTCTACCCTAAGTTCTTTATTAAAAAGATAGAGTGGGTTGAGGGCTTCGTTTTAATCTGAAGAACTTGGGATTTGGAGCACGTTGGTCTTTGGTCTTCATCTCCATTTGGGTTCTAACTTCAAGGTAGGGATTTCCTACTCCATATTATAGGTTTTGTCTTAAGTTTTTGTATTTTTGATATGTTGGTGTCGTTTGGTAATTTTGGGAAAACTAGGGTTTGGTTTATAATCTGAGAAATTGAACTTTAGGGTTGATTTTGAATAAAGGGGAAAAACCCTAATTGTTGTAACAAAATTAATTCGTATAATTAATTTTGGGAAATATGGAGAATTTGGTTCAATTTGTGAAATTGAAAAATTATAAGATTACATGGTGTTGTTGGATAATTTAATCACTTGCCCATGGTAATGTTGAGATTATATCTGTTGATGCATTTATTTCCTTGTTTAGAAATATCTGTTTTGGGCTATCGGTGGAGGATAGTCGTGATTGTTGTAGACATTGCATGTTTGATTAGGGAAAACTGAAACTAATCACATTGATTGAGTCATTGAATATGACGGTTGAATTAATACAGCAAATACGTGTATTGATTGAATATTGTATATGACAAGTGTTAATTACATTGTATATGCATATTGTTTGGGAGGAGATAGGAGATGTACTCCATGGTTTGAGAGAAGATAGGGAATGGACTCTCAAACCTGTTTAGGAGGAGAAAGGGGATGGATTCCATTAGTACAACAAATATGTGTACTTATTGATTTATGGAAGTGTTTCAGTATGAGCCTTGGTCTCATTTGAATTGTTAATATTGGAAGTGATGTTAATGTGAGATGTAGTCTCCTTTTGTAGTTTGGCCAGGTTCTGAGTCATGTCTGTATAAAAGGAAAGTTGAATAATAACAGAAAGTGAAACATGTCATGGACATTATTGTCATGAATTTGTATAGCGATGTAATTGATTTTTTTGTGTTAACCATCTATCGAATGCTATTGCTTTAGTCAATTCTTATTTTTGGTTTAGTATATTTCTACTGGGCTGTGGCTCACCCTATACGGGAACATCATTTTCAGGTCCAGGTGATATGCTACCTCCAAGGACTTAACTTGGGAGGATTTGGAGTTGAAAACTCTGTTTAGTTAATTGTTATTTTGTTTTATTTTAATATTACATGTAAACTCAAGCCAAGGGCTTAATGTGTAATTGAGTTAGTACTCAGTCTTTTGTGTCCAAGTGTTGGCTTGGAAAGATGTAAGCCCGTAGGGCATTTACTTTCGTTATTACACGTAATGTCTTTTAATAAGATTACTCTGATGAATGGAATAATTGTTTTGTTTTTCTTAATTAATGCATGTCAATATTTCATATGTTAAGGGTTTATTTTGAGGGCGTTACAATTTCATATCCAGTTATTCCACCGTTTGCTAATAAAGTATAGATTAATCGGGAATTTAAAAGATTTGTTAACAGAATTGACAACATTTGTCAAAAACGCCACCAAAAAAATGTGGTTATATCTCCTTTTTCTTGTAGTGTGGAGGTGATATATTCCAGGTTCAAAAGACATTCAACCAATCTTTTTATGTTAATGATGACAATCCAAAATCGTGAGTAACTGTAGGATTCAAGGTTTACAAGCATCTAATAGCAACTAATAAGTGGGTTGAGATGGATAGCCTGGGTGATGGTGTTCTCTTCCTAGGGTAACAACTATTCTATACACGTTTTAGCGTTTGGGTTTTCCGGGTGCCAGGCTAACTCGATATACTTCATGGATGATATTGTTGGTTCTAACCCTTACATGGGATTTTGCCATCGTTCGGTCGTTTCTGATAGTGGAGTCTATAGCTTAGGGGATGGAAACATTCAACGGTTTAATGAGCTAGAAGACGCCTGTTCTTTGTATAGGTCTCCTGCCATTTGGGTTGAGCCAACCTTCCAAGAAAATAGTAGCGAAATTAATTTGTCCATAAGATGTATTAATTATTCGCCTTGATTTGTCTTTTCAATTTCCTTCTTCTCCAAATGCGAAATTTGATTATTTCATCTTTCTTGTTACGCATATGATCCAAATTATTCTTATGATTTCACATACTTATATTGATTCTTGCGAAATTGTTTTCATGAAGTTCTTGTGGGTTGAAATAATTTTAACATTGTATGCTTCTACAAGCATGGAATCATGATAGCAACTAGTGGACATGTAACATTGAGTCATCTTTTCCTTCAAAATTTGTTATTTAAGACATCGCAATGTTGTCCTCCAAAATATGTCAAATAGGAATTCATATATGACAAATTTTAGAGAAAAAGATGACTCAATGTTACATGTCCACTAAACAATCATGATTCCATGCTTGTAAAGCTAAAATAAAATTACATCTATGAGATTTGAAAAATAGGTTTATCAAAGAGTATTTATCAGGACCAACAACCAAGGCGATACAATTTACAAATCTATGTTTGAATGAAAATTATTAAAACAAATCATATTGCATAAACTTTCAAGGCATTTATCGACAACACAATTTAATACCGAGAATGGAAACCAAAATTATCAGAAGAGAAAGTACACAGAGCAAACCTTGGGGTTTTTGAAGATGTTACTTGGATCATTTATCACAAACCAACCAAGTCGCCAACCGGGGACTATCCATCGCTTTAATAAAGAGCCAAGCGCGAGAACCGGAACAACCGATCCAAAGACTCCCATCGACACAAAAGGATTAGCCCCAAAAGCAAGGTGGCCATAAACTTCATCAGCAATTACAAGAATTTTCAGCCTTTTGCGGTTTGACAATCTAATTGCAATAAAGCGATTAATAGAAAACCCGGTGCTTATTGTAACCATAAAACCAATTATGAAGTGAAGAATACCTTCTTCAAATGTTGATAAGTATAGACATTGCCACATGGATTCCCAGTTTATGATTACCATTGCGGCGGTGTTATAGTGCGCAAGAGCTTGACATCAAGATCAACTTCCCAACCCTTTAGGAAAAAGATCAAAATGCCAAACTTCAAGGTGTCTAAAAAAGCACAAAGTTCGTAGATTGGGAACCTGGCCTTGGAAGCACAATATTCACTCCCGGGTGAGCTAACATTGACAATGCTACATCAATAGCTTGAGTGCAACCAGATGCAACAAAAGCATCGTAACTTGAGATTTTCATTACTCAACAGTTGTGAGTATTTTGAAACAAATATGCAAGGAAATATGGGGAGAAAGAATCCTTGACACAATTAAGAACATACTAAACAAATCGGGTTTACTCTTTGTTATTGGGTTAGTCGAAAAATCAGAAAATTAATCCATTGTTTAGATTTTGGATTTGAGTAGGTATTTATGGAGGAAAAAAAAATGAAATGAGTGTTTGAATTTTAGATTTGAGTAAGTATTTATAGAGGGAAAGAAAACCGAATAGGAAAAGGCACAAAAATTTTGCTTCTTTTTTTGCCACCTTTTCAATCTAAATTTCCTTTCCCACCACAAATTTCTCTCGAAGTTCAGAATCCAAACACAGAAGAAAAACTATAGTACACAACAAAAGCAGAGCATGGAACCCCCAATTGAAGCAGAGTGAGAGGAAGGAAATACCCAAATTCTCCTAAATTACTTTCAAATCCAACTATAAAAAATTAGAAATGTAAAAATCAAGTTGAAGACTACGACAAACAACAAAAAAACCCCAAAATTAAGCTAATTTTTCAATCTCCTTTTCATTTTTACATCACAAATTTCTTTATAAATTCAAAATTCAAAAACTGACCTAAAAACTAAAGCTAACAAAAAAGCAGTATCGACCCCAATTAAAGCTAAGAGTGAGAAAGGCAAAACCCAAATTAGTACTACTAAATTACTTACAAATCGACTATAAAAACATTAAACATGTAAAAATAAAGTAGGTTCTAGTCGAGGAAGTCTGCATAAACAAAAATAATCAAAAATAGAGCATGCAACCCCCAATTGAAGTTGAGAGGCGAGAGGGGCACAACCCAAATTAGGTTTCCTAAATTACTTTCAAACCCAACTCTGAAAACATCAAGCAGTTCAAAATTATGACATAATTCACTACAACATTTTTTCACATTATTATCATTAAGGGTGCACAAAATACCCGAAAACCAGAGAACCAAAGGGTGCAGTCGGGTTAGTTGGTTTTTCCAATACATTGCTTGGAAGATCCCATGGTAGAGACAGAGATAATACCCCTTTCAGATTGGCAGAAAATACTACATTGATAAAAGTTTATTTTACAGTAAAAGTTCCATCATCATTTTTATTTTTCGGTGTTTGGCTAAAAATTAAAAGATAAAATAAAAATAACAAAAGTTTTCCATTGACACATTTTATCAAACATTTAACATGCAAGGAAAATGGTACAATAAGAATCACAATATCAACAAGCTATTCCAACCAAAAAAAATTCATAAAAAAGTTTATGTCAGTAGGATAAGAGTCACAATCACAGCATCAGGGAATATTAACCTCAACTACAAATCAGTCATCATCAATATGCATAGGAAAGCACCAACGAACTAGTCACCAGCATCGATTTTAGAAACTGTTTTGATATTTTCTATAAGGAAAATGTGATAAAGTGACAAAGATAATGAGATTCAATCAAAAACCAGAGAGAAAGGTCCAAATCTCCTAGAGCAATGAAGAGAATACGTGAAATTCGATCGGGGAGATTGAGAGAGCAAATTTGATATTACCATAATAGTAGATCAGAGAGACTGAGAAAGCAGATTTGATATTACCATAATAGTAGATCGAAGAGACAGAGAGAGCAGATTTGCTCGGATAGAGAATAGATCTGAGAATAAGATCTACATCGCTACATTGTTGAGCTTGCTTCTACTCACTGTTGCTAACGATCCAGATCCAACGTTGCTTGCTTATCCTGTACGTGATCAGAGACATTAACATGGCACTCAAAACCCTAGATAAATCGATTCAAAAAGAGAAAATACAAAACAGAAGAAAAAAAACTAGAAATCACCTATAAATCGTTAGTTTAAGCCATGAAAGTTTACAGATCTTGTGTGAACGTAGCAAATCCATATCAGAAAACTCTAACCTTGAGCCCTAGATCGACTTAGGTAAGAGGGATTCAACAATATTACAGACATACGCTCAAATCAAGTGTAGAACAAGAATTTCTAAATCATACAACCAAAGAATCGATGGAGTTCGAAGATCCAAGGCCTTGATTTCTCTCTCTGCCTCTCTCTCTCTCTCACAAAATTCACGCCTCTGTTCTCTTTTTTTGACCAGCAACTTGCCTCTTCAATCACAAATAAACGTTATTTCATAGTTTTCTAATAACAATGTACAAAATGAGATAGGATAATTAAACTTGCTGAGAAGGTGAAAAATCATAGAACATTTCACAACTTTTTTAAAAAACGCCAAAAAAAAAATGTGGTAGTATCCTATTTTTCTTGAAGTGTAATCTAGTTTGATTGTTAATTTCATGTTTCAATGATCCTTTTCAATTCGTTTGATTTTTAACCCATTTGTTTTAATTGAAAACTTGTATCTATGATTGTTTATTCAATACTTTTTTTGTATCTGTGATTGTTCATTTTCAATCAATCTAATTAAATATGCCCCTTTTCGGGTTTCTATTTTTTGCTTCTTGATGATTTGTGTTAAGGTGTTGGCATCTTAATAGTGTTATTGGTCTTAATTGATTAAAACATGTATTGTAGATGATTTTTTCTATCTCTAGTGGAGAAGTAATTTTTTATCTTACAAATTTTTTCCTCTTAGAATTTTTCTTGATGATTGATTATCTATAGGCATTCTTATATTCAAAATTTGAAGGAAAAAATTTAAAAAAAAAACAAAACAAAACTAGGCTTTCCCCTTCTCCTCCCTCCTAATTACTGCAAACTTGTGTCATGTGCAGACTCCTTGTTTACTTGACTCAAATACTCTTTACATATATATATATATATATATTATGTATGCATGTGTCGACCTTCAAGCATATTAATTGAAAATCACACATATACACTCGATTTGATGATTTAGTATTTGTGTAACCGTATAGTCTTGTGTTCATTGATGTGTGTCCCTTAAGGCTGTAGTTTCAGAACTCCTCTTAAGGGGGTTGAGGTGATCAATTGGCCCTAGATTCCATAACACCCCAATGCCTTTCCGTTTCAAAGATACTAATGTTTGGGTGAGTGAGACAAAGTATTTTCACTCTTAGGATTGCATGATGAAAGCACCTCATCAATTGTTGAAGGGAGGACTTCACAATCTCACCCTTAGAATTGCATGATGAAAGTACCTCAAAGAAACTAAAGGTGAAAATATTATTTCGTTATTTACTTAGTTTTTGAATTGGCTCCTTAATAGTATTATTATTAACAAAAATACTTAGCATGACCTAACTAGCGTTATATTTATCTCGTTTATTGTTTGACGTGAAGCCTTTCCCTTATTGTTGTCATTTACGTTATTCTTTTCTTTTTTATGGTTGTCCTTCTATTTATTTAACCAAACGTGTAATGAATGTGTCGATCTTTAAGTTTTTAACAAGAATGATGGGTGCTTAGCCATACATGTATAAATGATTGGTTGTTTGCATTGGTGTGTCCTCGTATTTGTGCATGCATAAGGGTTAAGTTGCTGATTTTTCAGACTAAGTAAGTGACCTTGGAGATCTAGTGAGACTGTGACAGTCCATTGGTTTTTGTATAATGTTTCCTTTAAAACTTTTAATTTGTTTAATGAATATTTTCCTTGAAGATTCTATGATTTATACAATGGTTCTTGTGGTTAAATCTCTGGCATCATTCAGGAAAGACGGTTGTCAATATAGACATTAGATGGTTCATGCATTCATTGATGTTTTAACAATTATAAATCTTTGCATGATGATTCCAAAAAAAATTAAAAGCACCTGAGGGAGCTAAAAATAGTTATTGTTTTGTAGTTCAACAAATGATTTTTGACAATCATGGAGTTGTTCTTCATTTCTCATTTTCCTCTTTCTCTTTGGTTTTCTAATCATTTCACATGTATTTCTAAGTTTGAGATTTTTGTAAATGGTGGATGGTTTCACATGATTAATTGGTAGTTAAAAAGTCATGCATAGATATTGCTGCTGGTTGTAAAGCCTTTCAAATTAGATGGTTGATACTTGTGTTATATTAAAAGTTTTTCCTTCAATCTTAACTCACTCTCTCCTTCTTCTCTCCCTCTTCTTTTGTATAGATCTTTTTTTTTTTAACGTTAAATAATGCATGTTGTTCATTATTATTATATTCTTGGTAACTAAAAGAATTTTTTGGAAACTCATAGTTGATTAATATACTTGGTATATGTTTCAATATGTAATCATTATAATTCTTGCACATTGCTAAACATGTTACATGCTACAGAAGAAAATGATTATAGATCCATTACTAAGTGAGTGTTTGGGAAGTGAGTTTTTATGTAGGTTTTTTTAGTTGTAGGATATTATTGGATAAAAAAATTTTAGTGTTTGGGAAGATAGTTGGATTTTTTTGTGATTGGATGTGATGTTTGTGAGAGAAAAAGTGAAATGATTATGGGGTTTGATGGATATTTTGTTTGGATTTGTTTTTTTTTTTGGTTTTGCAAAAACTTTGTCTTTTAGTGGAAAAAATAAAAAAAAAGCCCAAAACCAAATCTTGCCAAACACCGCCTAATTTTGGTGGCTTGATTTAAACTTCAGTGGGAACATAAATTAGCCTTGATGGAACGTAGAAGCCGCTCCAATTTTTTCTATCCCCTCAACCCTGGTTTCAATGCCGATAACCTTGGGTTGGTCCAACAAAATTTAGATTATGTGAATGCTTCAGCATATGGCAATTGTAGTTCTATCGGGAACTCCCATGATCAGGTTGAGGAATTTAATGATGTCACATTGGCCTGGAAATAGGGTCTAGTTATTTGAATCAGACTTCAAGGTTGGAAGGAAATGTAGGAACCTTTAGAAATACTCATCGGAAGCGAATCCAACAACGAATAAAACTTTCCATTCTCAAGCATGCTTTCCTCCCCACATGTTGGCAACACTTCTCGAGATCTTGCATACTTCTTGTTGGAAGTCTTCAAGCTCTGGCGATTGCTTCATCTATTCATACGCCATTCCTCCAAGTGGAAGTGGCACTTTGGCATGAAGAGAACTCAGGATATATTGCTAGAAGCACCTCTGTGTAGAGTGTGCTAGTTCCTAATCCTGAGATGGAGATTTCAAGCCAAAATGTAATGCCTTCAAGCGCCTTCCCTGTAAACTACAGTTCTCAGAATGGCGTCCATCTATCTTCTACTCATAGGTTTCCCTCGAGGAATTTGGTCGAAGAATATGAAGAGAGTCTATCAAATTTACAAAAAAAACAAACACAAAGCATCCACTCTTCATATTCTTCAACCAAATTCCTAGAGAAACCTAAGAGTAGAAGATAGATGGACACCATTGAGAATGTATTTACAAGAAATGCTTGAAACATTGGCTTGAAATCCAGCTTGATTGAGTGGAAAAACTTAACCTCTTAAAAATGGAATAGCAATATATCTTGGAGTAATGGATAAGAGTCAAAGGACTAAATCAAGCTGAGAATGGATCTATAGTTATTTTCTGGCATATAACATGTGTAGCAATGTGTAAGAATAATAGTGATTACATATTGAAATATATACCAAGTATATTAATCAACTATGAGTTTCCAAAAACATCATTTAGTTACCAAGAATATAATAACAATGAATAGCATGCATCATTTAACCTTAAAAATAAATAAATGAAACAAACAAGATCTCTGAGAAAAGAAGAGGAGAGAAAGAGAGAGTGAGTTAAGATCAAGGAAAATCTTTTAATATAACACAAGTATCAACCATATAATTTGGAAGACTTTACAACCCAACAATATCTATGCATGGCATTTTAACTATCAATTAAAAATGTGAAACCATCCACCATTTACAAAACTCAAACTTAGACATTGGAACACATGCAAAATGATTAGAAAACCAAGAGAGAGGAAAATAAGAAATGAAGAACAACTCCAAGATTGTCAAAAATCATTTTTGAACTACAAAAAATAACAATTTTCAGCTCATAAGTACTTTAAAATTTTTCTGGAATCATCATGCATAGATATAGAATTGCTAAAACATCAATAAACGCATGAACCATCTAATGTCTATATTGACAACCGTCTTTCTTGAATGATGCTAAAGATTTAACAATAAGAACCATTGTATAAATCATAGAATCTTCAAGGAAAAGATTCATGAAACAAATTAAAAGTTTTAAAGGAAACATTATACAAAAGCCAATGGATTGTCATAGTCTCACTAGATCACCAAGGTCACCTAGTTAGTCTGAAAAATTAGCTACTTAACCCTTATGCATGCACAAATACAAGGACACACCAATGCAAACAACCAATCATTTATACATGCATGGCTAAGCACCCATCATTCTTGTTAAAAACTTAAAGATCAACACATTCATTACACGTTTGGTTAAATAAATAGAAGGACAACCATAAAAAAGAAAAGAATAACGTAAATGACAACAATAAGGGAAAGGCTTCACGTCAAACAATAAACGAGATAAATATAACGCTACTTAGGTCATGCTAATTATTATAGTTAATAATAATACTTTTAGGGTGCCAATTCAAAATGGAAGCAAATAACGAGACAATAGTTTCACTTTTTAGTTTCTTTGAGGTACTTTCATCATACAATTCTAAGGATGAAAATGATTGTGAAGTCCTCCCTTCAACAATCGATGAGGTACTTTCATCATGCAATCCTAAGGGTGAAAATACTCTGTCTCACTCACCCAAACATTAGTATCTTTGAAACGGAAATGCATTGACGGGGCTATGGAATCTAGGGCCAATAGATCACAAGATCACATTAACCCCCTTGGGAAGAGTTCTAAAATTGTAGTCCTAAGGGATGCACATCAGTGAACACAAGACTATATGGGCACACAAACACTAAATCATCAAATCGAGTGTATATGTTTGATTTTCAATTAATAAGCTTGAAGGTCGACACATGCATACATAATATATATATATAAAGAGGATTCGAGAATTAGGAGGGAGGGAAGGGGAGGGAAAAAGACAGGTTTTATTTTTATTTTTATTTTTTTCCAGATGTTGAATATAAGAATGCCTACAACAGATAATCGATTATCAAGAAAAATGGTAAGAGGAAAAAAATTATAAAATCAAAAATTACTTTTCCATTAGAGATAGAAAGTATCATCTACAATTTATGTTTTAATCAATTCAGGCCAATAACACTGTTAAGATACCAATACCTTAACACACAAATCATCAACAAGCACAAAATAGAAACCCAAAAAGGGCAGATTTAAATAGATGGATTGAAAATGAACAATCACAAATACAAAAAAAAAAAAAAAAGCACTGAATAAACAATCATAATTAAAACAAATTGGTTAAAAATCAATCGAATTGAAAAGGATCATTAAAACATGAAATTAAGCAATCAAACTAGATCAATAATCCGAAAAATTTTCACAAAATAAAGACAAAACAGATGCGTATAAGAGATTATACCAGAAAGAATAGAATAAAATCGAAGCAAGAAGAGATTATGTATACAAAGGCCAGTTCGAGCTCGCATCTTCGAGTTTGAGTTCTCTCTGCCTTGTTCTCTCTGTGTCTATGTGCTTCTCTCTATGTATCTGCGTGTTTCTCTCTCTCACTGATTGATTTGGGTGGGTAGGGATTCTTATAATCTGAATCGTTTGGAATTTGCAAAGAAGAATTGAAACCATAAATGCATTCCAAAACAGACAACCCCATTTACACCCAATTCTATACTGAGCTAGTGAAGCCATCGTTGTGGCTACTTTCATTCAATATGCCAAGACCATTTCTCTCTCTCTCTCTCTCTCTCTCTCTCTCTCTCTCTCTCTCTCTCTCTCTCTCGGGTTCAAGCTTCTTCGTCATTGCTATAATTATTGCTCCATTTGAATGAGGACATTATTATTCCAGCCCAAAACTTAGGCTTATTTTGGGTATATAAAAAATAAACAGTTTATTAATTTATTTAGGTCATATTATTTTTTTATTTTTTTTTATATTTTGTAATAAGTAAAAAAAGTTAAAAACTAAGCTATACTCAAAATAACTCTTAGATTTATTTTTTAAATCTAATGATGTAGGAATCGATTAGAATATTTAAGGTAATTTCTTTTATATATTTTTTAATCATTAGTAGTCATCTCTCTTATACATTATTGAGTTCACAAAATAAATTTGCATATCTTTTTTTGGATGAATGTAGATTTGTATATCATTTTTCATTTAATAATAAATAGTATCAAAATTTCATATTATAACAATGTTGCTCTAATGTTTCGTTTTATATTTTGAGAAATGTTTTTTTCCCCAAATTTCTCATACGAATGCTAATGCCCAAAAGCAGCGTCGTTTTGGGCATTATTATTATTTATTTTTTCTTCTTTTTCTTCCATTTTGGACTAAACCGAGAGAGGAGGGAGAGAGAAAGAGAAGAGAGGAGGAGAGAGGGAGAAAGAGAGGGGAGGAGAGGAGAGAAGGGACCTCTCCTGTGCCTCGCCGCCGCCGATCGTCGAGCACTGCGATCATCGCAGTACCGTGATCGTCACCTCCGGCCCCGCTTCCGCCTCGCCTCGCCTTTGCCTCCGCCCGGTTGATATGGCCCCCTCCAGTCCCTCTTCTTCTTCCTTCTCTTCTTCTTCTTCTTCTTCATTCGGGGGATTCAGGGCGTCATTGATTCGGGCTCCGAATCAATTTATATTTTTTTGCACAATCAGTTTCTCTCCATCAATTCACCTGCTATTTTTCGAATTACAAATCATCATTATTTGATCACTTTTCTTTCAATCTTGTTTTTAAATTTAAAAAACATTTTTTTGTGTTTAATAAGTTTTAAATTTTTTTAATTAATACTTTACTTTTTAAATGCATTCAAAAAAATAAAAAATGATTAAAGTATAAATTTTTTATTAAAGAAAAAAAAATACCAAAATCAAAAAGTAATGCTAGTGACACTTAAAGTTTTACTAAAATTTTTACTAATGTGTGTGGGACTCACACTATATGGGTCCCATGGGAGTATGGAACTCACACATCTATCAAATGTCTCACGTAAGTATGGGACCCACATCTCACCATATGGGTCCTATGTGGGTGTAGGACTCACACGTCTATCAAATGCCTCACATACCACCATATGGGTCCAATGTGGGTGTGGGACTCACACGTCCATCAAATGTTTCACATAGGTGTGGAACTTATATATGGTGGTCCTATGTGTGTGTGGGATTTACACATACATCAAATGCCTCACATAAGTGTAGGACTCACACCCATATGAGACATTTGATAGAAAATTTGGTAAAACTTTTGTGGTCCCTAACATTTTTCAAAAAATTAAAAATAATTTTTAAAAACTAAACCACATAATCAAGTATTTTTGGACAGTAGTTATGGGTTGATAGATTTACATATAGGTAGTTGTGTGCATGATGCGGTTGTGACTTGAGTAAAATTATAAACCAACCCGTAAATAGCAAATTGGCAAATATCCAAATCACTGTTTGGTTGGTTTTGGGGGGTTTCAGTTTGCTAGTTGATTGAAGAATATTTTTAAATAATTATCAAGAATTTACGTAATATATAACACTAATTTGTATAATATTTTTCATATATATAACACAAACTAATTTTACATAATATTTTTCATATATATATAACTACTAATTAATAACAAATTTCACATCTTAAATATCTCTTTCATTTTTATTTTGATATTTTATTAGAGGTTATATATATATATATATTAGAGTAGAGCAGTTCGGTTTTGAAGGTGAATTATAAATTTTAAAATTTAATCTCTGGTTAATGGATAGATCGATTAATCGATCGATGCGATTTTAGCGGATTGTCTGATTTACATAGCTCTACCTATAGGTAAACATTGTGTCAAATTTGGCACAAGTATAGCTATGCTAAAATATAGTAAGCCAAACAACAAATCATTGGGGAGCAAAAATTTGAACTCCATGATATTTTATAGCAATAGCATGCCAAATAATAAGCCATTGGAGATGCTTTTAATGGAATAATTTTATAATAGAAAATTTAGGGATCTAGATTTTCAATTTTAGATTTATTTCAAGAATAGGAATGTATAATAGAGATTAAAAATGTGTATTGTAGGGTTTATATAAAATACATTTGAAACGCATATTAATATTTTTGAATAATTTTTAAATAAAATTTTGAGAAAATTGTTGAAAAGTCCGATTTAATAATATTATTGGTCTAGTGGATATTTTTTGTTAGTGAGAGGTCTACCCTTTATAAAGTAATTTGGTGAGAAATCCATTTATTATTTTGGAGGACATTTTGTTTCCAATTTTATCCCTTAATCTATCTATTGATTTTTTAACTATCTGTTTGAGTATTTTATCTATCTGTTCAAATTTTTGACTATATATCTGTTTAATTTTTTTGACTATTTGTTTAATTTTGTATCTATTTGTTTAATTTTTCTCCTCAATCTGTTCATTTTTTCCCTTATTTGTTGAAATATCTGTCCAAATTTGTATATATCTATTCAATTTTTCCTTTATCTGTTTAAATCGATCTCTTCTTATCTGTGTTGAATCTGTCTGTACAAATCCCAAAATCCTCTATTTGTTTAATCCAAAAATCCCTTATTCTCTAGATTTGTTAAATTTTTTTATGTTAAATACATCATATATGCATACAAATATAGAACCAAATATGCAAACCCATTATTTGTTGAAAAAACAACAAATCTATGTGTATAAATCAAAGACGTGAAAGATCTCAAGAGAGAGATGAAGGATAGATCATCAATCAATCAACAACAACAACAACAACAACAATAACAACAATAAACAACAACAAATAAATAAATGCTCAGATCTGTGACTAGATCTGTGATCTCCTTTAATATAAGAAAAATGAAAAGTACAATGATGATCATAATAATGAAACCGAATGCAATTTGTGACCTTGTCTAAGAAATCTTTGACGCAAAACGTTATTATCAGAGCCATCTGAAAACCTATTAGGGCTCAATTTCCCCAATTTATTGAAGAAATAGCATATGTAAGATGCACTTTGCCGAAACAAGTCATGGCGCCAGAGACAGAACTCCGTGATCAAAATGTGAATATTCACTTAGCGCTGCAGATGAAGAATCTGACGATTAAATCGGCGCTAGAAATGGAATTCCATGATTAAAATGGCTATTGAATAGGTGAAGTAACTTGGCGAGAAAGCTAGGGCATTGGCGAGGTGATTCAAAATCCAAACCTTATTTGAAGAATTAGTGAGTGCACAAATGATATGCGAAATAGAGAGCATAACAATCTACCGATTGGTCGGTCACTCGTACCTTCTCCATAGCATGCAATGTAGTGTCGCTAGCTCTGATGATAACGAGATCGAAATTGAGAGAGAGAGAGGCGAATGATGAGGAGAAGAAAGAAGATAGAGAGAGACATGATGAAGAAGGAAAGAGGCGGGTTATTATGGTTTGGAAATAAGGTGATACAATATATATATATATAAGTTCGTATTTTGGTCATTTTGTCTAAACATGTCCTTGTGGGCAAAGTATTTTAGAGTGTGGACTTTTGGCCAAATAAAATGTAAATTTGAATTTATGGATCGAGTGTCCTAAAATTTTTGAATTTATAGTTTTATAGTATCACTAATTTTATAGTACACAACACACCTCAATAAAGGGTGTATGCTATATATACTAAATATATGATTGATAGTGTTATGTCATTTGATAAAAATACCTTGAAATGGTTCAAGCTGAAAGAACAACGATGAACCCTTTTAGTTGTTGTGGTTTTTTATTTTTTGAGGTCATGCCGCATGGCCGAGGTGTTGGCCGAGGTGCCACATGGACGAGCTAGATTTTCGAAATGATTACGGTGTTGCCAAGATATGACGATAACACTGGAATTTGAGACATTTGGATAGAGGACAAGAGTCTTAGATAAGTGAGGTGCTTAGTTCGAATAGGGATGAGACTCTTGTGGAGTTCATCCATATCTAATTAAGAGTTTAAGATAAACATTGTGCTTGAGTCCTAGGAAGTGAGACTTCTAGGGGACGAGGGCACTATTTGATATAAAAGTAAGGCACCCCCGTAGGTCTAAGGTATACTTTTATTTGTGTATTGAGTACTTGTTTGATATCCTTGAGAGATAAGACTGAGTGACTTGATCATCAGAGTACCCCCGGGTGGATGAGCCACTGTGGTATTCTTATCTTTTTTGTTGGTAGGTGCTTGGTTTAATCTACTTTGCCCCATGCTCTCCAGCTAAGTCCCCTGTTTGGTTGTGAGGTCAAAAATCAACACCCACAATTTGGTGCCGTCTATGGAAACTTAGTAAGAATAGATGGCCAATGCCGGATAAGAAGTGAGAGTTGGGGACAACATGTATAGTGAGGAAGAGGAGTATGTAGAACCCAACACTAGGGTGGGAAACCATGACGAAGAGGTGCAGAAAGTGAACCCTAAAGCCAACAACATTGCAAGAGGGAGTAATGGCCCGACAAGAGGGAATTAAGAAGAATACTACAACCAAAGCGAATGCCAGGTATGGAACGAAAGATGCACGAAGAGAGGCAGCGAAATTTGAAGGACTTAGCGAACAAATTGACTGATCTGCAGACCGTGGTAAATTTCATGATGCAAAACAAGGTGATCTGATAGGCATTGCTTTTACGAGCGTTGACCGGTAGAAACACCAACGCCTTCGGAAAAGAAGGGTTGGCTACAATACCAACAATCTCGATATAAGAAGAGACTAGAGAATTCACATCGATCCCGAATGTCGGTGAATAGAATCCGTGAAATGAGTCTTGTAGAACCCGAGAACCAAGGAACCCAAATTAGGGGATCTCGACAGGTCAACGGACAAGGCCTCTGTTTTAATGACGTAGCAGATTTAGAGGTGTCTAGGAAGACCTATCCCAACATGGGAAGCAGCGCTCCGAAAAGGCTGAAGTCGACTGACAGCCGAGCTCTTGGACGGGCGAAGGAAGACTTATAAGATTACCTGCAGAGGAAGAGGTAGGACATCGAGATCACGTCCAATGCCCAGTCAAAGACACTATTTTTGGTGGAATTGGATGCGTTCGAGGCATCGAAGAGATTCAGCAGACCAAGGTTCTAGATCTATGATGGTAAGTTAGACCCAAACTTCCATATTGGTTTATATGTAAATGCAATGGCTCTATGGAGTGGGAATGGACAATTACCATACAAGATGTTCCTATCAATATTTTGGGAAATAGCGTTGGACGGGTTCCACAAATTGCTGAAAGGGTGTGTAAAGAGTTGGGAAGGCCTAGCCAAAATGTTTGTGGCGAGTTAGTTACAAGCAGTTACAACCTTTGAGGTGGATTCCTATTGGCTTTAAAGATAAGCGATGGCGAAAGCCTTAGGGCTTACGCCAAGAGGTACTATGAGGTTTACAACGAATCGACTTGTAACTTGGAACTTGCGGTCGTTTCTTTTAAGAATGGCTTAGAAGACGATTATCCACTTCGGCAATCCCTTGCAAATGCCCTCCCAAAGAACATGGAGGATCTTATGGAAAGGATTGAGAAGTACGCAAGAGTGGAAGAGGTTAGGAAAGCTAGAAAGACCGACACAATAAAGCAGGAGAAGATAAATGGCTCACTAAAAGTGTGGCCAGGAAATAACGATGCCGACAAGTTAGAACCTGGATTAAAGGCTATATAGGCTGTAAGCATAGTTTTCAAGATCTCCGTTTACAAGGTCATGGAAAGGATTTGAAATTAGCCCTACTTCAAGCCACCATAGAAGATCTCAGGAGAGTATATGGGTAGAAACCCTAGGAAAAGTTACGATTACCACGACGAGAATTGGTGCATGACTTAAGGGTGCACGACCCTAAAACAACACCTACAAGACTTGGTTAGACAGAGACACCTGAGAGACTTGATAGACGAAGCAAGAACACGAGGGGAACATGCGGAGTTGGCCCAGACGCTTGGAGAAACACCTCCACCTCCTCCACCATAAGCAGATGGACCACGGGTTATCAACATGATCCATATGAAGGTCAACGAGAATGAGATCCGAAGAGAAACACAGAGGGTAAGACATCTGTAGCATGTCTACCAAGTCCAGCAAAAAAAGCCCCGTATAAAAGAACATCGAAGGTCGATGATATCATTCACAGAAGAAGATCTTGACATGATATAACATTCGCTGCGATGCTCTAGTAGTGACTCTAAAGATCGGAGAATGCGGTAAGGGGCATCTTGATAGATCAAGGCGACTCTGTGATATCATGTATGTTAGATGCTACAAAGTGTTAGGTCTCCATAAGGGCGATTTGGAACAATCCAAGCTGACCCCATGGTCGGATTTAATGAAACCCGTACATGGCCACTAGGGACCACGAACCTAGGGGTTCAGGCAGGAACCAATATGGTAATCATAGAGTTTACCATGATAGATACCCCCTCCCCATACAACATTATTTTAGGAAGACCTTGGTTGCACGCTATAAGGGCTATTCGCTCAACACTGTACCTATTACTTCGGTTCCTAACAGAGTTCGGGGTTGAAGAGGTGAGGAGAGACCAACTGTAGGCAAAGAATTGCTCCATGGCAAGAATGAAACACGCCTGCATTATTAGAGAAGTAGAGATGTCAGAAGTAGAAGACGAAGACAAAGTGGTCTTGGACAATGTCGGCAAAGAACCCGTCGACGAGAGCCAGGAACCCCTAAAAAAGGTTCTGGTATAAGAAGGGGATGGAGAGCAATTCTTCCTCTCGGCTCAGGCTTGGCCGAGGAAGAAGAAATAAAAATGGAAGCCTTTGTACGAGAAAACATAGAGGTGTTTGTCTGGACGCCCTACGAGATGCCGAGCATCAATCTTGAGGTCACCTGCCACAAACTCAACATGGATGGGATGGCGAAACCTGTGGTCCAAAGGGCCAAATGACCTACTTTGACCCATGTGCAAGCAGTTTAAAGAAGAGGTGGAGAAGCTGTTGGAGGCCCAGACAATCCGAGAAGCAAACTACCTGGCGTGGTGGTTCAACACAGTGGTAGTAAAGATAATGAACTGCAAGTGGAGGGTTTACGTAGACTTCACAAGCCTAAATAGGGCTTGCCCAAAGGACTGCTTCCCTTTGCCAAAGATAGACTAGCTTGTGGATGCCACATCTGGCCATGGAAAGATGAGATTTGTTGATGCATACTGAGGCTATCATTAGATAGCCATGCACGGTCCGGATGAAGAGAAGACATCATTCAACAGTCCAAAGGGACTCTACTGTTATAGAGTGATGCCCTTTAGATTGAAGAATGTAGGGGCAACATACCAGAGACTAGTAACAAAGAAGTTTAAGCATTTGATCGAGAAAACCGTGGAAGTTTACATCGACGACATGGTCGTGAAGAGCAGGGAACCTTTAGATCATCTAGCTGATCTAAAGGAGGTTTTTGATATACTAAGAGCACATTAGCTTCATTTGAATGCCTCAAAGTGCGCCTTCATAGTAGGATTTGGCCAATTCCTTGGATATCTGGTGACCAAGAGAGGAATCGAAACAAGCCTCGATCAAATCAGGGCCATCATTAACCTAAAGAGCCCAGCAACGGCAAAAGAAGTCCAAATCTTTACCGGCAAGGCAGCTACGTTGAATAGATTTATCAGTCCGAGTTTGGATAAGTGCAAACCATTCTTCTAGTTATTTAAGTAGGCCACACAGATTTTCTATGGACAGATGAGTGTGAAGTCGCCCTAGCTGACTTGAAGAAGTATTTGACATCCCTATCGGTGTTGTCAAACCTGGTTCCAGGAGAGAACCTATTCCTATATCTGCCAGTCTCGGACCACGCCATTAGTACCGTGGTCATCCAAGAAGAAGAAGGAGAACAAAAGATGGTGTATTATGTAAGCAAGACCCTGGCAAGCGCAAAAATGAGGTACCTACCTCTAGAAAAACTAACACTATACAGTATTGGCATCAAAGAAATTGAACCATTACTTTTAAGCTCACAAGATGGTGGCTCTCACGGAGCATCCGTTGAAGTCCCTATTGCAACATGGGGACTTGACAGGCAAAGTAGTGCGATGGGCTGTGGTTCTATTGGGAAAGTTACTACCCAATCTTGAGGTTCTCAAATTATCTGGAATTTATGAGTGGGAATGGGCTTGTGATGCAAGCGAGGTTTTTCCTAGACTTAAAATTTTAAAATTAGAGGGCCAGTGATTGGGAGTTGGCAAGCTTCTGGCAATTACTTTCCTAGCCTTCAGCGATTAGTGCTTTCTGGATTTCAAGACCTTGTTATCCCATCTAAAATAGGGGATACACCCACACTTCAGATAATTGAGGTGCGTCGGTGCTACCATTCTGTTGTGAAATATGCTAGGGAAATTAAAGAAGAACAAAACAGCATGGGAAATAATTGGTTGCAAATTATTGAATCTGATAATGTGCTAGAGTGGTAAGCATATTGACACAATCAAATTGATCCGCTTGTCCTTTAATTTTCTAATTTATTTTGTTATCCTTTTATTTATTTATTTTTCTCACAAACCAAAATGTTAGGAAAAAAAAAACAAAGACCCTCACGATACCCAAATAATGGGAGATTTTTAAGAAATATAATCTTTAAAAAGATTGAAACAAGCTTATGAACTTGCCCACATTTAAATAGCTATAAACACAGCCCAAAGGATTACTTCTTTGGAAGAAAGCAAGCATTTTTTAACACTTTGTTTGTCTCGGCGGAAAATATTTTTTGGGCATTTGGTACAATAGAAAATAAAAATCAACGGAAAACATTTTATGTGATTAATGAAAAACAAGCCTATTTGGGCAGAAAATATTTTTCATATTTAGAAAGTGGAAAACATTTTCCGAATCAAAGTTTTATCAATGTCGTTACATTACCACCACTACTATCACCTCCACCACCACCGCCACCACTGCCACAACCACCATCACCATCGTTGCTGCCACCATCGCCACAACCATCTTTACCTCATTGGTATCACCACTACCACACCACTACATACCACTACCATGACTACCACCTTTGCCACACCACTACCACCCCCCACCCCTAACACTTCCACTTCTACCTCCACCATACCACCAACACTACTACTACCACTAATGTAACTTTTAGTACATTAAGGCCTCGTTTGGCAACATTACTTTTTAGCTTAAAAGCTAAAAAGTTATTAAAAAAATCAAAAAACCAACAGCATATATCGAAAAGTCAAATATTCTTTTTTTCTCTATTTTTTGTACATCTTTTCATAAAAAACCAAAAAGTCATTCTAAACATACTAATTTTTTTACATCATATTTTAGCCAAAAGTCAAAAAGTTACTAAAAAAATCTATTCCCAAACGAGGCCTAACTTCAAGAATACAATCAAATATAAGAAAACGTTTTCTATAGAAAATATTTTCCACCGAAATAAATAAACGTCGTTTTATTTTTTATTTTTTGTGGGCCACCAAATTGATGTTCTTTCCTAATTTTATATGTGAATTTCATTTTTATTTCTGATTTATATATGGGTTAGAAATAATATAAAGTACTTGAGGCACTTCCTCTTCTTTCTTGCTATTTTTTTACTTCATGGGCAAAATCTTGCATAGAGGTACATGTAGCGGAGAAAGAACAAACTCACATTTATGAATCACTTAAGTTGAATTTAGATTATAGATTTTGGTAGAAATTTGGATTGGAAAAGAAAACAATAGGTAAAATATAGTATATTTCATCCACGTTGCACATATTTTTCCCTTCATTTTTTAAATCTATATTCAAATTCATAATTCAAACATAGCCCTATAACTTTGCTGTATATTCATTCTTTGTTAAAACCTAAATTTGTAACTTTTGATTGTGTTAGGGATAAATCCCACCTTACAAACTCTTATACCCATGTTGAAATATAAATCCATGTGACAAAATTTACAGGCGAGAGGTAAATCTGTGGTGTATAACAGAGAGTCTGTGACTAGATGAAAATACACTCAATATTTGAGACATCTGCTCAAGAGTAACATAGTAGCCCTAAATCCCTCCGCTCATGGTTATTTTACATCTACTGCTCTCCAACACACACCCATTTTAGCATCCATAGCTCCTACTCTCACTCTCAAGAAAAATAAACTTTAATTTAATATTTATTTGATCACTTAACATTGACATAAAATCCTAAGAGAGTTATCAAAAATTGTGGTAGATCTCATTTCATTAAAACAATAAGATTTGTTAATATGATTGTTGTTGATGTTGTTCTCATTAGGATGTGTGACATGTTAATCTGGCAGCATTTACTATGAGATTTTTCTAAACAAAATCACCCTATTTGGTTAAATTTTTTTAAAACTATATTTGATTAAAATTGTTTGAAAAAATAAAAATCAATCTGACAAAAATAAACTAAAAAATAAAATTTATATGAAAATAATAAATGATGATAGTATATGTCAATATTGATGATGGCAATTGTTGTGAAGTTGGCACTACAATAAATTGAAACTTACAAACAAAAATCAAAATTTTCCAACCATTTATCACTTTGATAAATTTTTTAATATCATTATGAGTGCCAAATAATTTTAGGGAGATTTACCAATAAATCCCAAAATTTGAACTTATGAACCAATTGGTACCATTTTTATTCTACTAAACCGTTTAGTCCCATTCAATTGTGAGGGACGTAATTACCCTCATTTAACCGTTTAGGTGTGTTGCATGTGATACATTGTGAGGGTGTCACACAATGGCAAAGCGCTGTAAGGAGCTTTTGTTTTGGGCTAGGTTGGTGTGTTTGGGGTTCACACAGGCAGACACACACACATTCAGAACACACACTCATACAGACCACACACACAACACACACACACACAGCACAGAGCACACCAAACCCAGCTTTGTCTTCTCTCTGATACACGCACACACACACACCAAACACGCACACACACACAGTAATGGCTTCAACACTGATACACACAGCACACACAACACACACACACACGAAGGCAGCACAGCATACACCAGTTTGATCCCTCTATGAACACACTCGCGAAACCCATTCCGTAGATTACAACCCAGTTCACCGAGACTCCTTTATCACCTCGTCCTGGGACGATACTATCAAGCTCTGGACTATTGATCGACCCACCAGTGTTCGCACCTTCAAGGTATTCATCGATTTGGGTCAATGGAAATTTTGGGTTTAATGGATTGAGAAAATCAGTCAACAGCGCAATTCATGATTTGGGTTTAATTGATGGAGAAAATCATGAATTGTTTTGATGATCGCTTGATCGAGCCCTCTAATGGAGACCCATTCTACAACACATCTCTCTGCGACTGTGATTGCTCATATTCCGGCGCAGACAATGGCGGATGATGGTGGTGGTGGATTTGGGGGGTTGCTTCCGATGGGGAGTGTGTATGAAGGCGATGTTTGTGTTGTTTGAGATGGTTGTGTTTAGATTGAGTGAGGTTTTGGGTGAGAGTTCTGAGGCAATTCGATCTCGTCATACTAATTTGGAGTGAAGAAGATGATCAGTTTCATTACAGAGACTTTGGATCGTATGCCCTAGTTACCAGCTTTGTTAGGGTGTGTATCACACACACACACTGATACACGCACACACACACCTCCCCCCACACACACACTGATACACACACACAACGCACACAGTACACCACTTTGATCCATCAAAACAGTGCCAGGTTAAACTAAGGGCACTCTTGTCCACATAGTGAAACAAAAATGAAAAAATAAAAATAAAAAGGACTAAATCAACCCACAAATAGGACTATTTGGTATAATAGAATAAAAGTGGGACTATTTGGTATAATAGTTTGTAAAGTAGGATTTATTGGTAAATAACCCAATAATGATTCCAAAAAACAAAACATACACCTCACTCAAAACTTGTGTAATACTAAATTGAGTTATCAAGTGCCACGTATGACATTTTTCATTTTGTCAAGGGTGATACTATATAGGGGCAGGGGTTATGAAGTACGGGAATGAGTATGAGTACGGATATGAGTATTAATATGATACGGATACGTTGATATGGTAAAATATAAAAAAAAGTAAGATATGTGTACGGCTTGGTATGCTTGTAAAAAAATATTTTTTTTAAATTTAGAGTAATGTAAAAAATAATTAAATGGTTTAATTTGTTAATATTCAACGTATAATTAACATTTAATGTCAAAAGTAAAGGTATATATCAAAATTAAATGTCTATATATTAAATAACTTACAAACCATAGTTTAATTTTAAAATCATGTTAAGTATAAAACTAAAAATAAAAAAAGGTCTGGTGAAAGGAGTTTTATCGTTGTAGTAGAAGAAAATATTATTTCAAGCGAGTGCGGTATGGCTTGAGCATATACTAGGTATGTCTGGGTATGCCAAAAATTAAAAAAAAAAAAATTGGGTACGTGTTTTGCGTACCGGTATGCATGCAGAAGTACCATATAAAGTACCACATACCGATAAGTACCCGATACGGGTATGACATATTTTTTGAAGTACTCATGCTTCATAGGGCAAGGGGCTATGCGGTTAAAAATTTGAACAAAGTGACTTGCAAATATATGCATCGATTCTTTGTTCAGCTTATTTCAATTAGTGTGCTGGCTTTTATTTCATTAAAGTAATGTCTACTTCTCAATTTCTAGTTGTTCTAATAGTATTTGTTCTTTAAATGTTTTTTTTTTTTTTTTTTTTTTTTTTAGTGAAGAAGACATCCCTTAACAATTTTTAATGTATAAAGTCTTTCGAAATAAACTTTTCATGGATCATGCGAGAATTGAGCTCGATCATGTGACAGTAGTGATTAATCAATGAAGGTTGAATGTCACTACAATCTATAAAACTATTTCAAGCATTGGCAATATGGACATAAATATCATGCAGTTTTATTTTTATAGATGTGAGAGGGGAGTTTGCGTCAAGCAAACAGGCCGAGCTAGTTGTGACTTGGGTCTTGCCATTGGATTATGCGACCGAGTTAGCATAGCCGAGGGTAGTTTGGCCGAGGTTCTAGATCATGTGGCAAAGTTAGCCCAAAGTCCGAAAGTTAGATTGGGCTAAGCCGAGCTAGGTGAAGCGATGGTCGAAGGCTAAGCAAGGTCAACAGGAACGAATGGAGTTGGGCAAACTGAGCTAGTTATTGAGCTTGACCCTGAAGGTTGACCGGAATTGAGGTTGGAACTAACCGGGCTATGCCTAGCTCAGTGGAAATTGCCAGGTGGTCCAATTGGAGTGTGAGAAGAGAAACCCGCCAATGGTGTGCGTCAATACTATTTGGCAATTTAGCCAATGTTGTTTGGCGGCATTAACGGGTACACGTGTAAAGAATAGAGAGGGCAATACAACCATGCGTCCAGGAAAGGACGAGTATAGTAGCCCAAAGGCTATATAGACTAAGCGGCATCTCCATATAACAAGTCTGAATTTTTGGCTACCCAGAGCTCTATCTCTCTTTTGTCTTCTTTCTCTCTTTTTCTTTCTAAGGTGCTAACTTGATCGTTGGAGGGGTTTTCCGGCATCACACCTGCAAGGCAATCCACTGTCGCTTTGTTCTCAGGTTGAACGACATTGTTCAGAGCAACGTGGAGCTTGGACGCGAGGAGTACGAAGAGCGACGAATATTTCCTCCTCATACAATTGGCGCCGTCTGTGGGAATCCGACAGACAAAACCTTGTCCTCCAAGCTTTTTAGATCATCTTTTATGGTGAACAACGACGACATCCCGCTGTTCGCCATCGATAGCATCGTGCCTGAGTCCGTTCGACGTAGAGATGGCTTACCCGCATTCTGATAATGGCTGATTTGGAGACCTACGCGCGAGGACTTCCCAAAGATGCGCAAGACAAGCGCGCAAGAAGTTCTGGGTGTTCTGTCAGCCTAGAAGAGCGTTGCTGACGACGAGACTCACAGACTTAGCAACTGGAAGACAAGCTGAGAGACCAAGATACCATCATCAAGAAGATACCGATGGAGATGGAGGCCATGAAACACTAGATAAAGGGAAAGGGCATCGCTGGAGTAGGGAACCACAGTGAGCATGCCCATTCTCACTGTTTCGGAAGTCAGAATAAACGTTGCACCCCTTCACTCTTCGTCACAAGAAGCTTCAGAGCTAAAGACTACATCATGCCGGCGGCGACATCTCGTATGTAGGACAACAGTTACTACCCCTTATGTCCGATGATGACGTTGGGATATTCAAGCTCTAACCGTTCGAAAGACCTGAGGGATGTGTTGGAGGAGCACACTAGCTGGCGGGAAGCGTAGAGAATGGTCGTGCAAACAAATATGGAAGAGATCTAGGGAGTTCAGTTTTGCAAGACGTCAGTAAGAAGGTCGAGGAAAAGGGACATAAAACTCTCAAAGTATAAATGGCCGATCTATTTTCAGAATGTCGAATACTACCAATATGAAGTTTTATTCTTAGTTTTACTTTTGTAACCCTTTCTACTATTGACGTAATGAAACAAGTAGATCGTTTTTTTAAAAGTATTGTATTTTCGTCCCACCAAGCAGATTTAGTGTGGTCCAAGGGGCAATTAACAATCATTTTGACGGAAAGATCAAAATTCCTAGCCGAAGCAGATCTTGCTCGGCGAGAGGTTTGGTTGATGGATTTTATAAACTTTGGGATTTCTGGCCGGAGCAGATCTTGCTCGGCAAGAGGTTTGGTTGATGGATTTTACCAACTTTGGAATTCCTTGCCAGAGCAGATCTTTGCTTGGCAAGAGGTTTGGTTGACGGATTTTATCAACTTTGAGTTTCCTTGTCGGGGCGGATCTTGCTCAGCAAGAGGTTTGGTTGATGGATTTTATCAACTTTGGGATTCCCTTGGTAGATCTTGCTCGGTAAGAGGTTTGGTTGATGGATTTTATCAACTTTGGGATTCCTTGCCGGAGCAGATCTTGCTCGGCAAGAGGTTTGGTTGATGGATTTTACCAACTTTGGAATTCCTTGCCAGAGCAGATCTTTGCTTGGCAAGAGGTTTGGTTGACGGATTTTATCAACTTTGAGTTTCCTTGTCGGGGCGGATCTTGCTCAGCAAGAGGTTTGGTTGATGGATTTTATCAACTTTGGGATTCCTTGCTAGAGTAGATCTTGCTCGGCAAGAGGTTTGGTTGATGGATTTTATCAACTTTGGGATTCCTTGCCGAAGTGGATTTTGTTCAGCAAAAGGTTTGTTGATGGTTTTTATCAACTTTAGAATTCCTTGCCGAGCGATTTTTGCTCGGCAAGAGGTTTGTTGATGGTTTTGATCAACTTTGGAATTCCTTGCTGGGCGAACTTTGCTCAGCAAAAGGGTTGTTGACGGTTTTGATCAACTTCAGAATTCATTACCGAGCTGATTTTGCTCTGTAAGAAGCAAGTGGCCGAGCTGACCTTACTCGCCAACCTTGGAGTTCCTTGTCGATCTGATTTTGCTCACCAAAAAGCAAGTTGTGGAGCTGACCTTGCTCGCCAACCTTGGAGTTCTTTGCCTAGCTGATTTTGCTCGCCAAGAAACAAATTGCGGAGCTGACCTTGCTCGCCAATCTTGAAGTTCCTTGCCGAACTGATTTTGCTTGCCAAGAAGCAAATGGTTGAGTTGACATTGCTCACCAACTTTGGAGTTCCTTGCCGAGTTGATTTTGTTCGCCAAGAAGTAAGTTCCGGAGCTGACCTTACTCGCGGACCTTGAAGTTCCTTGCCAAGCTGATTTTTCTCGCCGAGAAGCAAGTGGTTGAGCTGACGTTGCTCGCCAACTTTAGAGTTCCTTGTCGAGCTTATTTTGCTCGCCCAGAAGCAAATTGCGGAGCTGACCTTGCTCGCCAACCTTAAAGTTCCTTGTCGAGCTGATTTTGCTTCCCGAGAAGCAAATGGGTGAGCTAACGTTGCTCGCTAACTTTGGAGTTCCTTGCTGAGCTGATTTTACTCGCCAAGAAGCAAGTTGTGGAGCTGACCTTGCTCGCCAGTCTTGAAGTTCCTTGCCGAGCTGATTTTGTTTCTCAAGAAACAAGTAGCCGAGCTAACATTGCTCGCCAACTTTGAAGGTCATTACTAAGCTGATTTTGTTCGCCAAGAAGCAAGTTGCAGAGTTGACCTTGTTTGCCAACCTTGGAGTTCCTTGCCCAGCTGATATTTTTCGCCAAGAAACAAATCGTCGAGCTGACATTACTCGCTGATCTTGAAGTTCCTTGCCGAGCTAATTTTGCTCGTCGAGAAGTAAGTTGTCGAGTTGACTTTGCTCGCCAACTTTGAAGTTCTTTGCCAAGCTGATTTTGCTTCCCAAGAAGCAAGTCTCCGAGTTGACCTTGCTTGCTGACCTTAGAGTTCCTTGTCGAGCTGATTTTGCTCGCCAAGAAACAAGTCGCCGAGCTGACCTTGCTCGGCCACTTTGGACTTCCTTGCCGAGCTGATTTTGCTTGCCAAGAAGCAAGTTGTCGAGCTGACCTTGCTCGACAACTTTGGAATTCCTTCTTAGAGCTGATTTTGCTCGCCAAGAAGCAAGTTGTTTAGTTGAATTTGCTAGCCAACTTGGCAGTTCCTAAATCGAGCCAAAGTTGAGTAATCCCATTCATGTTACAACATAAGGGATTTAAGGCTAACGACCGAGCAAAGCGAACCACCGAGCAAAGAGTCTAGCCCGGCCTAATAATGTGATTCCGATCACGCGAATGCAGACGAAATTAAGGGGCAATTAAGAGAAGAGTTTACATCAAGCAAACGGGCCGAGCTAGTTGTGACTTAGGCCTTGCCGTTGGATTACGCGAACGAGTTGACATAGCCAAGGGCAGTTTGGCAAAGGTTCTAAATCATGTGGCTGAGTTAGCCTAAAGTTTGGAAGTTGGACCGGGCTAAGCCGAGTTAGGTGAAGCGATGGTCCAAGGTTGAGTAAGGTCAGCAAGAACGAACGGAGTTTGACAAACCGAGCTAGTTATTGAGCTTGACCCTGAAGGTTAGTTAGAATTGAGGTTGGAACTAACCGGGCTATGCCTAGCTCGATGGAAATCGCTAGGTGGTCCAATTAGAGTGCAAGAAGAGAAGCCCGCCAATGGTGTGCGTCAATACTGTTTGGCAGTTTGACCAATGTTGTTTGGTGGTATTGACGGGTACACGTGTAAAGAATAGAGAGGGTAGTATAACCACGCATCTAGGAAATGACGAGTAGAGTAGCCTAGAGGCTATATAGACTAAGCGACGCCTCCATATAACAGGTTTGAACTTTTGGCTACCCAAAGCTCTATCTCTTTTTTGTTTTATCTTTCTCTTATTCTCTCTAAGGGTGCTAACTTGGTCATCGGAGGGGCTTTCTGGCATCACACCCGTTGGGTAGCCCATCCTCGCTTTGTTATCAGGTTGAACGACGTTGTTTGGAGCAGCGTGGAGCTTGGAGGCGAGGAGTACGAAAAGCGACGAATATTTCCTCCCCGTACAAGATAAATTTTTTCTTTTTGTTATAATATTTGATTTTGTTCAAACTGAATGCTCTTTGTCAATGGTGTAATTCAGCTATTTTGAGATGTAGAGAGGGTATATGGAGATACACAACCGTAGCGCCTTATCTCTAAGGTGTGCGACAAAAGGTTAAGTGTCAATTGGATCTTGAAGGCCAAAAGTAGAAGAATAAATCTACTTAATTGGAGATTTGGGATTGCAATTTTTGCTTGTCTTTGTCCAGATGTGGAGAAAGAGTATGTCAAGACATGAGATATAAGATTAGGCTAATTATATAAATTGGTCGCTACATGTTGCCTCTTGTGTCATTTGGTCCTCCACTTTCAATTGACTTAATCTTGATCATTAATTTTATATTGTGTCAATTTGGTCAAATTAATAATGGCATTGGTGTTTTTGACAAAAATAATCAACGACTTAGTTGAGATTAATTCTTGAATTTAGTAAATTTATAATTTTATTTTAAAAAATATGACACGTCACTTATATGCATATTTTTCATAAAAAAAATTAAGAATTGTAATTAATTGGACTAAATTGAAATAAGATCATAAATTCAAGATCAAAATCGAACTAAATAAACTTATGGGAATCAAAATGGCACATGAATCAATGTACATGGACTGCTAGAGCAAATTGCTTTTTTTTTTTTTTTTTTTTTTTTTTTTTTTTTTTTTTTGCGCGCGCTCCCTTTTAACAGTAAAAAAAATTTAAAATAAGAGGGGTTTATGACCAATTTATTTATTTATCATTTATTATTTTTACTTTTTTTTGCGCCGGTAAGTAGACCTAATAAGCTTCAACTCTAAACTAAACAAAAATATTGCTTGATCTGGAATTGTAAGTCCCCTTTTCAATCATCCATCCATAGAGAGAGAGAGAGAGAGAGAGAGAGAGAGAGATGGCTGAAATTGCAGTCAATTTACTAGTGAAGAACTTCAAGGAGTTACTGAGCTCCAAGATCGATTTGATTTTGGGAGAGAAGGATAAAATTCAAATCCTTTGTGAGGATCTACAATTGCTGAGAACAAATCTAACGATTTGCGGTGAAGTTTTTGAGCATGAACAAGTGAAAAATCTGGAGGCACGAATTAGAGATTTGGCTTACAAAGGCGAAAATACGATCGACTCGTTCCTAGTTAACATTTTCTCGACAAAGGATATTAACATGAAGAAGATGAAGGAGATGAAGTATATTTGGATGGAGGAGATCTCATTATATCTTGACCATGTCAAAGAAGAGATTGAGGCCATCAAAAGCTGAGATGATGGGAATTTATGACATGGGTTTGGAAGCCATACTACAAGTTGGAAGTTGTTCCAAAGTGGAGACTCGGACTCATCAAACACGAACACAAACGCAAAGACTTGGGGTGTAGGGAGGAAGAAATAATGGTGGGATTTGAGGACGAGGCAATGAGCTTAAAGGAGCAACTTCTTTGGAGGACCAAAGCGGTGCATGTCATTTCCATTTTGGGATGGTGGACAAGGTAAGACTACTTTGGCTAGAAAACTCTATAATGATCCTCTTGTCGTGTACCACTTCTATATTCGTGCTTGGACATCTGTCTCTCAAGAGTATCGAAGAGGGATTTGTTAATTAAGCCTTTTAAGTTGTGTTATGAAGCATACGAATGGAATTGATCAAATGGGCGATGAGAAATTATGTGAAAAGTTGTACAAAAGCTTAAAGGATCAAACATATTTCATTGTGATGGATGATATGTGGGATACTAAGGCTGGGTTGATTTGAAAATTTGTTTTCCAAATGACAACAACGAAGTAGAATTATGTTCACTAGTCGACATGAAGGCGTGGCTGCGGGCCAAAGCCAATAGCCCTCCTCTTTCCTACGATTTTTAACCCATAATGAAAGTTGGGATCTGTTTCAACGCAAGGTGTTTGGAAAAAGAAAATTGCCCCGGAGCTCATGGAGATAGGAAAGCAAATAGCCAACAAGTGTCGGGGACTACCTTTGGCAATTGTTACCTATTTGGAATTTTTACAAATGAAGAGAAGAGCCAAGGCCAATGGAAGCAAGTAGGAGAAACCTTAAATTCAAATTTAGGCCAATCCACAACTATGGATGAAAACACTAGAACGAGTTACAATCACTTACGGTCATTTGAAACCGTGTCTTCTCTATTTTGGAGCATTTCCGGAGGACTACCAAATTCGAGTGGAGAAGTTGATTTGGTTATGGGTTCTTTGAGGATTTATAACAAAGATAGGTGAAAAAGATTGGAGGATGTGGCAAAAGAATACTTGATGGATTTAATTGGTAGAAGTCTCTTATTTGCATCCAAAAGAGGGTACGATGGTGAAATCAAAGCATGTGGCATCCATGATTTGTTGCGTGAATTTTGCATCAAGAAAGGTGACGAACAGTTTTTTCTCCAGCGGTTTTTGGGTTATCAGCGGTTTTCGGTTTCAACCACTTCTAGCCAAAACATCCGCTCTTTATTGTTCTTTAACTCTGGATGTGGTGGATCATGGTATCCTTATTTCCTTTCTCCAAGTTTGAAGATACTTAAGGTGTTAGATACAAGTTTCATCCAGATTTTCAAATACCCAATTGAGGTAGAACAGTTAGTTCTCTTGAGGTACTTAACACTTGACATCCTTGAAAAAAGAGAAAACCAATTCATCCTCCCACCTTCCATATCCAATCTCTATTATTTAGAAACCCTCATTATTAGTACATCACATTCTTTTATTATTTTACCATGTGATGTTTGGACCATGGAAAACCTGAGGCACCTTTGTGTTAGTGGTAATGGGAAATACATCATTCGTTATCTTTTTCCTTACTTTCCCTTGGATAACCTTCTCTTTTTGGATAATCTACAAACTCTGTCATGGGTGTTTTATCAAAAAGAATTCTCGGTCAGGATTCCTAATCTGAAAAAATTTGGGACTTTTGTGGACGTATGGTACATGAGAAATCCTTGATGTTTCTGATCTACACTTCCTAGACCACCTCCAAGAGTTGAAGTTGTGGAATGAAGGCGTGTTTAAGCTGACGCACATGTTCAGGAAGAATTAAGCTACCCCTTAATCTAACAAAGCTAACTTTGAAGAATACCTATCTAAAGTGGGATAAGGTGTCAACACTTGGCAAGACACTACCCAACCTTGAGGGTCTCAAATTATTAAATAAAGCTTGTATTGGTAAACATTGGGAAACAAGTGATGGGGAGTTCCCTCAACTCAAATTCTTGCAATAAAAGATTGTACAAGTTGATCAGTTGGAAGTTTCCAGTAATCACTTTCCTGTGCTTCAGCGATTAGTGTTAATTCAATGTAATGGGCTCAAGAAGATCCCATCTGAAATGGGGAATATACCCACACTCCAGATGATTGAGGTACATTGGTGCCACCCTTTTCTTGCCAATTCTGCCAAGGAAATTAAGGAAGAACAAGAAAGTATTGGAAACAATTGGCTGCAGATGATTGGGTCCAACAATAATGTGCTTTAGTTGAAGTGAGTGCATTAACTTGATCAAATCATGATTTTTATTTACATAAATTAATTTTCTGTTTGTTGATATATATATATATATATTTTCCTTTTATTTATTTTTATTTTTTTTCGTGTTACTATTAATTTTTTTTTCTTCTGTATAAGTACCTGAGAAACCTTAAGTTATGTGATTCATGATTTACGAGCTAATAAACATCAATCAAAACCAATCCCCAAATTAGACAATAATCTAAGTCATCTAACCTATATGAAAGTGATATAGATTATCTCCAAGCAATCAACAAATAGGAAACAAAGGATTTTAACGTGGAAAAATCACAATTGGAGCACCTCCAATTGTGATAAAAAACCACTGCTTAAAGCCACAAAACAATCCACTATGAAGATAATGAAATTACACAAGAGTACAAGCAATTACCCAACACTCACTCAAAAATTGATTTTTACTCCTTGTGTGCCCTTTTCATCAACATCTTCATCTCGGAATTGATTAGTCCGGGGTTGAATCCACTACACCCAAGTCGAGTCCACGATGATGAGCCGTTTTGAACACTTTCAAAGCCTCTAAATCCACCAATGAACGCTCTATGAAGGTAGATTCATAATAAGCCCCTTGATATATGCTATTCAATCCATGTGAGGCAACTAGCTCACAAAATCATCAACGGAAAGATAACAAAAGCTCTTCAAATGAATACCCAATAGTTCTTAGGTCTCCAGTTGTTGATATGGAAGAGATGAACCCTAAATTATACAATTGAGGCAGGTTAAAACAAATAGGGTCACGAAGACCGCTCAAGCGTAGGAAATACCACTTGAGTGGTGTGTCTAAGAGGCGGTTGTGACAAACAGAACACTTGTCACTTCGCTCGAGCACAAGAGTGCACGCTCGAGCAGTAAAAGAAGCTTCACAGTATCTAAGAACAAGGACTGAGATACTAGATGCCTCGTCTTAGCGCTCAAGCGCACAAACCACCGCTTGTGCGGTCCATGCAAATTGACAGGTTCACAAAGACACAACAATACAACTCAAATAACATTTGTTTGCGGAATTGACAAAACAAGGGACCTAACAACATTTGGTATTCATAGTTTACATGAAACTCTAGGGTTGTGTTTGGATCATGGATTTGGATAGGGATTTGGATAAGGAAAAAGATGGGTGACATGTGAATGAAATATAACAACATTTTATCCACAACTTCCCTTTCCAAATTTTTACCTAAATTTATGATCAAAACACATTCTGGTGTTTTAGGACAACGCCTTAGCAAATGAATTAGCCAAAATTTTCCAATTCTATCAAGCCAAAGGCATGGTTAAGAGTTGGTCTAATAACTTGAGGTTATGGGTTCAAGTCTTAGGGCCACCATCTTATGCATTATGCCAAAGATTAGGTGTGTACTCAATCTTTCCCTTCCCAAACACACATAAATGTGTACTAATTGAGCATTGTTTTTTGTTAAGCCGAAGGCATCAGAATGGATAGATTGTGGACAAATAAATAAAGGGGGAATTACACAGACATTGTGTTAGTGAAAAATATTTACAAAAAAGTGAAAAACGTTATAGATATTAATAATTAAAAACATAGATTTTTTTAATTTTTTGTAAATAATTTTTGTTGATTCCACTGATGTGTTATTCTCCCATAAATAAATGTCAGTTATTTTTTATCTTGTAAATTTCTTTTTCTGTTCTACTTGCTAACAATTTTCTTAGCATTGATGATGTTTAACAAATTTCCTTTTTCCAAGCCCTCTACACTAGACCAAAGGGTGACAATGAAAATGAAAAGAATGACAAGCAATTGGATATTTACACTTTCAAAATTTTTGTGAACATAAAAAAGAAAAGCTGATACATATATGTCACCCAATGCATTCAAACTTAATTTTCTAAATAATTTACATTTTAACTTCACAAGACTAAATTCATGAATGACATTTGTAAGCATAAAAAGAAAATTGTAAACATAAATGTCAGCCAACATGCCTTCATTTTTGTGACGAAGTGCATTCAAACTTAATTTTCTGTGAATGATTTACATTTTAACTTGACAAGGTCATGCATTGACTAAATTCATGACTGACATTTTTCACTTCATCAGGAGAGATCTTTTATGAAGGGCTAGAGTTGAACAGAGCAGACACTATGAAGATATCAGTTACTTTTTTGTCATTTTCTTATGCATAAATTTGTACTTTTTCTTGTTCCGACTATTGTGCTAAAGGGGTGCACACCCGTAGGATTTCCCTTCATTTTATTGAACTAATGTCTACTCTTAAATTTCTTGTTATTGTTGTTGTCGTCGTTGTTGTTGTTACAATTGTTCTTCTTCTTTTGAACAGGACAGGTAACATGTTACTCCGATGACATTTATCCTCACATATTTCTTAACATGTCATCAACTATCGTAATTGCTCTCTGCCCCTTCACGCTTAGCAATCTGGGTTTATTTCTGTAGAGCAAGGTTCAATATATTCCCTGGGAGCCATAGTCTTTAGGAATGTATATATTCTTGACTGCACTAAAGTCACTCAATCGCCATAGCTTTTCTTTGTTGAATTCTATCAACGATTAAACCTACTGAGAGCTGTGATAGAAGGGATGTTATCTGAACTCTTATCAATTTTAGAGATTGTTTTTTATTATTGTTTGACTCTTTCGTCTCAAGTCTCGTGAAATAAGTTTCATCATGAGCATTGAAAGATTAAGGAAAGTGATATATTTGTAAGGACTCAGACAAGTGGTATAGCTTTCAAGCAGAGTTCCAGTTTAACAACATAGTAATGTTTAGGGCGTGCTTTAAATCAAAGATCATAGTGAAGTTGCAGCAGAAGGAAATCATTTAATTTGTGCAAATATGTCCGAGGTTAAGTTAAACTAGTTTAACCAATTGGACTAGCTCAGTTGGCCACTCTTGTATACTCTCAACTGAGAGGTTAGGGTGTAAATCTTTGTCGAAGGAAAAAGGTAATTATTTCATCCTTATTAAAGAGTTGGTTGTTGGTGTTAGGCTTGCTGGTAGTATTGTTGGACTTTTTAATAGTTGATTGTCTAGTTTGACGTAATTGTCTTCATATTTGTATTTCTAGCTCTCCCAGCACCTTGGACTGTTGGGTTAGGCAACTTAGATTAGATTGGTAAGAACTATTACACTTTCCATAGCTGTAAAGAAAATTCTTCTTGATGAATATTGTGCTGGTAATGGGCAATGGCAACTGGAGCAGAGACAAGGATTGGATAGGGAAATACTAGCCAGAGAAAAGTAGGCTCGGACTGTTTCGATGTAGGTTCCTTAAAAAATTCTGAACCTACTGAAGCTGCACAATTGATTTTTACCATGAAGAGTTGTCAATGAGTTTGCAATTGTTGCCATAGCCAGACATTTCACAATACAAACAAAGGCAAAACTTGAAACACAATAGGTAAGTTGCCAAAACTACGTGAGTTCATATGGACAAACCGACAAACAAACTATCGTGAGTTATAACCACTTACTTGAGTTGATAGTTCACCTATTCAGAGATTGTTGATCTGGTTATTATGGATTGTTTAGGCTCTATTTGGATCAAGAATTCAGGAGTCATTTGTGAAAGAAGAAAAAAAAAAGAGGGGAAAAAAAAAAAGGAAGTGAAACGTGTATGAAATAGAAGTATATTTTTGTTTTTGCCTTTTTATTTTTTCACTTTTTCCTTTATTTTTCTTTTCTCTTCGTAAATCCCTACTCAAATTGTTGATCCAAACACAACTTTATAGAACTCATATAGCAGATTGGGCAGAAAAACTTGGATGATAATGATGTAGCGTAAGGGTTCGAGACAATTTATTGGATCTAATTAATGAAGTGAAGTATTATTGCTTGAAAAAAGCTTAATGTTGGAACAAAGGGAAACTTGCATGAATGAAATTATTCATAAAAATATATGATTTCAACACAATTCCATTTCCCTCATTTAGAAAAAAAAGTATCCTATTATTTTATTTTTTACCAGATTAACTTTAAATTAGTAGACAAAACGTATGTTATCTTCAATTAAATAAAATAAATAAATAAAAAAAACTATATTAGTCTTAAAATCTTATTTTATATACTTTTTACATGAGCAATTTAAAAGTCATAGCACCTCTTAGTGGAAATAACATTAAAGTGTATAACTAATTCTTGAACGGATTATATGTACCAATTTTGTATTATGCGTGTTTGACACTAACTTGACTAGTTTAATATTAATCTTTTTGGTCGTGTAATCTTATTTTATATACTCTTTTTCTTTTCTTTTTCCTCTTTTTTTTTTTTTTTTTTTTTTTTTTTGTATTTGTATTTATCTCTATACACAAAAATGAGAGCTTACAACTATATTTGTTAATGCGAATTCTAGTACCTTTGTGTCTAATAGTAAAAATATGATAAAAGGAATTATTTGTGTAACATTACTCTTATCTTTAGTGACTTTTATGCTACGAATGGAACTACACATACATGGTAAGATGTCTTTTTCTCACCGAAGCAATCGGTGTTTATTTATGTGGTGTAAGGGCGGATGATATGTCAACTCTATAAATTTAGAGATTGTTTTGAGTGTTGTCGCTAACTGAACTCTTTCATCTCAAGTCTACCATGAGCAATGAAAGAGAAGGGGATTGACACATTTCTTAGGAAGCTAGTTTGAGTGCCATTGAATTTTTTTCAAGTATTGATCTTGAGAAAGCCTATGATACGCTAAATGGGGAACTTCATTAAAAAAAACCCTTTTGGACCTTGATTTTTCTTAATATTGGGTTCATTCTTATAATGAACTGGGTGAGAGGACTGCAATATTCTCCTCTTTGAATTGGCCAAACCACTTCCTATTTTGACCATAGTAGAGGTTTAAGGCAGGGGAACCCCCTATCCCCATATCTCTGTCTTGTGCATGGACGGGTTATTGTGTTTGATTACTGTGAAAGTTTGGGTTTTGGTTTAGGTGCTTTATCTGATTTTTAATGTTTTGTCTTGGTGCTTTGGAGGATGTTCTGTGTAGCTATCTAAGGGCATTGTTGGTCCATGCTGTGGAACTTTCAAACTATGCTTTTGTTATGATGTGGTGGTGCATTTTAATTGCTATGTTTCCAGTTTTCCTCAAACGATTTTTGCTCATTGGCTAGACTTAAATTAGTTTGCATGTCTCGCAGAGTTAGAGGCCTTAGCACTAAGAGTAACATCCCCCTTAGCAAATACCTTAGGGTTCGTGTATCACTACAGAGTGAACAAAGCAATTTTAAGCTGCATCATTTAGAAAATTCGAAGTAAGCTCCTTTGGTTGTAAAAGTATTCTCATGTCCCTAGATGGGAAGACTACAATGATTAAGTTGTCACAACTAGGCCTCACAATGGGTCGGATTCGGCCTGATCTATCGAAATTCGATCCAATCTGATTAACTATTAATCCGTATCCGAGTCCGAGTCCGATTATTAAAAATCCGATTACTTGCAATCCGATCCGATCTGTTTTTAATTTTTTTTCCCCTCCTCTCTTTCTCTCCTCTCTCTCTGTCTCACTCTCTCTCTGGTTAGCAACCATAGGCCCTACCAGTAGTAGCAAAATGATACATAATGAGAAACCCAATAAAAAAAATTACATGAAAAGTTATAATATCATAAACAATTGTCATTTTTATAAGCCTGAAATTCGAAAATAAAATTTGAAGTTAAAACATATTACTCCAATCCAATACCAAGGATTTGCTGAACATTGCTCCAATCAGGCATACCCCACGAATGTAAAGGACATTAAGGTCTTGTCCATCACAGATCACAACACTGATATTTCTTTCTCAAATAGACATCTCTCTCTCTCTCTATATATATATATATATAGAAAGGCATTTCAAGGTTAAATGAAAATTTATATTAAGAAATAATAAATAAAAGAAATATAGGGATCTAACATTGCCATTTTCCTTCAAGGTTTCATTAGTTTCATCCACCTGTAATATCACAATAAACACATGCCTAACAAAATGTCCATATGGTTATATACAAATAAAAAAACACTGTCTGATATACAAACAATTTGACTCTCTGCACATACAAACAAATATACATTAAATTTTGATCCTATAAGATTTTGATATCAAGTTCACTAAGCACAAAAGCCACCTGGATTAGATATAGCACAAAAACATTTCCCTTAGAGAAACTCACATTCATCTGGTTTCCCTTAGAGAAACTCAACAGAACATTCATTCAAGAAATTAGATTGCCTCCTGAGAGCACTAAAATTTTTTTTAATTAATTAAAGCATCAAACCTACCTCATTTTTGCATCCCATCACCTAACACAAAGTCACACAAAAGCCCAAAGTAAAACCAAACCCAAAATGATTTGATATACAATGCATAACATCTGTGAAGACAAGAAAGTTAAACATTCTCAAAGTGAATTGTTAGGTACAAAAGACCTGCAGCTGCTGTTATATATAACATCGTTGTTACCGCACTATAACGTCTACTCTTACAGAAAGCTTATGCAACCAGTTAAACTTTTCGGAATTGAAAAAACATTGAAACTCTTTTCAAAGTTGCTACATCTACCAAAAAACAGTATATCCAGTTTGAAGCAGGAACAATCTTCCAACCAGATCACTCAGATTCATAGATTTTGAAATATGAGGAAAACCATGAAGCTCGTATCCAAGAATTTGCTGTTAGGAGGCAGCAGCCCTTGTCGATCTTTGTGGTTCAAATTTTTCAATGCATCCCAAAAGCTTCCCTCGCATTATAAATAAATAAATAAATAAAACTAATGATGGTAATGATTAAGATTGGACAATGATCAGCAACGACAGACAAGATTCTGTGAACTTAAAGAGCATCATAACGACGTAAACATTCAAAGGTAGAAAAGAAATTATCAATTAGAGATGTTATAAAAGTGCATATAAACAATTTATGTTAGAATGGCATAGCAGAAGTAATGCCAGAATCTCATTGTATCATCTTTTCTTCCTTTGCCTCCTACTCAACAACCCAATTCAAACAGTCAAGAGAGTGAAATACACAAAGAAAGAAGAACTGAACTGTGTTCAAGAGAGGTAACTCACATTCATCTGGTTTCCCTTAGAGAAACTCAACAGAATTTTCAGACAAACTAAACAATGTAAATCTTGATAACAATAATTAATCCTACAAATTTATAGGCCTCTCAAATTCTCAATCAATTTGCCACTCATCCAATACTTATTCACAGCTCAATCCAAGAATATCAAGCTCCAAGAAGAAAAGTTATGTAACCACATTTCACCACAAGCAGTTCTAGTAAGAGAGAAAGCAAATAAATTGTATAGAGGAGAGATAATTAAAGCTATATACTCACGATTCTTCCAAGTCAATAACTTTAATAGCAACCACTTTGTTAAGCTTGTTATCAAACACCAAATCAAGAAAGCTATTACCTTAATATGCAAACAGTTATCAAATTATGTCGAATTTAATTTCATAGATCACTATAAAGGCATGGGACAAGACCCATAATCTGAACAATATTTACCCATCTACTTCAAGTGATTCAATTCAATCCATCTACTCATGTCAGCATTCTTCTACATTTGCAATTTCAAAATAATGTGTATAGGTTTGTGCCCCTTTTGTTGGCGTCATGCATTCCTAGGGGCATTTGGCCCTTTAAGTACTGGACATGTCTTCGACAAATGATTTTTTAAATGACTAGTCCCTTTCCTACTCTCTCCAACAAATTCCCTATTGTAATGCTTACATCTAGCTATGTCATTCCACTAGGTCCTTTAAATTTGACAAAGTCATCCCATACCTTCGAAGTTAGTTTTCGAATCCTCTTTGTGGGTCCTTGAGATACATCGTCATCCAACTCGGCATCATCAGGAATAATAGGTTCACTATAATCCGAAGACATCTCCAATAGCAACTGCAGACAAGCACAAAACAGTATACACCAAACACTTCAATTTGGAAATTATATAGATTTGTGTGCATGTGATCAATCTACTGGGGGGGGGGGTTGGGGAATGAAGTTCAAGCTAATTCACAACCCACACCCCATTTCCCTCTATAAATCCAACACCAAACATAGCATAACTAAAATAAATTAATTTGGAAATTACTATCCAAAAGTCAACAGAAAAATTTACTCTCAGATTCATAATGGAAAAAGACTTTTCACAACAATTGTAGGAATAAAAAAGAAATGCAGCTCACTTCCACACGAAAAAGCTAAAAAAAAAAAGAAAAAACAAACAAACAAACGTAAAGCTATTGAATTCAGAAGAATCTTGAAGCTGAAACATAAAAACAAGGAACAAAGAAACAAAGCAATGCTCCAGTAAAGAGGGAACAAAAAAATAGTCAAAAAGTTTATAGGACCCAAACTACACAGAGATTGTACATAAATGCACAAGCACAGACATTATTGAAGAAAACAATGAAGACCCAATTGAAGAGTGAAAGAGAAAGGAATCGGGTTGGACATAGAAAACCATGAATCACTCTAACAAGTATATATGATATTACATTCAAACAAACAACCCAAAGTACCCATCAAATAACAAATATATAGAGTCCCAAAAACATCCGAGAAAATGTTTCAGAATTGATTTTCCATTCAAACAAACAAACAGACCTCTTAGATAAAGGAGAAACACAAGGTAGTAAAAAGTAGAAGAATACCTAGATCAAAGAAGTCGGAGAAGAAGACGATGAATATTAGAAGCAAGTTCTTGCTCACTGAAGAATACCTAGATCAGAAACAGCATATAGCTCGATTTGGCTAAGTTCATCCGCATCAATCGGAGCAGGAATAGACGATGAGAGAGAGAGAGAGAGAGAGAGAGAGAGATTTGATTATGAGAGAGATCTAGGTTTTTCTTGATGAGAAATGATGAAGAGACGATGAGAGATCTGATTTGGTTTTTGAGAATTCAATGTAATTGGATTGGGCAAACAAATGGACCGGATCGGATTTATCCGAATCCGATCCGTTTTTAAATCGAGCTATGCGGATACGGACTAAACAGATATGTGGATTCGGATATGCGTAAATGGATCGGGTAAATCGGGTCGGATTCGGATCAGATTCGGGTTATGCCCGATCCGTTGACAGGCCTAGTCACAACCATTATTCCCAATTATTGCATGCAAACTAATGTTTTACCTATAGAATCAATAGAAGTTTTATGTTGGGAGATACTAAGGAAAATAAAAAAGTGCACTTAGTCAAGTGGGATAGGGTTTGTAGATGAAGAGTAAAGGTGGAATTGGCATCAGAAAAAACAAAGCAAAACAAAAAAGAAAAAAAAGCAAAAAGAAAAAAAAAAATTGGCTTTTCGCAATAAGCTTGGTTAGAATGTCCTCGAAAATACCAATAAGCCTTGGGTTTGCGTTCTCAAAGTTAAATATCTTAAGAGTGCTAATAATTGTAATTGGCCTAAATGCAAGAAAGCTCTCACTTTTGGAAGAGCATAACAAAAACCAAATAGATTTTGGATAATGGTTACAAACGGGTGATAGACGATGGGAGTCGCATCTCCTTTTGGTGTGATTGGTGGTGTGGTGATTGCCCTTTAATAGATATTGTCCCCGGTCCCCATTGTAACCTGAATGAAAAATATCTAACTAAAGATGGAGATTGGAACCTGGAGAAATTTCACATATCTTATCTAGTCATATTCAGAAATTTAATGATGGTACTGAAGATAGAGGAAATTTGACTAGATCTAGAAGGGAAACATTACCCAAAAGCTTAAACGTTTTCATCCGGCTAGCTTCCCTGAATAGAATCTCAACCAATTGCTTGAGATGCACCAGAAAAACATTACTGATAATGCTGAATGCACAGTGCCACCACACTGTGGAAGGCACCCTTCATATCCTCAGAAATTTCCCTGAGAGTAGGAATATTTTGGTGCACTTTGTTAATCCTCAAGACTAAGAGAGGGATAGAGACAGAGGGATTGGGCAATGGATGAAAGATGTTAGATTTGCAAAAAAGAAAGAAAAGAAAGAGAACTGTATATTATTCACACTCCTAAACATATTAGGGTTACACATACTTATAATAAAATACTAAAGGAACAAAAGACATAACTATCCTTAACTACCCTTATACAATAATACTTAACACTCCCCCTCAAGTTGGTGCAAAGATATCTCTCATGCCCAACTTGCAGCAAATAGGATGGAAAACTTTACTACTAAGACCCTTAGTAAAGACATCAGCCAATTGATCTGCAGACTTCACAAAAGGCATACATATGAAACCCTTATTCAATTTCTCCTTGATGAAATGTCTGGCGATCTCAATATGCTTGGTTCTATCATGTCAATGATTGTGAGCAATACTAATGGCGCTTTGTTGTCACAAAGATAAAGGTCAATGGTTCACTACAAACAAACCCAATATCATTCAACAAGGACTGGAGCCACATCAATTCACATGTACCATGCGCCATAGCCCTGTATTCTACCTCTGCACTAGATCTGGACACCACTGTTTGTTTCTTACTATGCCATGTCAACAAATTTCCCTCCACAAATGCACAATAACCGGAGGTAGATCGCCCGTCATCTATAGAACCAACCCAATCAGCATCTGTGAATGCCTCCAACCTCAAGTGACCATGATTGGAAAATAAAATCCCTTTTCCAGGAGCAGATTTAAGGTACCTCAAAATACGATACACTGCATCCAAATGAGGGGCACGAGGCTTATGCATAAATTGACTCACTATCCCAGCCGCATAGGCAATATCTGGACGAGTGTGGGATAAATATATAAGTCTTCCAACAAGTCGCTGGTACCTTTCTTTCTCCACAAGATCACCAACACCACTACAAAGATGGTGATTAGCCTCAATTGGAGAATCAGCAGGTCGGCAGCCTAACATGCCAGTTTCCTCAAGAAGATCTAGAATATACTTCCGTTGAGAAAGAAAGATGCCTTTGTCAGATCTGGCAACCTCAATCCCAAGAAAGTACCGCAACGAACCAAGGTCTTTGATCTCAAATTCCTTGGCCAATAGCATCTTAAGATGTGTCACTTCTTCCCCATCGTAACCTGTCACAACTATGTCATCCACATATACTATAAGCACAGTTACCTTATTTGCGTGACGTTTGACAAACATTGTGTGATCCACATTGGTTTGCTTATACCCGAACCTCAACGTAGCCTTTAGGAATATGTCAAACCAAGCTCAAGGAGATTGTTTTAAACCATATAACGCCTTTTTCAACCTACAAACTTTCCCAACTGTAGACTGAGATGAGAATCCTGGTGGTATATCCATATATACCTCCTCCTCCAAATCACCATGGAGAAATGCATTCTTCACGTTTAACTGGTGTAAAGGCCATCCCAAATTAGCTGCACATGAGAGAATAGCTCGAATGGAATTCATCTTTGCCACAGGAGCAAAGGTTTCTTGGTAATCAATTCCATATGTCTGAGTAAATCCCTTGGCCACTAACCGTGCTTTGTACCGTTCAATTATTCCATCTGCTTTCTGCTTGATGGTGAACACCCATTTACACCCTACCGGCTTTTTTCCACTGGGAAGAGAAACCAACTCCCAAGTGTCATTCTTGCTTAGAGCTTGCATCTCTTCTACCATAGCTACTTTCCACTTAGGATCATTGATAGCTTCTGTCCAACCCTGGGGAATACATGCAGAAGACAAAGACGGAACAAAAGCATGATATGTAGAAGACAATGAATCGTATGACACAAATTTAGAAATGGGGTGTTGAGTACAGGCCCTAACCCCCTTTCTAAGAGCAATAGGAAGACTCGAATCATTGACAACAGGACTCTCAACTACAGGTAGAGGGATAGACTGAGATGCATTACCTGAAACTGGCATGAGGAATGATGATGGGTTTGGTGGCACAAGGGATGCTTGCTCTTTCAGACGCCGATAATAAGTCTTAAAATCAGTCCTGTCCAAACGAGCACTAATGTCAAGCTCCACATCCAGAGAACTATTAGGCTCCCCCTCACCACAAATAATAGTCCGCTGACTAGGAAGGAAAAAAGACAACTCGTGTTGATAGGCCATCTCCTCATCCATACCACTACTACTCTCCCCCGGAGGAGATGGCGGAGGAGAAGGAAAGAAGGACACAGATTCACGGAAAGTGACATCCATACTTACATACACTTTGCGAGTGTGAGGATCATAACATTTGTAACCCTTCTGAGTAGCAGAATAACCAATAAAGACACAACGCACAGCCTTAGGATTGAGTTTCCCACGAGTATGAGGTTGCAAATGAACAAAACAGACACACCCAAACACCCGAGGAGGAAGAGAAGAGGTGGGATATGCGACAGGAAGCAGTTGAAGAGGAATCTGGAATTGGAGAACACTGGAAGGCATACGGTTGATAAGGTAAGCAAAGAAGAAGAACAAAGATCACCCCAAAATGACTTAGGGACATTCATGGTAAACAAGAGAGCGAGCAACTTCAAGAAGATGGCCATTCTTACGCTCGCAACCCCATTCGTTGAGGAGTACCAACACAACTAGTTTGATAAAGAATGCCATGCTCCTCTAAGTATGCCCAAAAACTCCATCAACATACTCATTCCATTATCACTACGAAGAATTTTGATTTGAGCATTAAAAAGATTGGTCACCATTTTATGAAAAGTTTGGAAACAAGAAAAACTTCACTCTTAGTTCAAGCAAGTAAATCCAAGTCACGGAAAAACAATCAATAAAAGTAACAAACCATCGATACCCGTATAGAAACCACAGGAAGGGCCCACACATCAAGATGAATAAGCATAAAAGGAAAAGTACTTCTTTTATTAATTGAAGGGTAACAAGTACGTTTATGCTTTGCAAGTTCACAAGCATCACAACCAAAAATACTCCTAGGACAATCACGAACTAAAGAAGGAAAAAGTTTCTCTAAAACATTAAAGGAAGGATGACCCAAACGGCGATGCCACTGATGAAGGAGAGAAAGAGAGGAGCCAATAGTGCACTTGAGAGCTTGAGATGGGACGACAGGAGGAACGACATCCAGAAAGTACAGCCCACCTTGGGCTCTACCATTGCCAATCGTTTTCCCCGTAGCCAGGTCCTGAAAGACACAATGAGTAGGAAAAAATGTCACTGAGCAATTTAGAGAAGTAGTAAGACTACTAACAAAAAGCAGGTTAGTTGAAAAAGTAGGAACATGAAGCACAGAGGAAAGAGAAAGCAAAGATGAACAATGAACTGAACCCTTGCCAGAGATAGAGGATAAAGTGCCATCAGCCACTCGAACCTTGTCTCGGCCGGAACAAGGAGAATAAGAATAGAAAAGACTAGAGGCACCTGTCATGTGATCGGTGGCACCGGAATCAATAATCCAAGAAGGCGATGATAAGGTACTAAGAGCACTAGCAGGAATATCTGTGTTGGCAAAATTGGAAGAAGCAGAAGTAGAAGGAACTGTGGTAGAAGGAGAGTCAAGTCGAGCCATCAAACGTCTGAGAGTGTGTAACTCATCCTGGGAAAGAGTGCTGGGCTTAGAAGGACTCACAGCAATCTCGGACACATGTGCTTGGGGTCGAGCTGTACTACCACGACCTCGACCCCGAGTAGGGCAACCATTCAGTTTCCAACAATGCTCTTGATTATGTCTGTCTTTCCCACAATAATCACACTTCAAGCGATCTCGATCAACCAGTGTACCCTGACTCCCAGACTGAACCGGACTAGGCCGAGGATCCCGAGAAGGAGGAGCAAAAGCTAAAGTAGAACGATCCTGAATAGAGGAATGCACCATAGCACTACAGCGACTCTCCTCTTGCTAGACAAGGGCATAAGCCTCGCGTAGGGTGGGAAAAGGAGAACGACCCAACACCTGGACGTGAATCTGATCATACTCCAAGTTCAAGCCAGCAAGGAAGTCATACACACGCTCTTTCTCAACGGTTTGCTGAAACGTGGCATCCCGAGAACAAACAGCCTGGAAGCTTTGGTAATAGTCTAGTTCCTGCCACAAACTACTCAACTCAGCATAGTAGACTGCGAGTGATCTATCTTTCTGATCTAAGCTCCGAAGCTTCTTCCTCAACTCATACGCCTGTGCATCATTACCTTGTTGGGAGTACATTTGGGCTGCAGCTGTCCAAATCTTATGAGCAGTATCTAATAAAAGGAAACTCCGACTAATAGTGGGCTACATAGAGTTGATGAGCCAAGTCATAACAAGAGCATTTTCAGAAATCCATTGAGTATGGAGTGAGGCATCACCATCCTAGGGAAGAGAACCAAGAATGTAGCTACCAAACAAAGAGCGAGAATAGCAAGACCACAGGAGGGGGACCAAATCAAATAGTTGGAACCAACCAATTTAACGGGACTAATTTGAAGAGAGGGATTGTCGGTAAGAGTCATAACACGACGGAGGCCACCCTCATCACTAATTGTATCCTTAGTCTCACCCTCAGCCATTGAAGATTAAATGCCCACAATAGGAAAAAAGCAAATACCAGTCGAAAAACAGCAAAAACCAACAGAGGCAATCCACAAACTCAACTTAGGGACAAAAGTTATCTCTAGAGACAAAAACAGAGCCGAAACAGGGGCTGGAGAGGCCAAAACTAGTCAGAAAACGTGCTGAAACTGAGGAAAATTAACAAAAATAGAGTGAAAGCTTGCCAAATCATCAAAACCAGTCCTCCCAACCCTAGATTAGTCCCAGTCGGCTCCCAAGGTAGAGGGAGGAAGGGAAAAAACAGCCAAAAACAAGCCCCAGCAGGGACTTCCAAAAAAATCAATCGGTTTTTCCAAAAATCAACAAAAACTGGAAAAATACTCAAAAACTCATCAAAAAATTAAAATAAAAATCTAGGGTGAAAACCCATCAAATTTCGACCATAAAGGATTTTTTTTTTCTGATTTTTTCTGTGTACAAGGAAGAACGAAAGAAACAAGAAAAAGAAACGAATCTTCAAGAAGGAAGATGATGCTCTGATACCATGTTAGATTTGCATAAAAGAAAGAAAAGAAAGAGAACTGTATATTATTCACACTCCTAAACATATTAGGGTTACACATACTTATAATAAAAGACTAAAGGAACAAAAGACATAACTATCCTTAACTACCCTTATACAATAATACTTAACAAAAGACAATATTAAAAGCCCTAGTAGCACTTGCAGACTGGTCCACTTTCTTCACGTCCATTATTTGGCATCACTAGAAAGAAAGAGGCAGGATACCATTTCTATAATAACTCGGAAGGGGACCATTTTTTTTTGCCGCTGTAAATGGATCATCCACTATGCCCAAGATATGCAAGAACCCTTTTTCATGGGGACATTATATTCCTGATGCTTATGCTTTAATCAAATGAAATTTTCCTCTTGCAGGTGAGCTAATGATGAATGTGGAAGTGCTAAAGGCAATCCCAAGCAACTGGAATTAGTGGCCTAATTGGTGATGAACAAGATGCTTGGAAGTCTAGATTTCTGGAAGACATTGAAATTTTTGGCACCAGCATTGAAGCAGAGCTCTGGGAAATTATGAGGGATCTCACCATTCAGGGACAAGAACCTTCAAAATGTGAACATGGAAACTCACTCTAGGGTAGCTGTGGCTCTAAATTCTAATTATGGAACATGGAAGCAACACCAATCCCTTCATTGGCATCATCAAAGATTTGTATATTGCCCCTTAATTGACTCAATTGCAAACTGATTCATGTGTTAGGTGCTCTGTTAAATGTTGATCTTGTTGAGGTCATGTACATCAAAACCCAGTTTCTGTTTGTTTGTTTGTTTGTTTTGGTTGTTTTGTTCAATTTCCCTTGTACCACAGAGAGAGTTTTCTTTCAATTGGTGTTTTCAATTGTTTTGTTGTTGTACATAGGTTGGGTTGCAATTCTTTTTTCATGAACTTTTTTGCTTTTTAGGATAAAATTGTTGCTACAAAAACTGCTGAAAAAGATACCTCTCTCTCTCTCTCTTGTTTTTTTTTTTGTTTTTTTTAAATAATGTTGGGGACACTGCAAATTGTATCAATAAAAAATACAAATAAATGTATCAATTTCAGAAAAAAGAAAAAAAAAGTTTTAGAAACTCAACCATTGAGTTTTGAAAACAATTTCTTTTTTTTTTTTGGAAAAATTAAAATTACTTTGAAAAATTGTACATGTAATTTTATTAAGTAGTTGAGTGATAATAGATAACCTATCTAATATATTTTAGATTGGTTACTTAAAAGGAACTCTATATAGACAATATTAAATAATGTCCCAATAACATCGAACAGTTTAAAAAAATTTAAGTTTGTAATCTATCTATCCCTCTTACAAAGTATTATTGAGATTGGCATTGAGGAATGTACAATTCAGTTGCAGAAGTTTAGCTTATAAAGATATTTTGCGCTATCTTAATCTCGATTATTTTGAGATTAGACAGTATTAACTCCAAAATGTACATAAAGTGAAGCACAAGAAAATTTATGTGATAGTCTTTATGATCTCCCACAAAAGGCTTCACATAGTTGACATCATGGCAGACTATCCAAGTTCAATTTCTGTGCACAATGTACAATACTAATCTCCAATTAAAAAATCTTCCCACACAGGCAAAAGTTGAAAACCACCATCTAAAGACATTTTCAACCCCTATGGTTTGAGAAGTGATTATTTTAATTAATTTTTTAACCTTTTATAAAAAAATAGAGAGAGTAATATGATAATTTATAATGATTTTTTAACTATATTAGTCGAATGCCAAACAAGGTTTATCAAATTTAAATTTGGATAAAAATCTTGCAAAAAACCTCTCCACTCATTGACTCAAATTTATATGAAATTGAGTTTTACCCATGTTTTAACCCAAATAAAGGAGACTTAAATATATACTCGAACTTTTTTCAAGATGTTTTTGTAATTTTCAAATTTGGCACTCTGCCATTATTGTAGTTTTACTCAAATTTACGTTCAAACCTAAGTTTATCCGAAATATTTAAATGTACATCAACTTTTCAAATTTTCCTTGCCACATCATTTGGGGGGGGGGGGGGTTTGGGGGAGGGAATTATGTGGATGAATCATTTTTCTTAAATTTGAGTAAAAATTTAAGAGTTGAAGATGGCCTAACAAACCTTTTAAAATCTGGCCTCAATTAAATTGAAATAAGCTTAAATTATTTTACAATAGGCCTAAGTTTATTGGTTTTGTCGTAATGCTTGGTTAGTTGGCTTGTTGTTTAGGGCAAATTATACTAGTAATCTCTATATTTTATTTCTTGTATCATTTAGATCCTTACACTTCTAATTGGCTCAATTTTGACCATTCATTTTAAATTTTGTATCAATTTGGTCCAATTGATAATATTGTTAGTGTTTTTTTTTAAAAAAATTATCACTAAATTGGTTGAGATTAACTCAAGTAAGTTTATAATTTTACCCTTCAAAAATATGACACATAACAATTTAATGCATATTTTCTATAAAAAAAAAATGCTAAGAATTCAAATCAATTGGACCAAATTGAGACAGAGTCATAAATTTAGGGTCAGAATCAAGCCAATTGAAATTAAAAGGACTAAAATTTCACAATGACCAAAATACAAGGACTACCGTTGTAATTTGCCCCATTGTTTATTGACTAATACCATTCTAAAGCAAGGCAAATACGTAACCTTAAGAAATTGTGAGTGTTGAGCAAGAATTCTAAGGTTGACTCAATAAGTGTAACGCCCTCAAAATTAAACCCATTATATATAAAACATAGACATGCATTATTGAAAGAAAACACAATATTATCTCATTCATCAGAGTACTTTGAAATAAAACCATAATAAATGCCCTACGGGCTTACATCTTGCCAAGCCAACACTTGGACACAATTTCATGAGTTCTAACTCAAAAGCAAATAAAGCCCTAGGCTTGAATGTTTACATATTAATCAAATAAAACAACTAAAACAAATAAAACAAGTCTTCAAGTCCAAATCCTCACAAGCTAAGTCTTTGGAGGTAGTGAACCACCTGAACCTGAAAATAAAGTTCCCATATAGGGTGAGCCACAGCCCAGTAGAGAAATACTAAACCAAGCATAAGAATTAACTAAAGCAAGAATCTGATACATAGTTAACATAAGATAATCAAATCACAATTTATTGACACGAACGCCTGCGTTGTCTATGACACATGGTCTATGACACCTTTTTACTTTCCACATATACAAACATGGCTCAGAACCTGGCCAAACAACTCAACAAGGATAACAAATCAGGTTAAACCTTTCTTATAACATAATAAACACACATGCTGGTGTTATATCAATCTCAATTAAATTCACTTCCATACTTCCCAACTGATACACATGGTAGTGATGTATCATATCAACAACAAATAGAAATATTTCTATTATCAATAAACACACACATAAGTGATGCTACTGGAGTCCATCCCCTATCTCCTCCCAACATGTCCGGTTTAGAGGTCCATCCCCTATCTCCTCCAAAATTAAATGCATATGCAACATAATCAATATTTACCATATACAACACATAATTAATACATGAATGTTCTGTATTAACTCAACAGTCAAACCATTGACTCAATTTCAGTTATACCTAAGCCGCATGCCAGGTCTACAACAATCAATAGCTATCCTCCACCGATAGCCCAAAACAATTATTTCTAAGCAAGAAATAACTATAACAATAATGAAATTTCAATATTCTCAAAGATAAGTATTTAAACTACCAAATACATCATCAAATCACTAAATTCCCCAATCTCATGAATTTAACCCAATATCACAATCTTCCCTTAAATTAATTATCTAAATTAATCTATGACAAAACCCTAAGGTTTCTTCCAAAATTACCAAACTACTCCCACATACCAAAATACCACCACTTAGGATTAAAACATATAAATGGAGTAGGAAATCCCTACCTCGAAGATATAACTCAGAAAGAAGAAGATGAAGATGATGCCCGAAACTCCAAAGTGCTCCAAATCAACAACCGTTCAGATTAAATGAAAGCCCTCACTCTCCTCTAACCTATTTGTAAAGCAACTAGGGTAAAAACACACCCTAACTAGATCAAACTTAGGAGAGAAGGTAAGAAAAGAGAAGGAGAAGTTGGACTCTAGGGTTTGGGATCAAAAGAGAATGAAAAACTGATCCAAAAGTCGGATCTCGGGCTTTTATACTGCCGCCCCGCCGAGCGACAAACCCCGCCGAAGCGGACACTCACAGACTCCGCTCGAGCGGACAATCCCACGCTCGACCGGCGAATGCACGCTCCCAGCATCTCGATGAACCAGGTCCCCGCTCAAGCGCCCAACTCGCCGAAGCACTTCACACTCCCGCCGAAGCGTTAATCCCCGCTGAAGCGCTAATCTCGCCGAGCGCCCACCTCTCGACAGAAATCGATAGGTGTTTTTCCCGCTCGGGCGCCAAAACCTCCGCTCGAGCCGACAAGCAACAACAAGTCCCCGCCGAAGGCCAAACTCTCGCCGAGCGGACAAGCCAAAATCTGGGCAAATAGTTTAGGTTCCTACACTCAACCAACCTGTAATCAACCTGCCCAACATATCCTATAACTCACAACTGAAGAATTAAAGGACAACAACAACAACAAAAAGACAACAGAATCCACGGAACATGAGTCCGGATACAATAATCAAATAGGAAAAGACCGGGGTCGTTATAATAAGACACCTATAAATATACCTTGCTGTATATGATAAAAATATAAGTTGATCCAACAAGGTTGAACTATCTACTCCAAAAAGAGAGCCTAGAGGAGAACAAAATGGGGGAGTTCAATACTAAAGTGTCAAAGGTTATGAGGATGAGCAGGGCTATCTGCCTTTTTGCCCTCCTAGGAATGCTTTTTAGTGTCTATCTTGGCTTATTTTTTAATTTGTGTCCAAGGAATTTGGAGGAAAGAAAGCACATATCACTTTAAGTATAAATTTGGTGAGTTTGAATTTGTTTCACTTTTTGTATTTATCTAAATATTGGGTATCTACTTTTTGACTCATTTCTATAAAAATTAACCCTGTGTTTCCTAGAAAACAAAAATAAAAAAAATGAACACAATAAATAACTAAAAAGTGATAATTCCCATGTCGTCCTTCTCATTTCAGTTTTCAATCTTATGATTTTTAATCTTCTCCTAATCGACAACTTGAAATCCTAATGTACAAATCAATCATACAGCATTGTGGCAGGAGGATTCATGATGACTTCATCACTTTGACAATCAAAGTTCTCCATTTCTCCATTGCCAAATGTTTACAGTTCAGATACTTGAGGCCATTGCAGCCTGCACATTCGACTACATCCATGCTATTTTGGGTTTCGTTGACTCAATCAGTTTCTTCGATGTACTCTTGATTTTGATTTGTTTAACCTCTTTGTAAAGTTCATTCAAGCCAAAATGCTGTCATTAATCGCTATTGAACTAGAACAATTGCAATGTTCGACATTTCGACCACAATTGCTTCATCCAAATTCACTAAAGAAACTCGACACATATGGAGAGGGTTGCTTCAAGTGGAGATAGCATTATTTGAGCCTACTTTGATTCTCTACAGTCGATCATCTCAACCTCATTCCATTCTCATTAATAATCGAACCTACATAACGAAATTGCTCACCCTTTGGTATCTCCCCTTTTCAACCTCAAGTTGTCTGTTATTTCTATTTGTACAGAATTGAAGTAATATTCCACGGTACAATTTCAAGATATTTTAAAATGTTTTTTAACGACTCAAGTGCTTCTATTCTATCTAAATTTCTAATTTAGTGTTAATTCCTCTTTTAATTTCATCCACTATGATAATAACATTTGTAAATAGCATAAATGGTAAGACATCATCTAAAATATGTCTAATCAATTCATCTATAATTAAGGCAAATAGGTACGGACTTGAGGCTAACTCTCGGTGCAATCTTCGAGTAATCATAAATTCACTTGTTTCTCTTGCAAGTGAATTAATTGTAGTCACAATTCCATTATACATGCCCTTCATTGCATTAATATAACCGCTTTGTCAATATTTTTTTCTTTAACACCCACCATATTATATTTCTAAGCACACCCCATCTTACGTTTTTTTTTTTTTCTAAATCCATAAAAGCTATAAGCATATTCTTCTTCTTTTTCCTCCATATTTTTCTATTAATCTCCTTGGATGAAAATTTCAGCTAAATATTTCACTGATTTAATATAAAAACCAGGAATAATTAAACGGGGAAAATAGAGATCAATTGATAAATTTATAAAATTACCAAAAAGACCATATGGCTAAATAGTTGGGGTTAAAAGTGTCTATAAGCAAATGTTCACTATCTTATAAAACAAAGAATCGTTTTTTGGTAAATTATATGAAAACAAGCTACAACTTAACCGTATGAGAAACAGGATAAGGAATGTAGAATCAATGCAGTTCTACACCATCGAGCCAATTAAGCGCACGTAATGTCTTAACCAGAAACAACTTAAACTCTTCTTCAGCAACAACATTCCCAATAATGTCTAATTGTGTCAACTTCGAGTCTTTAAAAATTGCAAACGCTTCCCAGTAATTTGTCACATTGACACCACTAATTACAAATTCACCAAAATTCCAATCACTTCCTACTATATGGGAGAGGGGAGAAGAGCACAAGTACCTTCTTGTGTCGACAGCGTGTGCACCGATTTCATTGTATGAGATATCCAACACTTTCAATGACTTCAGCAGTTTTAAAGGCTCCAGGGCAGAAAAACTACCCATTTTGTTGTTACTGAGGTTCAAGCAAGAAAGAAGTCATCGCCGCAATCCTCGTCAGAAAGACCAATAAAAAGCACTCAGTTACTTTCATTTAAATAATCATTAGAAATGCCTTTTAAGCATCAAAATGCACCATGAAACTATCAAGACTTTGACTGGCACCATTTTACAAAATAAAGATGGCCATTTCACTTAAATAATCATTAGAAATGCCTTTTAAGCATCAAAATGCACCATGAAACTATCAAGACTTTGACTGGCACCATTTTACAAAATAAAGATGGCCATACAATAAACTAATGTTGTACAAATTTGTTTATGTATAATATTGGATATATGAAGACATGATACACACATATAGATGGACGTATGCATGCATAAAACATATAGATATAGAAATACAATGATTGAAAATCGAAACCACAAAACCAAATTCAAGTGACAATGAAAATTTTAAAGAATTAATTGTAGTTTACCTTCAATTGAGCTAAGTTGGTTGTGGCTAAGGTCTAACATTTGGGCCCACAGTAATTTCTCAATAGACCTAATATGTGACAATGAAAGATTATTGAGTCGTAAACAAATATAATTATTGGTCCCTGAAGATGCCGAGTCCTCAGAATGACAAAGAATGCCTTAGCAAAGATTCCGATCAAGGTCACCAGTAGCACAAAAAAATTTGAGAATCAGTGTTATAGAAAAATCAGTAATCTATATCAAAGGTTCAAGGCAAATCTTTAACACTAACTCTTACTAATATTATTGACTAGAGATCTCTCTGGTGTGTTGAAAAGAACCGTAGATTCTACACAAGACATTCATAATTCCAATGAACATAACTATATAGTTAGTTAGACTAATCTCAATAAAAATAATAATAAGCCCACTATATGAACTAAGTTCGGTTTTACTTTGAATTCTAGATGAACTTATTGAAGAAGCATGCCCATCTGCTTACTTAAATGAGCATGTAAAATAGCATGTTTATGGCAATCGCAATACCAAAGACAACTATTTGGACTTTGGATGGCTAAAGGGCTATGAAGCACTGCACTCCAAAATGGTGTCGACGAGTACCGTGTACTTACTGTGAGGGTACGCCTAATACATGCCAGTACAAGAATACATTTGAGTACGTCAGGTACGACACATTTGCTAAGAAATGATTTTTTTTTTTTTTTTTTTTTTTTTTGTAGTTGCTAGAATTTATTGCAACCTTTATTTTTCTTTTTTCAAATTTGAAAATATCAAGAAATATATTTCCAACACCCTTGATCCAAGAGTCATGGGTTTGCTCTCTTTTGTATCCTATTTTAGACAATCAAAACAGAAAAAGAAATAATTATATAACTTTTTAGACAAGTTTGTTCTCTTTTTAGTTTTAATATTGAAACTTTGATTTGTATGTTGGACGTTTAGCTATAAATTAAAAAAAAAAAATTAAAAATTTGGTGTACTAACCGCATCGGCATTCTAACCCTACTTTTTTAAGAATTTGTCGACGGTGTACCCAGATCGCATCTGCATTCGCAGACCAAGACCAAGACTCAAGACCAAGACTAAGGTTTCATTGCTAAAGGGTCATTTGACCTAGTTCTTAAGCAAATGAGTGAAAGCTACAAGAGTCGAGCCAATTTCTTTTAGTTTAAGTGTGAAAAACTCTTCACTATGTTGAGCAAAGCCCTCAAACCTAATAACATTTATATTCTTTAATACAAGGGCATTCAGTAGCTATCATCAGATTTCTAATTTGATGCAAGCATGATGAGTGGTGGCAACCTCACGTGTCTAGAGTTAGATGAAAGGCTTATCAATCATGTGTAACATAGACCAATTTACATAGCAAGATGTAGGAATGATATGATCCAAGTTGAAGGTGACTTTACATAGCAAAGATGTATGTAGGAAGGCTTATCAGTGAGTGAGTTGAGGCTGTGACAACATGCCTTTGTATAGGGACAATTGAAGAAGACTGTTTCCATGGGACTTTGACACCTGGGCTTGTTAAGTTGAAAACATATATTCTCATTTGAATTGTTGTTTTACTAATATATTTTAAGCCTATCTATGACTTTATATAATGAGCTTTGAGGCATAATTTCATGCTGACCAATCAAGTAATCAATACGTCAGTAGGATATTAAAACCACCAGGAAATAATATTTGATGGTATTCACAAAATGAGCAAAGAAGAGACAAACTGGAGTAGCTTGTCTTTTTTGGCCAAACTGAGCTCAAACAATAACAACACAAATTCAATCGAACTAGAACCAGGCACAAGCACTGCTCCTTACTTGCTAAGTTAAGCACAAACACGCAATACATTGTTTGCTGCTCAACTCAGATCAGCTTGTTCTTACTCCTAAATGCAATGGTTCAAAGCTCTCGCTCTCCTCAAGGAGAACATGAAATATTAAAGAGATACTACTCATACATCCAACACAACAATAAAAAATGGACCTAAATGGTCTGTGCTTTTGATGTAGAATATAAGAAGCTCAAAGAATAGCAAATTTAAAGAAGCGGCGATATTTGAAAATTGGAATGGTTTCAAAGAGAAATCGATAGGAACCATACATAATCATGTGTCTAATATTATTATAATTTTATTTTATGATTATTTTTATGTTTCTAGGATTTTTAGGCGAGGGATATTTGTCTACATATGGGGTAGGGGTCGCATTTGTCGCCTTGTGAGTCAAGTTATTTAATTGAGTTTTATTTATGTTTCTTATTTGGTCTTTAATGATGCGGAATATAAAAAGCTCAAAGAAGAGTAAATTTAAAGAAGCGCGATATTTGGAAATTGGAATGGTTTCAAAGAGAAATCGATAGAAACCATACATAATCATGTTTCTAATATTATTATAGTTTTATTTTATGATTATTTTTATGTTTCTAAGATTTTTAGGGGAGGGGTATTTGCCTACATGGGCTGTAGGGGTCGCCCATGAGTCGTCTTATGAGTCAAGTTATTTAATTGAGTTTTATTTATGTTTCTTACTTGGTCATAAATTAGTTTTGGAAGTCTAAGATATTATAGTAGTTTTTTTTTATTATTATTCTAGTTGGTTTAGGAAGTCTCTAAAGTCTCTGATTCAATAGAGTTGATATTTTATAAAAAGTTAAAGAGCTTTGAAGTTTCTTTATGGATTGTGTGATGCCTATGGAATCTAAAAGTGATGCCTAGACCTATCTTCTTCTTCTGCTTTCTTCTTCTTTTATGTTTCAATTTGCTATTCTCGGATTACTATTTACCGCCCTCTAAATGTGCATTTTTCAACCTCAAAACTCCATCCAATCACCTTCAAATCAACCCTAATCCCTTCCCCTACCTATTAGCCTTCAATTTACTCTTGAAATCATAAATTACTCACTGTTTAGGCCATCAAATAACCTCCGTTTTGAAAATCCAGCGCTGTCCCTATTCGTCTCCGTCGCCTTTCCTACACAAAGAATATAGAAGAGAAGAGATATTCACCGCTTTAACACGACTAAGTCAGATTCATCCTTGTAGTATTGAGAATGTGGCGGGTCTAATGTCATAAGATCACTATATAATTCTTTAACTTCTTCAATGGACCATCTTGCATGTCTCGAGTTTTATCATATGACATCATTGCATCATGTGTAGTCAACAATCTTGCAAGCATAAGCTTTCCAATTTTATTACAATAACCAGCGGAAGAAAATAAGGACATTGGACAAACAATAAAGTCGCTTCGATGTGTCAAAGCTACTCATGAATGAATTCCACATACCGCTTTATCTCGACAAAGAATTCCTAAAAGAGCTATCTCATTAACTATAGTCTCAAATACTTCCACTTAGAAGCTCTTGACTCATTCACCTCACTATTCCTCAGTTGATCGAAATTTTTTACTTGGGTTGGTTCCTGAAGATGTGTTTCACCAGTATGAAAATTTTCATCTCCCCATGAAATCATCTCTGCACTTTTCATTTCAGCATGTTGCGAACCATGAGGTTGTATTAAAACTGCAAATTCAAAATGAGTAGAAAGGCAATGGTGAAATCCACTCAGAGACACGATTCCCTGAGAATGTCCAAGGCTGACCTTTACTGGGTGAGTTTGTAAAGAATGGAGATTCTCTTGTGAAAAGTTAAATGTGTTACCCAAGCTTGGGAACTCCCAGAGTAGTTTGTTGAAAGTGGTGACCAAATTAAATCTTTATTTGTGTTATGTACAGATTGCACAGTTATTGTAGATGAGCTCATACCTTCAACTGCTTCATTAAAATAAAGAATGACTGGACTATCCCACTATTAAGATGGAAACCTGTGATAGGAGATGAAGCACAAGTATCCAGGAAACCATATGCTGATACATTAAGATTAGAACCATGAGGTGGCCACGTAGAACCAACAGAGGATTCTCCACTTTAATTGTTTGCTCAAGAAGCCAAAGATGATAAAACCATCCACTTTGATCATCAGGGTTAGTAAAAAGAGCTTGGTGTACAAGGTCATACTCCTCTGTCAGAACTTTCTCCTTTGAGAAAGATCCTTGAGCCCTTTTCTCCAAAGAAATGAGATGTAATTACATTGCAGAACATTTATGGTAAGGTAAAGTAGAATAAAAACAAGAAATATGTTTAAGCAAACAGACAGAGACATCACATGCTCTCAAAGCAACAGGCATGTTTGTGTAGGTTGAAAAAGAAAAACAAAAGACACAATTGGACAAGAAACTTAATTTTCTAATCCTGCTAGAATAGATAGAATATCAAAAGGTAGCAGGTGTTTCATCATGCAGTTTCCACTATAATATTAACGTGCATAAGAATTGATCATTTAACTCCAAAGCAAAGTTGAAGGTTAATCAAGCTACAATTTTATATAACATCGCATGCCAGATTTACACACATAGAAAGCTGCTTTAACAGTATTTCAAATAGAAAAATGCCGTTGAAGATTAATATGAAATAAACAACATTTGTTTCTTTTTGGAATCATAGGCTAATGACCATTTAAATAGTGAAGTGCTTATCAACTTTTGATATAAGGAATAGAACTAATGAATATTTTTTCCCCTGTTCCACAAGGTGCATGAAAGGAGACAGCATTTTGCAACCTTGCATCACAATATACCATCAATACAAGTTACATGCTTTAAAGAGGATGTTTTATATAACATCGCATGCCATCAATATCTATCAACCTTGCATCACATTACAAGATAACTTATACCCATCATTATGCTTTACCTATTTTGAATGCTTTTATTACATAAACAATAAGTCACATGGTTTAAAGTGGATACTTGAATATTTTGTTTTTAACTAAAATGTCATAAAAAAAAAAAAACCCCTATGTTGTAGAAAATCCACAAAATTTTTTGTATGTTCTATATAACTATGCATACTACCACTAGACATTCTGCTTCTAACGGGACTAAAGCTAGAACTAATTTCAAAGTTCCAACACATTTTTCCTAAAGCAATTTTTGCAAAAGAATCTAAGGATTATACAATTAAAGAATTATCAGTGATAACTTGATAAGATACATCATAAACATTGTGAAAAGCAAATTATAACTGAACCATGAAGCCAGCTAAAATAGTATGACTTTGGCACATCTCATTGTAATGCTACAATAACAACATGCGCAGAAAAAAAACTTAAGAATCAAACAATGGCACAAAAAAGCATTTTTCTCCACTAGTCCATTTTAATTATGATGATCCAAATGGTAAAATAACATTGAGATACAAGCATACCTACGATTATGCCAAGAAGAATAGTTACTGAAGTTTTTGTTTATCAAATCAGTTATGAAGTGTAGTTCCTCTTCATCTGATCTGTTCTTTAATGCTGCTATAAATCTGAAAATAAAGACCAAATTAGACCATTTGAAAATACAGTCCTTCAATATATTAAAGTAAACAAACCCAAATCTTCACCTCTGGTAATTCCATGCATGGAAATTCCTAGAATCTTTCTTCAGGAACACCCCCAGAAGCTGCAATTCCTAATGTACAGATGAATGCCCCTTGCTTAGCACTCATTTACGATGATACCAGGCACCATAAGACCTATAATTTTTGCCAATGCACACTCCATTCAGATATATATTGAGTTCTTTCATAAAGTTCAAAATAAATTGAACCCAAACACTATACACAACATAATTACAATTGGCTGCTGAAAAAACCAAAGAAAAGAAAGCCACGCAATATTTCAAAATCACATGGTTTAAAATTTTAAAATTTCAAACCAAACTTTGCAATCGAACGCATTTAACCAAATAGCCCTATTTGGCACAGCTTGACTTATGCTCACTGAATTTTTTTTCTTTTCCTACGCTTTTTCAAAGAACTAAACATCATCAAATACATGGATGTAAAAGAAATAGATATATTTTTTCATATGAGTGGTTCCGATAAACGCATAACTCTCGTTCTTCATCAGAATAGATTTAATGGAGTCTGGATCAATCTCTGTATCAGTCTCCAAATGACTGAGAATGTATTCAACATCAAATTTTCTGTAATTCCAAACTGTGAGATACTCAGGATTGGCCTCGAGAAGCTTCGCATTGACATCTAGGGCTTCTTTCGTGTAACTGAACAATTTGCACATACAAATACAAGATTGTTCAAAATTACAAATACAAGATTGTCAGTGTTTATTAGATCACATCAGTGTCAGCTTAAGCATAAGGCAGGTAAAGCATGTGCTAGGACTCAAAATTGTGCAAAGGCCCAAAAATTTTGGAAAATTTCTCATAGGCCTCAAAATTTCCAATACGCCAAAAAAACCTATTTATGTTTTTTTTTTTTTTAAAAAAAAAAAAAGCACCATCCAACGAATCAAATATAATCATTTTCTTGTATTAACATAATTATTATTATTATTTTGAAGTATAGAACAAAGACAAATTCTACTTTCCTATTTTATATGTTGTTTGTCTTATCTTATTTAGAAATAAATACATAGTTTCTTGTGGTTTTGTAAACTAAAGTGCACCGTTTGACATTCCGTCCAAATTAGCAGTAAGTGTGAAACACTTGTCTCATAAGAGTATTTAGCATGATTTACCTTATTTCACTAGTGAAATAAGGAAATAATGCATACAATCGCATGCCTCACCGATTGTATCATTTCTACATGAATCGAGAATATGGGAGTAATAATTATTTACATGATTACAATACAGTCAATTGTCCTCTAAGGACATTAAAGTGGCCTATAAGACCTTAACCGTGGTGGGCCTTTGCATTAAGAGAAAAGCCATCCCACTCCTTTTTTAAAGCTTCATAAGAGCAATATTCGCCTGGGGCAGGTTCAACTTGTTTGTTACCCGTGATTCTCAGTCAACACGTACACACTTAAAAGCAACAATGCTCCATACTCCATATTGTTCTTCCCGATGTAAATCAAATGCTTTACACATTTTTCTCAATAAAGGGATGGAGGAGGTGAGCAAGGTAGAGAGGCAAATTTCTGGGTAGGTAGAGTAATGATGATGTTACATCATTACTATATAATGTAAATGTCTTGTAAGGACATTAAATTAGCCTATAAAGATAGTTATAGGTTATTAGATAGTGCATTTTAGTCTGCAAACCATAAGGAGTTATATGTTTATTTTCAAATGCTAAGAGGTAAACCACACCTAAAGAACAAGTGAAATTTGACTTAAAAATTCATTAACGATCTCATAAATCTAATATTGATGAAGAAAAGAGTGTCATTTATAGTTTTTTTAATATTAAAATTTTTTAATTAATTTACAAATTTATGTTTCAATTAGGTCTCATATAATATATTTAATGGTAAAAATTAAATAGAATGTAACAAAAATGTCAGACGAACTAATTTGAAAAGTTAGAAGTTTTAATTGAACACATGATTAGCTTAGAACCTAATAAAAGAAGAGAATAAAACCAAGTTAAAAGCCGCTTTTTTATTTTTAAAATCACATCACTTCTCTATTTTTTTGCACGCTTTTCAAAAAAACCAAAAAAAGCCAAAAGACTGACTTTTAATCTACTTCCCAAAAGTGTAAGGATTTTGGCATAATTTATTCACACAATTTATTTATTTATTTAAAAAACTAAATATAAAGGCCTCGTTTAAATTGTTTCTTTAGGCCTCAAAGTTTCTTGAGCCACATAGTTCAATACAAGATAATACTTAATAAATAATTTTACATCGTGTATAAAATTTGAACAGGTTACTGAACAATTTACACAATTGACAATTTTGACAATACAAATGGAGGATTGTACAAAATGATCAGCGTTGAGATCATAGAGTTCAAAACAACACAATTCGAATACATAATTTTACACTCGTGTGTCAAATTTGAACAATACACAATTCACAATACAAATTGAAGATTGCTCAAACTTAACAGCATTTAGATCACAGAGTTCAATACAATACAATACAATGCGAAGTATGTGTGTCAATTTCCGACAACACTGCCAATCAATCACTCAGCTGGAGAACACTGGCAGAATAGATTAAGCCCAAACGACCTATCACAAAAAGAAGAGATTCCGACGGTGGTTCATCCACCCGGGGGCACTGCGACGATTAAGTCAGTTATCTCTCAAAGATAGCAAAAATTCTTAACTCACTATTCAGGGTATAAAAGCATACCTTAGGCCCATGAGGGTGCCTCTCTTTTATAGCCAACACTTACCTAATCCCAATAGAAGCCTAGCTTCAATGGACTTAAGATTATTGCAAATCTTGGACTCCCAGTAGGATTGTGATAAAACTCTCTAAAAGTCTTATCTTTTCCCAAACTGAAGTCATCTCCCATTCTAGGACTCTTGTCCCCTATCCACTTATCCTGGATTTTGGTATTCTCACAGATAACCTCGGCCTAACCGAGATTATCTCGGCATCATGTCTAGGACACGTGGCACCTCGGCTGGCACTTCGGTGCCACCTTGGCCACGTGTTGTCATTCCAAAAAATATGTCTCCACAACTGCCCCCTAGGTTCTATTACCTCGGTATCTTGAGGTGATAGAACCTATATCATTCCTTCCATTTAGCACGTCAGCTAAGCTTGCTTCATCATTCATTGCCAAAGTCATAACTTGTCGGCTCAATATGACCAAGACCTATAGTCTGCTTTCATCAATGCCTTGGAACCAACAACCAAGTTCGTTTAAGCCGAGATCACCTCCTTAGCCGAGGTTTTTGCTTTATTAAATTGAGAACTCTGAGTGCTTTAGCACGTGTATGAGCTGTCATGCATTGCAACTCAACCGTTTTTGCCACGCGTCCTTCCCCCACTGGACCGTGTCCGATACGCGCCATTAAGTCGCTTCAAGTCGCTATACCGACGACAACACGCCGCTCTAGGCACATCAATTGCATTTTGTCGCTTCTTCGCATTTTTGACAAAACTTCTTCTCTCTCTTCATCTTTTCACTTCACATCATCATCTTTGTTCAAACTCTCTCTCTTACTTTTTTCAATTTCCCCATTGTTGCTCTTGTGAAGTTTTTTCTACAACCAGTCTCACTCTCCCATTCGGCGAGGCTTCCATTTACTTCCTTGCTTTCTGTCACTGTTTGATCCTGGCAAACTTTACTTCTACTTCATTTTTCTTCGGTGAGTCACTGTTCCTTTTTGTTTCAATTTTTGGTTTTTCTTCAAACTATTACGCTCAGATATCACGTCAGAATTTCATTCATACTCCTGATTGCAAATTCATGCATCGAATCCAATCATGTATTTGAGCATGTTTATCTTATGATTTGGTTCCTGCCTAATCCATTCTCGAGTATAAGCTTTGCTTTAAATAGTTGTTCACTTCGCCAATGTTCTTGGCCTTGCACCCTTGCACACACTCTATTACAGTGTTCTTGATAATGCATCACTTTTCTTGATTCTGAATCACATTTTTATTTCTGTTTTCTGTGTCTTTTCCAGATTCTTGTTTTCACTCTTTGTTTGCCTAAACTTTGGTTTGAGATTTGTTGTAGAACTCACAAACTCTAGGAAGAACTGAAATGAACTTCACTTAGATCCTCAAAACTTCTTGCCCCATCATTTTCCTGGGTTTTGCCGAGGTCCCTCAAACCCTCTCGAAGCACACCCCTCTGAAATCCAACACCTTCTCCTTAAGCCGACATCATGGGTATGTGGAAGCATAGGGTAGACACCCCAACCAAGTTAGAATACTTGAGGTAGGAGTTTTCCATCCCAGCCGACGTTCACCTTAGGTTGGCTGGGGAGGACAACTCCATTATGCCCACTGTTGACTCCATGCCCTTCCCGATCGTTGCCTTCATTGAGTGTGGACTTAGGCTTCCACTAGACATCCTTTTCCGAGAAGTCCTCCATTATTACAAATTAAACCCGATGCAGCTTGTCATTAACTCTTACAGAGTTATTAATGGTATAATTGCCTTAGCACGCTGAGAAAAAGCTAGGGTAACCTTAGCCGACATTCAATACTGCTATACCATGTATGGCCTCAAGTTAGAAAAAAGCTATGTCTACTACCTCAAACCGAGGTCCACTGAATACAAACTTGTTGCCGACCTCCCAGATTCCAATAAGGGGACCGGGGATGATTACTTCATTGTCTCGGGCAATTGGGAGTTTGCTCCAGATGAAGACCTTCATCTCTACCCTCTTAGCCGAACAATATTCGTAGAGGGTAATGGTAAGAACCTAGTATTACACAGACTTATTTTTCAAGTCGTTAAAACTTTATTCTTTTTGTATATTCTAACGTCTGTGTTCTTTCGTGCAGTTCTTCCACAACCACCAAAAGACTTCCGTAAGTCCTTCTTCCCCAGCAAGGATCTTAAAAAGTTGCTAGATCTGCCAGTCCATAGGCGGAGAGCTCCTCTACTGCTCAACTTCATCCCGACCTACAAGTTGGTACTTCCCGACGTCCCAAAGAAGCAAAAAAACAAGTCTCCTCCTTCCGCCACAACTCCACCAACAACTTCATCATCTTGGCCAGATCAGGAGTCAACCTCAGATCCAACAGATCAGCCATCTACCTCAGCTCCACAGCTGATCCCATCGTCTCAACGCCGATGCCGATGCCGAACTGCAATTGTCGCCAAGATGGGTCGCAAGAAAGCAGTCGCAGAAGATCTTCTAGCCGACATCCCCAACACTGTCAACGCTCAACCAGCACAATCCCAGCCTCAACCAAAGCCAAAGCCCAAAAGACTCAAGAAGGCTCAGCCGAAGGCAACGGTGACTCAGATTGACACTGAGGACACCTTGCCAATTTCAAAATTGGCCGAGAGCGAGAAGACCCCTTCTGCTGCCGAAAAGAGGCCCGCCGAAGCCTAACCATCCGAATCCCCCAAAGCAAAGAGGCCGAGGTCATCCTCTGCGACCACCTTGGGGTCTCTAAAACATGATTCCTGCTAGGCCCCACCAATCACGATTGACGACAAGCCAGTCAAGGCTGGTGATAGCGTCAATGACATTGAGGTCGGCGTTGCCCTCTCCACTGCCTTGCTTCTTCTCGAAGATCTTAATCGTAACACCAAGATTAGCGAATACGAAAATTTTGCTTTGATGCTGCAGCATTCCATTCAAGTAAGTTCCTTACACTTGGTATTTTTCTTTCTCTATTTTTCCATACTTAAAGAATTTCTACTAACTTTTGTTCTGTCCATTTTCTTTCAAGCGATCCAGCACGCACACTCCTTCTCAATGCAATCTTTTGAGATGAGGAAGGAGTTGGCCAACAAGATTAGGGAGGTTGGTGGTTTACAAAAGACCATAAAAAAGACCGAGGCAAAAATGAAGACCTTGTCGGATCAGGCCAAGGCAGCCATTAAGGCTAAAAATGAGGCCGAGGAAAAAGCGGATGTTGCAGATGCCATCGCTAAGGTCCTTGCGGCCGAGAAGAAGAAGGCTGAGGTAAAAATGGCCGAGGCCCAAAAAGAACTTCAGGACGCCTTGGCTACCAAAGAGGCCGAGATCAAGGCTGCTGATGAAAAGGCGTACGCCGAGGGGGCGGCCGACGTCAAGGAGGACTATAAGAAGCAAGTGAGGCAGGCATGCAACAAAGGTGTTGCCCTTGGTTGGATGGCTGCCTGCCCTCAAAAAGCTAGACGTCCCCGAGGACTCCCCCGTCTGGAATGCTGGTGACCTCCCTTTGCCATTTCTCCTACTCCAAGCCAATCCGAAGACGACTCCGAGTCCGAGGAAGAAGCTTTGGTTAGGAAGAAGAAGGAAGCTGCTGGGGCCAAGTCCCCTACTTTGAATGAGCAAGTCTTGGACTTGACTCAGGGTGAGGTCTCCAAAGACGCTACTCCTAAGAAGGCAACATCGAACGTACCTATTGCCGACAAGAGCCTCGACCAAACTCTTCAAGAAATCAATGTCGAGCTCGTGGCTGAGAGGGCCGCCGAGACGTCTTCTCAGCAATCTGCCGAACTCCAGCCCCAACCAGCCAGAGACGCCGAAGAGTCTTAGTTTGATGTTTTTCTCTTTTTTTTTTTTTCCTCTGTACCTTTTACTTTTTTCTTTCTTTGAAACAATGTAAGCTCTCTATCCGGCCGATGTGCCTTCTTTGAATGTAAATACAACTTCCTCTTTGAATGCTTGTATCCTTGTCTTCTTCATATGACTCTATACTTAGAATAATTTGGATGTTTTTAACATACACCTTAACCTATGCAATCTTCTCGTGGTGATGTACCTCGATCAAAGAAAATAAACGCTTTTATCTCTTGCAAGTATGTAAGTACTTTTTTCATTACAACCTTAACTTGTAAATTTTTTAAAAAATTTCAACAAGTGTTTAAATCAATCTTCCTTTAAGATAACCTCGCTTAACTTCAACTTGTAAATTTAAAATTTCAACAAGTGTCTAACATGACCTCGGTTTAACTTCAACTTGTAAATTTGAATTTCAACAAGCGTTAAATATGATCTCAGCTTAACTTCAACTTGTAAATTTAAAATTTCAACAAGCGTTAAACATGACCTCGCTTAACTTTAACTTGTAAATTTAAATTTCAACAAGCGCCAAACATGATCTCGGCTTAACTTCAACTTGTAAATTTAAAATTTCAACAAGCGCCAAACATGATCTCGCTTAACTTCAACTTGTAAATTTAAATTTCAACAAGTGTTAAACTAGTCTTAGCCTGTAGATTCTAGCTCCCAGGCATCATTTCCCAATTCTCTGCCCCCTAATGTGAACCTAAGTTCCACTTGGGTTCTTATTTGAGCATGCGAGTTATTGATCATTCATACTACACAAGCGTAAAAAATCAAGCTGAAACCTTATTATTACTTCGGCTAATAACAAAGGACAAGAAAATCTAATGATAGAAAAACTTCAAATTGCAAGTATTCCAGGGCCTTGGCAACTCTTTGCCTTCACTATCTCCAAACCGATATGCCCCATTGCCCAATACCGAGATGATTCTATAGGGTCCCTCCCAATTTGGGCCAAACTTGCCCTCCCTGGGATCCTTCTTATTGCCGACAACCTTTCTCAGGACAAGGTCACCAACTTGGAACTCTCTTGGGTTGACCTTCTTATTATAAGCCTTGGCAAGTCAGTCACCGGTATGCCCCTAGCTGAATTGCTATTTTCTCTCTTCTCTCTTCTAGCAGATCCAGATCTCGGGCTAAGAATACATTGTTAGTCCCATTTTTCACTCCCTAGGTTCTCGATCCTCGAATGCCGAATTCTAATGGGATTATCGCCATCATGCCAAAGGCCATGGAAAATGGGGATTCCCCTGTTGATCTTCTCGGCGTCGTCCGATATGCCCAAAGTACACTGGGCAGCTCATCCATCCACATTCTCTTTGTTGCTCCCAGCCTCTTCTTGATCCCATCTAGGATTGTTTTGTTTGATGCTTCTGCTTGTCCATTGCTCTGGGGGAAGCTTAGAGTGAAATAGTAGTTCTTGATTGTGTACTTTGCACAGAAGCTCTTGATTAGCTTATCACAAACCGTACCATTGTCCGCCATTATTGCTCTTTAATTCCAAACCTGGTGATGGTGTTCTTCCATATGAAGTTCTTCACATCAACATCTCAAATTTTTGTAAGGGGTTCGGCTTCTACCCATTTGGTGAAGTAATCAGTTGCCACTAGCAAGTACTTTCTTTGTCCGGTTGCTTGAGGCAATTGTCCAACAAGATCCATGCCCCATTAGGCAAATGGCCAAGGACTGGACACTGGGTTCAAGTCTGCTGCTGGTTGATGTATCAGAGGTGCAAACCTTGACACTTTCACATTTTCGACATAGGCTTCAACATCTTTTTGCATATAGGGCCACTAGTACCTCGAAGTTATGGCCCTATGAGCAAGTGATCTCGCCTCGTGTGGCTTTCTACATATTCCTTCATGTATCTCATACAAGAAATCTTCAATTTGTGAAGGATGTACACACCTTAAAAGGGGTCCAATAAAAGATCTTCTCAGAGATGTCCTTCTCGTCAAATCAATCTTGCCGACTTTAGTCTAATCTTGGCGCTTCTTTTCATCATCCGAAGCTTCCCATCTCTAAGGAATACTATTATTACATCCATCCAAATTTTAGTCTCATCTCCACTTGGTCTCATCTCCACACACATTGCTTCACGTTTTGTGTTAAGTGATTCTATGCTTGGACCTGACAAGTAGTCAACCATTATCGTTCTTGCCTCTCCAGGCTGCATTGCACTAGCTAGGTTGGCCAGTGCATTGGCATGCCTGTTGTCATCTCGGCTTACCTGATATAGTCGGCAATTTTGAAATAAGGCTACCATTATGCCCACTTCCTTTGAATAGACCGACATCCTTTCATCTCGGGCTGCATATTCGCCAGTTGCCTGGTTGACTATAAGTTGTGAGTCACAAAAGACTATTACCTCGTCGGCTTCCATAGCTGCTGCCAGCTTTAACCCTACGATTAGTGCTTCATATTCTGCTTCATTGTTTGAGGCCTTAAACCCCAAACGGACGGATTGTTCCAGTATCTGCCCATTCGGCGATACTAGTACTACTCCTGCCCCCGCTCTTTGTCGGTTTGAACTCCCATCAACAAACACCCGGAAGGAGTCACCAATGTAAATACTACAAGGCCTGAGTTTCTCTTTGTTCCTTTGTTCTGTTGCCCCCCGCTGGGTTTTTTCTTGCTCATTTGGATGTTGTATACCTCGGCTCAACGGAGTCCGATGTTTGACGACGTCTGGTGTGAACTCGGCCATGAAGTCAGCTAAGACTTGGCCTTTGATTGCTGTCTTGGGTCTGAATTCTAGGTCATATTAGCCCAAGGCCACCGCCATCTCGCTATTCGATCGATCTCCTTGTCGCAATAGGACCTTAAAGGATGTTCAGTTAATACCATAATTTTGTGGGCTTGAAAGTAATTATTCAGCTTCTTGGAAGCCATTACTAAAGCCAGTGTTAACTTCTCCAAGGGTAAGTATCTGGTCTCTGCGTCTGCCAGGGTTTTACTTATGTAGTAAACTGCCTTTTGCTCCCATTTTTCTTCTCTGAATATTATTGCACTTATCAAGGCTTAGAAACCGCTAAGTATAAGAACACCTCTCCGTGATATTGGATTTGAGAGGACTAGAGCTGTGGTCAAATACTTTTTAAGTTAGCTAAGGCGCTTCACATTCTTCATCCATAAGAAGTCTGTGGCTTTTTACTAAGTCAAGAAAGGCTTACACTTATCGTAACTTCGCTATGAATTGCTCAGTATCGCAGTTCTTCCAAACAACATTTGCACTTGTTTTGCCGATGTTGGGCTCTTCAGTTCTAAGATAGCCTTGATCTGATCTGGGCTTGCCTCAATGCCCCTTCTGGTTACCAAATATCCTAAGAACTTACTAGACCCAACTCCAAATGCACACTTCGATGCATTGGGTCAGAGCCGATATGTTTTAAGGATGTCAAAGACTGCCTTTAGTCTTCCAGATGATCCTTAGGCTCCTTGGTCTTCACGACCATGTCGTCTATGTATACTTCTACTGTCTTGCGAATTAGATGTCTGAACATCTTGGTTACCAATCTCTGGTAAGTTGCTCTTGCATTTTTCAATCCAAAAGGCATTACCCTGTAGTAGTATAGCCCTTTTGCGGTTATGAACGCAGTCTTTTCCTCATCTTGGGGGTACATGGCTATCTGATGGTACCCCCTGTAGGCATCCAGGAAGCTCATCCTTCCATGCCCTTAAGTGGCATCCACCAATTGGTCAATTTTGGGTAATGGGAAACTGTCTTTGGGACAAGCCTTGTTCAGGCTGGTGAAGTCCACGCAGACCCTCCACTTACCGTTCTTTTTCTTCACTAACACTGTGTTTGATACCATGTCAGGTAATTTACCTCTCGAATGGCTCTGGCCTCCAGAAGTCTATCCACTTCCTCTTCTACTGCCTCGACATGTATCAACATCGGCCTTCTTGCTCGTTGGATGGCAGGTTTAGCCAACCTATCCACATTCAATCTATGGCAAGTGACCTCGGGGTCAATGACAAGCATCTCATACGGTGTCCAGGCAAACAGTTCAATGTTTTCTCTCAAGAACGCCTCTAGCTCTTTTTCCTCTTCCTTGACCAAGCCCGAGCTGAGAAGGAAGTAATGCTCTTCATCCCCTTGCTAGACGAAGACTTTCTTTAGGGCTTCCTCACTCTTCTCGGTTGGCTCTTTACCGATGTCTTCTAGGACTTCCATGTCCTCATCTTCAATCTCAGCTGATTCTGCTTTTTGTACATTGCAGGCAGATTTCATTGCTGCCATGGAGCAATTCTTTGCCCACACCTGATCTCCTATGACCTCTTCTATTCCATGCTCCATTGGGAACTGTAATAGCTGGTGCAATGTTGAGGAGACCGCCCCCATTGCATGCAGCCATAGCCTTCCCAAGATGGCATTGTGGTGAACTCAGTTTTCACCTTCTTGGTGCCAGCCTGCACCTTTACACTTGTTGCTCCCAAGGGCCACGTCGGCATTCCGTTGAACGCAACCATTGGGCCATTGGACTGCTCCAGATCGTCTAGGTGAAGGCCAAGCTCCTTGTAACATCTGACATACATGATGTCACAAGAGCTACCCTGGTCAATTAGGATGCGCTTCACTTGGCACTCTTCTATCTGGAGGGATACTACTAGGGCATCGTTGTGTAAATGTTACACCATCTCTAGGTCGGCTTCAATGAAGGACACAACTTGTCCCTGGCAATCATCTGCCCTAGGTCTTTTCTGTCTAACCTGGTATACATTTTGCAAGTGTTTTACCTTCTGTGTCGCCCCACGTATTTCATTCTCATTGACCTTCGAGTGGATTACATTGATCACCCGAGGTTCGCCTACTTACGGTTGTGGTGTTGGAGGAGGTGGTGCTGCCGGTGCCTGAGGCAGTCTTGCTTGTTCTTCCCTTGTCCTGGCCTCGTCTATAAGGTCCCTTAAATGACCTTGTCTTACCAGGTCTTCCAGATGTGCTTTCAAGGTTTCAGACCCTCGAGTCGATATTCAAATTTCATTGTGGTAAGCACAGTGCTTGTCAAGGCTTTTTCCCATAAATTCTCCTGGAACCCTTGCTAGTGCTCTGTAATATGGTTGATTTCGGATCTTTTCCAAGACTTTGCGAACTGGGATTCAGAATACGGTTTTGACTGCCTGTGCAGCCCTTAATCTTGTGTCTTGCTTGTTGTATCCACCATCACCTCGGCCTCGCTTCCGCGAGCTATTTTTCCTCTCTGGTTTCAGCTCCTTTGTCCCTGGCGTGTCCTTCTCGGCCCTGGCATACTTTTCTATCCCAGCCATAAGTTCCTCCATGCTTTTTAGCAATGTCTTTGCCCGTGATTTTCGAAGCAGGCAATCATCTTTTAGGCTGTTCTTAAATGATACGACGGCCACCTCTTGGTTGCATTCTGATATTCGGTTGAATACCTCATTATACCTTTTGGCATAAGCCCTCAAGCTTTCGTCCTCGCCAATTTTCAGGCCATCGTATGCCTACCCTCAATGGCTATAGTTTGTTTGTCACGAACCTGGCCACAAACATCTTGGCCAGGCCTTCCCAGGTTTTTACAGCTCCTTTCGGCAACTTGTGAAACCAGTCCAATGCAATTTCCCTGAAGGATGAGGGGAACACCTTGCAAAGCAACGGCTCGTTCCCTGTGTACAATGCCATTTCGTTCAGGTACAAATCGACGTGAAAGTTGGGGTCTAACTTACCGTCGTATATTTGGAACCTCGGCATACTGAACCTTTTCAGGGCCTCAAATTTGTCAAACTCTACCGATAATGGTGTTCTTGTCTTAACCGGGGAGGTTACCTCGGCATTTTGTTGCTTCCTTTGGAGGTAATCCCTCAAGTCCTCTTTGGTCCGCCCAGGAGCTCAACTATCTCCAGATTTCATCCTTTTCGGTGCGCTACTGCCTGCATCATTGTGATTCCTTTTGGACTTCCCTCCATAGATTGTGTCGAAACAGAGTTCCTTCCCTTGAACATCCCGATGTTCTTTGGTGCGATCTTCTCTGGTTTGTCGCTATAGACACCCCATTTTTGACCGTCCTCAAGACTCGGTTGTGCTTGCAGGTACATCTGGACACAAGTTCGATTGCTCGTCGGGTATTTGACTTTTGCGGCGGAACGTCACAAGTTCGAGCTTTCCAAACCCTATATCCTTTCTGCCCCATTCTTGGACCATGACTTGGTCCTTTCAGAATGTGTTTCTTGGTGCACTGCCGGCCACCTTTTGGCCCTGTCGGCCTTCACTTTGTTGCTGCCATCCATTGATTGAGCCTACCGGCCATCAATAAGCCATTGCCGCCATCCTGATGGCCTAAGAAGACTTCGCCTCAGCCAGGTTTCACCTGCATCTTTTGATCCAAACCGAACTTTATCCGCCTCCATACACGTGTATGGAGGGATGAAGCTCTTGACAAGCTTTTTGAAGAAGCTTTGCATTGTTTTTCTTCTATATAAAGAGAGAGCCTCTCTCCTTAGTAGAGGTTCAACATTTTTGAGAAGAAATATCTCTCTCTCTCTCTCTCTATATTGTTGTTCATTTGTGCCTTGAAGTCCATTTTCCTTGCACTTTTACACTACAACACTTAGGGATACACCACCATCTTTGGGTTGAGGTTCTTGGGAGGACTTCTTGAGCTTTGAAAGTGAGTTTTTGGCCCCTGAGGTTGCTGGTTTCGAAGTTGATCTTCAAGGGTGAGTTTCTTCTCCTTTTTAGCACTTTTTTTGTACCTCATTTTGGCCATCCTTGCATATTGTTTTAGGCCTTGCTTTCAACTGAAAAAAAATCTTGTATTTAAGTGATTTTGAAGTTTGTTTAAGGTCATTTGGCTGTTGAGGGTCTTCAACCCTCTTGTTGGCCTTGTTTGGCCTTGTTTTGAGCCCTGCCTTAAGGCCTCTGAGCTAGCCTTGGTTTGGCCTTCTAACCACTAAAATCTAGTGGATTTTTAGTGGTAGGCATGTGGTTTGAGGTTCAAATCGAGGGGTGGCCCCCTCTCTTTTGGTTTTTGTTTGCTTGCATTTTTGGCCTTCCAAAGGAGCATGCCTCTCTGTACTTTTGAGGCTTGGTCCAGGTCCTTTTTTGTGACTTTTAGGACCTTCCATGGCTCTTTCCATGGCTGGTTTGGTTACCTTTTGCATGCATCTTGTATGTGTAGTGTAATCCCATTTGTAGCTCATCAAAGTAGCATGTTTTCCTAGCTTGTGTTGAGTCCATTTCAGTAGGTTTTTGGTGATGTTTTACCATGCCTTAGATCAGTTTTGGGTTAGTTTTGTCACTCCATGCATTTGCAATACACTTGTAGTGTAAATCTCATAAACTAGCTTTATATGCTTCTTGCTTTAGCATGTCATCCTAGCTTATGTTCAGTCCATTTCAGCATGTATTTGGTCATCATTTGGCATGTCATGACTCTATCTTTTGCTGGTTTGGTCATATTTTGCATGCTCCATGTACTTGTAGAACAAATCTTGCTTATTAGCTTTATGTGCATGATGCTTTGACTCATCATCCTAGCATACTTTGGCTTTGCTCCAGCATAATTTTGCTCTTATTTTGAGGTTTTCTAACACTTTTTTGGGCTTCCATAGCCATATCACTCATGCTTTGTATAGCTATAGTGTAAATGCTTAGGCTAGTCTTGGGTTTTCAACCCCCTACCATGCCATACATGTGATGTTTGCATGCTTTGCCATCATTTCAAATGTTATTTCATTCCATGAAATGTAGTCATACACTTGCATTTGACATGCTTTTAATGCCTTGGAGGCTTGGCTCTTTATGCCTCAAGAATGAACTTTTGTGCATGCTACTAAGCCTAAGCCTTTGGCTCATCATATTAGTGCATTTTTTGTCTTGTTATACCATGATGTAACTCTGTTTTATGTTGTCCAAGTCATGCCATGTTTGGTTTTAATAGGTGTAGTGCATTGCCTCTTTTGTAGCCTTGCATGCTCCATGTTTTTGGCCTTGTGTTATAGCTGGTGTTGGCTAGCTTCGAGCTTGTTTTTGGTCTTGTTTGGACCTACTTTGGGACTATTTTAGGTTCCCTTAGCCCTTTGAGGCTTGCCTTGCATGGTCATGGCTTAAATCCCTTTGTTAGTTTTGAGCTTTGAGCTTTCTAACATGCTATGCTTGCATTGTTTAGTTGATTTGGCATCAATTTACATGAGATTTCAGAGGATGTAGTATTGTCATACTTCCACGTTTGTCACCATTTAAGTGTGCTTAAGAGTTGCATCTTTGTGCCTTAATCCTTGAGGCAATTGGCATGCATGTTTGCCTTGTCTTTTCATGCTTTTCATGATATCAATTCATCACTTCTGGTCACTGATTTTAGGCATGGCTGAGGCCTATCCATCTTTAGTGTAAGCCCATCTTACCATGTTGTCACATGCTTGTCCCACTTCATATGTTGTTGCATACTTGTCCGCCTTCACATGCCTTGCATGTTTGTATGTTCATGTTGCATTTTATCATGTTGTTCAAGGTTGTTACCTCACATCATGCTTATATGTCTATTGCATGCTCGGGTTACTACATTGCATGTTTGCATGCTTAAGTCATATTGCATGTTTGTCATGCTTGCTTTGCATTGTCGTTTGGATTAAAGTATTAATCCGAGCACGAGGAACGAGGGGCATTTCATATTTCAAGTGATGAAACGTATCTCAATTCTCGGTCGCCGACGCTCTTGATGATCCATGACAGAGTTCTAGGCACTTATGTGATTTTCTTGTGCATTCATTTCATATTGATTTGCACAAGTTGGATCTTTGGCCATCATGCATCGGGATGAGTGATTGATGGTCGTGGATCCAACTATGCCTCTCCCTTGATGTTTCGAGGTGATATGGGGTGGCATAGTGCGTACATACCCTTGGGAGACTCTCCATTTTCTCTGTTTTATGCTCTACTGCAACTTGGTGTCCCAAAGACATCTAGTGGTCGACAAGGTTTTACAGATGGCCTAAGGCCTTATTGTTGGCCAAAGACCCTTCATTTTTGGCTCAAGAAGGTTTCCCATGGCCATCAGGCCACTGATGCACTCCCCAGCATGTTTTTGGTAAGGTTCAATAGGAATTCCTTGAGGACACCTTGCAGACAGAGCCTCTAAAGAGCAACCGGAGAGCGTTTCGAGGCGAGAAACCGAATGCGAGCATGCATACCCTTCTGCTTCTGTGAACAGAACTAGAACGACTTTATTTGTTGCTTTTCATTTGTAGTTAATTAAGTGTTGTAATAATTAGTTGTAGCTAGTTATTGAATTCGGTTATGTAATAATTAATTAGCTTATTAGTTAGTTAATTAGCCGGCATGTATTATTTATTCGGACCCTCCGTCAAGAGGGCCAATTTTGTAATAAGTGTGCGTGCGTGTGTGCATGTCTTCCAATCCCACGTCTTTCTCCCTTTTACTTACCCGCTTTTGTTGGTTAGTTTTAGGCCATTTTTCAATTAGCATACTTATGCTTTGCACGTTTGCATCCATTCATTTGTCTAGCATAATTATGCCTGCATGTTTGCATCCATTCATCTATCTTGCTTGCACCGGGCTTGGTGCATCATGCTAACTGCATCGTATTTCAATTCCCAGTTGAATACATGTATCAATTGCTACATCTTATATGCCATTTTAGGATAGCCGAGCTGATTTCTAGTTGCATTTTGCATGGGTTACATTAGCCATCTTAACATGAACTAGGATCATGCATTGATTACTAACTGGCTCTTGTTTTGGCTCGGAGTACTAGGTAAGCTTTTATGCTTTAGCATACTACATGTGTGTCATTGATTTCCATGATAGCATGCTTGCCATGAGACTATTTGCTTAGTTGATATAACTGCTTGAATGCCTGTGGGTGAAGGTTGGATTGCTTGAATTGGAACAATTCGTTGAAATCCGCATTTTAGCCTACTTACGAGTAGCAAACTTCAAACCATTTTCCAAATAAACGGATATGCGATACTTCGTTTCAAATTAGGCGATCTAGTCTATACTTGTTTTGATGTGCGCATTAAATAGTAATTCTAGCTAATTAACCAGAATAAGAACACATGTGTTTTTAAAAATGAGATATCATGTTTAGTAGTGGCCGATCTTTGATTGGGCGAGCGGGGGTGCTTATAGCTGACCTTCCCCAATCGTACCCAAGTTCCTGAGCCGAGGCAACTTTGGTGATGATGGACACGTGGCCTTAGGCACAAGTCAGGGTTTCCTAAATCTCTCCCAAAATAAAATATTTAGGTGGCGACTCAGATTCCGCAAAGCACCATTTTGGCACTTCTTTCTTAAAATCGCTTCCAAAACGATTTCGGATTTGGACTCTTTGGTGATTTATCGGTCTTGCATTGTACTTTGCAGACTAGATTCAACTGTGATACTTGAGTCCGAATCAGAGCACGAGGTTCTCGTGCGCCTCAACGGCTCGATTCCCCTTTCCTTGATTCTCTATGCCCTGACCTCCCGTGAAGGCTAGTGAGAATGTCCATTGGTCCCATCATGCTGAGGGACTGTAGGAACCGCTTTTTGTCCTCCTTTTTGGGTATCATTTTTTGCTGTTGGAATCGGCGTATCTTGTAGCGGGAACGGTGGCTGCATGACGTTGTTCTACATCATGAAATTGACCACCGTTTGTAGGTCCGCCAATTTGTTCGCCATGGCCTTCACCTCATCATCCCTCCGCAGGCATCTTTCTTTTCATATCTGGAGGTCATCCTCGTTATAATACCCACTTCGGTCTGTTTTCTTTGGTACGTCGCCCTCCTGGCCGATGTTCTTTCCTCCGTGATTCTTATCGTGAGTCTCTTTGTTGCAGTTGTCTTCTTCGACGTCAGGGTCAACAGGTTTTCCACTCCCAGTAGGAGTGTCGTCCCCAATCTTCTCTTTCTGTCCGTTGTTGGTCATCTATTCTCCTTTGTTTCCCACAGATGGCGCCAAATTGTGTGTGTCAATTTCCGACCACACTACCAATCAATCACTCAGCTGGAGAACACTGGTAGAATAGATTAAGCCCAAACAACCTGTCACAAAAAGAAGAGATTCCGGCGGTGGTTCGTCCACCCAGGGGCACTCCGACGATCAAGTCAGTTATCTCTCAAAGATAGCAAAAGTGCTTAACTCACTATTCAGGGTATAAAAACATACCTTAGACCCATGAGGGTGCCTGTTTTTTATAGCCAACACTTACTTAATCCCAATAGAAGCCTAGCTTCAATGGACTTAGGATTACTGCAAATCTTGGACTCCCAGTAGGATTGGGATAAACTCTCTAAGAGTCTTATCTTTTCCCAAACTGAAGTCATCTCACATTCTAGGACTCTTGTCCCCTATTCGCTTATCCTGGATTCCGGTATTCTCGTAGATAACCTCGGCCTAACCGAGATTGTCTCGGTGTCATGTCTAGGACACGTGGCACCTCGGCTGGCACTTCGGTGCCACCTCGGCCACGTGTTGTCATTCCAAAAAGTATGTCCCACACGAAGCATACATATAAACGAAGATATATATATATATATATAGAGGAGTCACATTTTGTTGTGATGGAAATAGAGGAAGTGAGATTGGAGGGGCGTAGTTTAGCAGCTTTGAGAGCTAAAGCTTTTTCTTCTTCTGAAGTTGGGGCTTTCCTAGGACGACGATGCATTTTTCGTGCTGAGAAAGAGAAAGAGAAAGGCAAAGAATGCTGGACTGTTAAACGATCGAGTGCCAGTCGTGAGAGAACGAAGGGTAGATTACGTACTTTGTGATCTGTCTTCATAGGTAAGGAAAGAAAAAAAATCAAAGAGGGGCAAATTAAAAACAATTTAATAAATCTAGGTTATATAGAAATTCCTCAAAGAGAAACATTATGGTGCACATTTTTAAAGGTATGTATTATATAGGGTCTGGCTTTCTCTGATCTCAGATCAGATTGAAGGGTATAATTAGATCTATGAGAACTTATCACGCGTCCCATTTCAATAATCTCAATTATTTAATGTGTAGAACTCGTCGAGTAGTAGATGCGTGTAAAAATCACGCTGATTAGATATCGATAACTATGTGATCAAATCGCTTTTGTATAAAAATAGACGTTGAAAAAATAAACGATTGACAAAAATTTGATCCGATGAAATAGTTATCGATATCTGATCAACGTGATTTTTTTACAACCCTATAGTACTCGACGAGTTCTATACATTGAATGGTTTGGATTATCGAATGGGATTCTGTGATGAGCCCCCACGGCCAAACAATACCCTCCATCCGATCTCGAATCGGAGGAAAGCCGCCTCATTATATATACCTTATAATTAAAAGGACATTTGGTTCAAATATCTAAATTTTAATTTTATTTGCCCAAAGGTCCAAACACTGAAACACTTTGTCCAAAAGGATAAGCTTAAATGAAATGACTAAAATACCCTTCCATATATATAGTATACACCACAATCCCATCTCTCTCTCTCTCTCTCTCTCAAATCTCTTCTCAAACAATCTCATCGCCGCCTACCTTCTTGTTCTCGCAAATTTAAGTAGCTAGTCGGAACTCGAGATATGCTACACGATGATCTTGCTGACCATATATCTCGTTGTCGTCCACCATCATCTTGTTGTGGCTAAAACTGTGGCACCGCCTATCAGCTTTCAAATCGTCTCACCACCTCTCTATTTCACCGCAGTAATCAAAGAATGCCACGGGTCATCATCGTCATCATCTTCAAAACTCAAAAATGGATTTGTTTCATCATCCTTGTGATCTGTGTTTATATATATATATATATTTCGAAATTAGATATAAGAAATAAATATATATATATATATATATGATTATGATTTTTTTAGATCAAATTTTTTTTTTTTGAGCTCATCTGGTAAAAGATCATCTTTGTGCGTGTGTGTACAATAATCATCCAGATCTTCCTTCCTTTCTTTTTTCTTTTTTTTTGGGTAGTTGTTGTTGATGATGATGATGATGATGGTGATGTATTGTTGTTATTGATAAAACATTTTGTTGATCCACATGTTTGGTTTGAATAGGTAATGAATGGTTTTTCGGCAAGGAAAGATGGTCTGAAGTTGTTGAATTTGAACAGATAAGCAGTAAGAAGAGACATAGATTTTTAACAGAGAGATTTTTTTTGTTATTGTTAGATTTTCAACAGATAGATTTGTTATTGTTATTGAACAGATAATAAAATTGGAATAAATAGATTTAAATAGATAAATGAAAAAATTGAGCAGATAATAAATTTAAACAGATAAGGGGAAAATTTGAATAGATATTTTAAAAAAATTAACAAATGCTTAAAATTTTTGAACAGATAAATAAAAATTCGAATAGATAGATGAATAATTTGAACAGATAGAAAATAATTTGAAAAGATATGAAAAAAAGAGTCAACAGATGAAAAAAGTCAATAGATAAATTAAGGGGTAAAATTGAAAACAAAATGTCTTTCAAAACAAGTAAAGACCTCTCTATACTATTCCACAAAGAGTGGACTTCTCACCAATAAAAAAAATACAGTGGACCTAATGCCTTAGACACCTTCGAAATTAGATTTATCACTATTTTTCTCTAATTAAAAAAGAAAATGACATAATTTCATACTTTCTGAGTTATAACTGAAAAAAAAAAAATTTATAGCTACGCACAACATGAGACATAATTAAAGAACTCATGAGTCATAACTAAAACAATATCATGACTAAAGAAGAAAATTAATTATAACTAAAGAAGAAAATAACATAACTATGGGTACATATGGTACACCCTTTTACACCTTTTTAAGGTGTATATTAGAATTTTTCTTTAAAAAAAAAACAACTGCCCTTGGTCCTCCTGGACCAAGCATATTAGAGTAATGCTAGGAATCAAGAAAAAAAAAATATCATAAAAAGTCTCGTGAAATTAATCCAATGGTAGTTGCATAACATACAATAAACACTATAAGCTAATTCAAGGGTGAAGGGTGACTGCATAACATACAATAGAGTGGAAAATCATTGTGAAGGCTTTTCATGATATTATTTTATGATACCTAGCATTATTGTATACACCGCCTCTTTTTTTTTTTTTTTTTTTTTTTTTTTTTGAGCGTTGCTATATCTATCAAAAATCTTACTAATAATCTTATTGAAAGCATTCATATCCAAATATTATTGGAGGTTTAAATATTATGAGCAAAATTACAGTTCCACAAAAAAAAAACAGAAAAACAAATAAATAAACAAACAAACAAACAAACAAAAAATTATCCAGATTCAAATTGTGTGGATGAGATTAATTCTAAATGTGGTCCACAACACAACAACTCTTCATCTACACCACATACTGATTTATGGACAATTTTCATGGTTGATAAATATGGAACAATAGCATTTCTCAAGTATTATAGTTTTCTTACAACAATCACAATTGTTTTTTTAAAAGATAGCATTAATATGTTAGTATAGTTAGATTACAACTGAAAGGGTTCACCACTGCTTCATCAGCTTGAACCCCTAACATCCCCCTCACCACACCTTAAGGTGTGGCTACTAAACCATTGGGTCAAACCCCAATATCTTACAACAATCACATTTGACCATTTGTATTTTTAGTAAAATTATTAGTATGTATAGAATTATACATTTTTTCCAAGTCTTCTAACCTCGCATAAAAAAAATAATAATAAATAAAAATAAAGTATGAGATGTTAAAAGTAGAGTGTAAATGTTTTTATTTAATATTTCTATATTTTTTTTTTTTTTGGCTTTTATGTATGTAAGACCATTTTCTATATCAAATTTAAATTTAATGAAAAACAATTTTCTTGCTCCAATGGTTTCATCAAATGAGCATTAAATTGAGGATATTCAAAATCTTTCACTAAATTGAAGACGCTTAGAGCATCTCCAATCGCTCACCAAATAATTCATCAAATTTAAGTAAAGAAAGTATGAAATCCTCTATCCGATATCACCACTCCACGGTGTTATCATCAAACCATCGGTCATCTGGGGACGACGACCCATTAACCGAGAAAAGCAAGTGAAAAAGAAATTCAAACCAAGAGGGCGAGAGATCTAATTTTGGGGCTTCTCTTCGACAGTAAGAACAAGTACAAGGTTACCAATATCTCTAAGAACACGGGGTTTCTTCCTTCTGCTTGTCCATTCTTCTGCTTACCTCCTTTCCCTAAAGAATATTACAAATTGAATTGTAAGACTCAGAAGAAGAAGAAGAAGAAGAAGAAGAACCCAGGTAAGATCTAAATCCTAAGCTTCTAACATTTTTCAAATGAATTTTATTTTTTTAAAAAAATTTAATAGGAAATGAGACCAATCAAAACCAGATTTTATAGAAGAAGATCAACATTATGATAAGAAAATGAAAAGAGAAATTACCTGGAGAGCAAGTTGTCTGAAAGCTTTCTTGACCTCAGATTTAGAAGCACCAGGTTAAATCCTCAATGTCTTGTAGGGATCGGTGACAGCAGAAACAGAATATAAAGGAGGAGAGGGAGAGGGAGAGGGAGAGAGAGAGAGAGAGAGAGAGAGGAATGGTCCTTATCCGTGTGGGTCGTTGTAGATTGATGTGTAGCGTTTGGAGTGAGTGAAGATGAAAAACAAAAAGTCTGATCATATCTGCCCTTTGGCCCGTTGTTTCTTTGATGAAGTAACCAGATGACCGGGGGGATAACCGGCCAGCCGGTCGTCTGGCTGGTTGTTCGGTGTGTCAGATCACCAACGGTCTTGCACAGTAAATTGATGAACGCTTCCCAGATCCTCAGTTTGGTGAAACATTTGATATGTTCTCAATTTGATACTATTTTGGTGAAACCATTGAAGCACAAAAAGTACATCTTTTTCACCAAATTTGAATTTGGTGATGCATCCGATGAGCCGTTGGAGATGGTCTTAGGAGCTTTCATCAAATCAATGTTCATAGGTGTTAGATCTTCACCACCAGATGTCCCCTCAGATGACCACCTCTAGACAAAAATTTGTGAAAAAAATACACTACCTTGGCCGACCGACGACATCCGCCTCGTCAACCAGTGCTTTTGATGAAAGCTCAAAATCCTCTATTGGAGCACTTGATATCAAATGGAGTTTTTACACAAATTTGGTGGAAAAAATATGCATCATTGGAGATGCTCTAAGGTGATGTAATATAATAAATAGACTAAGGCTTCGCTTGGGATGTGAGTTGGTTTTTGACTATTTTAGCCTAGGGCTAAAAAACTTGGTTTGGGATAAACTTTTTAACTTTTGTGAGAGAAAAAATGAGATAATTATGATTTGAATGTAACATTTTATGTTATTGACTTTTTAACCTATTTTATCTTTTTATGACTATTTTAATTGTTCCAAATTGTACATACAGTTCTTCAATTAAAAAAAAGGAACATACCTGGTTCTGGATTTAAACCCTAATTCTTGGGTGCGAACCCTAGATTGTCTCACCAAAAGTTGTCATCACAAGTTTAATTGACTTGATCCAAAGCCATAGATTTGACTTCGCAATCAAGGACTGAACCTAGATTTGGTAGTCGCGATCCGGCCATCATGATCTTGTTTCTTGTATTATGAACTAGTTTTTTCTCTCAAATCAAAGTTGAGATCGGAAACTGATCATATTTCTTCATTCGCATCTAGTTTGTAGCACCTAGAAATCTCAAATTTCAAGTTCATCTCTAGTCTTCTCTAGGTTGAAGCACATGGAAAATCTCAGATTCTGTTGAAGTGAACCAAGAAGTCATGAATTTGTTGGATATATCACCCCATGTTGAGGGGTGATAATGCACCACTTGAAGAACCCACTTGGAGAGAAGTGGGGATGGCACCTCCCATTAAGATGGATGGGGTGGCAACCGCCCCACTATCCATGCACTATCTAAGTCTCTTTCTCCTCTTAATGTATATAAATAGAGGTTGAGGGAGAGTTGAAGGAGAGAGAGAACCAAGAGAGCAAACCAAAGAGAGTGAGAGATGTGGCGAGAGACCGCCTCTCTTGTGAGCGAGGGAGACGGGTGAGTGGGTGAGTGAGGAGAGTGTAAGCTCCTCTTCTATTGTAATCTCTTCTCCATTGTTATAGTAATAACCTCCCGTGAGTGAGGAGACCGCCTCTATTGTTGCATTTTGATTTTAATTGCACCTTGATCTTGATGTTACCTTCATGCCGATTGGTTAACTGCTGACTCGCTTTGTCCCAAATGTATATTGTTGCTTTTCGCCTTTTAGTTGATGCCTTGATTTGGTAGTGAATGTGTGGTGACCTTGCCCTCGGGTCCATTTTGGTCAAGTTCAAGACTTGTATCTTAACAATGCTTCATTCCAAAGCTACAATGAGTATCACAATGCTCTAGATTTTTGCTAGATGGCTAATAGAGATCGAGCTTAGAGAGGTGGTCATGTTAGGATTTTTGCATGAAAATTGGGGGAAAATGTGAGGATGAATTTCTTAATTGGAATGAGCAATGATGCTAATCCAAATTAAAATCACAATCAAAGAGATGAGTTGGAACAAATTAGTGGACTGCTTGTCACATTGCAAGCTGTCATTCAAATTTTTGAAAGCTTCAAAGAAATTATTTGAAGTTTATTGTTGTGACTGCTTTCATACATCTTTAGGAATTTGTTTTGAGTCAAGTAGGTTGCTTCTTGTGGGGTCAGTCCACATTTGTGTCTGAAGGAAGGAAGGAAGGAAAGAAGGCATGCACTACTGAATTCCAACTCATGATCAGCCTCAAGTTGTTCTTGTCTAGTGGTTGCATAGTCAATCCTATCGATTGGTCATAACTTTCAATTTTGTTTGTTTTGGAAAATATCATTTGTCACCTTAGTAGTCTCGTTCCAACAAGAAGAGTACTTGTTTACACCAGTCTGCATGTCAACAGTGAAGAGGCTTGGGAAAATAGGAGTCTGTCCAAGTGTTAAGCAAGGAAGGGTTTGGACATGATAGGAGCTGTTAGTTTGCACCTGTGGTAGCCAGGCCCAGCCTTGAGATTTCTGGGGCTCAAAATCGATAATCAACTGATAAATTTTAGGGGCCCTTCACATTTTTTTTAATTGAATGAAAAAAAAAATTAAAGTAAAGGACAAAAGATTTGTGTCAAAATCACAAAAAATTCTTAGCATTACATTACAACAACTAATAAGTATCGCTTGATTCTCGCTTTATTTACATTTTTAGAAGCAAATAAATCAATCACACTTGCATAATCTAATTTTTTTTTTTTTTGCGTAATCATTTTTAATGGATAACAATTCTAATTATTTTAAATGGGCCTTTCAATTTTTTTACTGAGTCAATTTATTTTAAATTAGTTTGGGCATTCCTTAATTTTTTTTAGACTTAAAACATACCTAATATATTACACTAAACTACAATAGGAGGAGGGCCTTTTTTTGGGTCTATTGTCAATGGATAATAATGCTAATTTTTTTGAATGGACCTTTCAATTTTTGAATGGGTCAATTTATTTTAAATTAGTTTGGGTCTTCTTCAATTTTTTTAGACGTAAAACATACCTAATATATTACACTCAATTATAATAGGAGGGGACCCATTTTTTGGGTCTATTTTGAGGGGGCCTAGGCCATGGCCTGGTGGGCCTATGCCCAGGGCCGGCTCTGGTGGTAGCTTAGCCAAAGAAGCAGATCGATGTATTTGCTCAAGCATGGGTTGTAAGGAAACATGTTTGTGTTAAGCATGGAGATGCAACACCTATTCCTTAGGGATTCAATGCACGGTGTTACATTGAGTATACTTAGTAGATGTTTGGGAAGTAGGTTTTTTTAGTTGTAGGATATTATTTGAGAAATTTTATTTTGTGTTTGGGAAAATAGTTAGGTTGTTTTGTGGTTGGATGTGATGTTTGTGAGAGAAAAAGTGAAATGATTATGAAATTTGATGTGATATTTTGTTTGGATTTGTTTTTTTTTTTTTTGGTTTTGTAAAACATTTTTCTTGTAATGAAAAAAATAAAAAATAAAAAAAAATCCAAAAATCAAGTTCCCAAACACCGCCTTAGTTGCTACTCTGAGGACAAGTTTCTAAGAGAGAGAGAGAGTATGATGTAGTATAATAAATAGACTAGTGTTTGCTAAATAACTTATTGGTCAGAATATATAAATAGGTGATGTAATACCTATTATACTTAGTTTTAGAATAAAAAAAATATACATTGTGATCGGAGTAGAACTTAATTTTTCTCTCTATCCTTGGGGGTAAAACCCCAAATTGGAACATTTCTTTTCTCTCTCTCAGTTTGATCTTAATTTGCATTCGAATTTCATTATTGGATACCTTTCCACTTGCCTCACCTTTTAAATTGTGAAAGTAATTTAAATTAAGAGCAGTAATGGCTACAGTTTTGTGAAGCCTTTTTTATTGAGACTTTTAACAATAAACATTTTTTAAGATTTTTTTTTTATATAACTTTAACCAATAGATTAAATGGCATAATTGTTACATCTGATTAAGAGTTTGAATAAGTGATTGAAAACATATATATATATATATATATATGAAAAAAGTAATATTACGTAAACAAAATTTTCTAAACAGAATAATGGGACTTTATACCAAGTTTTTTGATGGATTATAGATGTGAACATGTTTTGTTGAATTCTCATATTTTTTTTATAGATTACAAATATACCCTTTGAAATTTGTTTAAAATACAAATTATTTCATATAATTTTTGAAAATTATAAATACCCCTTGTTATAATTTTTTATTTAACAAAATTAATAGAAAAAAAATCAAATTCTTAACTCATCATTCTATACAATAATAAAATTATTTGAATTGTTAATTGAAATATATTTTTGATATCATTAAAAATAATTAATTGACTTAATAATTTATTAATAAAATGAATCATTTGTTATATAATTATAAACTTGAAGAGAGTAATACAATTTCCATAACTACATGAGATAATTCATATTTTAAACAAACTTTAAAGTGTATTTATAATTTAGTCTACTTTTTTTTTTAATATTTAAAACTAGTCTACTAAATAAAATTAAGTACAATATTTTCATATATATATATATATATATTTGGGGGGGCACAAAAATAATATTTTAAAATTTTAAAAATATATATTTATTTTTGTCAAATTAGTTCATAATTTGTTAAAGGGATTTTTATTGATAAATCCTATTTAGAAGTGTTTTAACCCAAGAAGTCCATGAAGAAATTTTTTAACCCATTTAATCCAATTTATGTATAGTTTTATTTCATAAAGTCCTTTTTCTTGATTTACACGATTTTCTTGGACACTTATGCCCTTATATTTAATTTTGATACCCTTATAAATATTTTTTGAACGGTTAGCAATTTTATGATGTGAACATTCATGTTTTGAAATTCACATTGGTAAGAATGTAAAATTGACCTGCATGTCTGAAATTCCATGAAATGCCAGTCAATTCGCTGACAATATGAATATTCACATTGACATGTTAACATTTACATTAATAGGAGTGTAAATTGACGCCCCGGGTGGCGAAACCCGCATGCCCATATGCGTCTGGCAGTTCGCTGACAATGTGAATATTCACATTGACATGTTAACATTTACATTGATAAGAGCATAAATTGGCTCGTGGCCCATGAGAGGCCAAAACCCGCCATGTCCGGCAGTTCGCCCAGTTGACAATGTGAATATTCACATTGACATGTTAACATTCACATTGATAGGAGTGTAAAATTAGCTACTGGTCGCTCAAACCCGCCCACACCTGGCGGCCGGGCGTCGATTCAGTTGTTGACAATGTGAATATTTACATTGACATGTTAACATTCACATTGATAAGAGTATAAAATTAGTCCGCGGCCTATGGGCGGCCAAAAACCTGCTCGCGAACCAGGGTGGGCCCGGCCCGACCCGTTGACAATGTGAATATTCACATTGACATGTTAACATTCACATTGATAAGAGTGTAAAATTGGCCCGCAACCCGTGAGCGCCCGAACCCGATCAGAGTTCGAGACTCGCTTGGTTCGACTCGTGACAATGTGAATATTTACATTGACATGTTAACATTAACATTGATAGGAGTGTAAAATTTGCCCGGCCGTCAAGCTTGCCCGCGTCTGAGTAGGCCCACTGCATCAATTTGAATTTTCACATTGGCATGGTAACATGCACATTGATAGGAATGTAGAATTGGCCCGCGGCCCGCCTGGCTCCGCCCACGCCCGGGCAGCTCGCTTGGGTTCGGCCCGAGCATGTCCGAGACCCTAGGTTAGGCCAAGGCCATCACTTTGAAGCTCGTCTCACCATCGCCCGCTTAAGGCCTATTCAAGGCTCTAATGAGGCCCACTACCGAGGCGCAATGTATTTTTTTGTGAAAATAATAAAATTTTGATAGAAAAATTAAAAAGAATTAAATAAAATGGCCAGCCCGCCCAAGCCCGACCTAAGCTCGAGAGCGTGGCCTAGGCCCACCGGCCCGACCTCAGCTCAATCCATCTACTGCTCAAAGTCCGACACCCTTTGTGCTAAGGCTAGGGCGGGCCTAATTTTTGCCCACCTGCCCGAAAGGCCTGCTTGGGCCTAGGCTCGAGCCTAGTCTCGAGACCCTAGGCTAAGGCCCGGCCATCACTTTGAAGTCTGGCCCGCCAATCGCCCTAAGGCCCATTCAAGGCTGGGCCGAGGTCTGCCCACACCGAGGCCTAGTGTCTTTTTTTTTTGGAAAATAATAAAATTTTGGTAGAAAAAATTAAAAGAATTAAAAAATGGCCAGTTCGCCTGATCGCTTCACGGGCCGTAAGGTGTTTCAGCAACCACGAGGAGTGGGCTAATTTTACACTGCTATCAATGTGAATGTTAATATGTCAATGTGAATATTCACATCATCAACGGGCCGGGCTGGGCCCGCCCCAGGCCGAGAGCGGGCTTTTAGCCGCCCATAGGCCGCGGGCCAATTTTATACTCTTATCAATGTGAATGTTAACATGTCAATGTGAATATTCACATTGCCAACTGGCTGGGTCGGGCCCGCCCTAGGCAGCTGGCCAATTTTATACTCTTATCAATGTGAATGTTAACATGTCAATGTGAATATTCACATTGTCAACAAGCCAGGCAGGGACCGTCCCGGGCTGCCTATGGGCCGTGGGCGAGTTTTAAGCAGCCATGAGGCGTGGGCTAATTTTACACTCCTATCAATGTGAATGTTAACATGTCAATGTGAATATTCACATTGTCAACAGCAGGTCATGCGCAGCTTTTTGTCGCCCAGGTCAGCCAATTTTATACTCTTATCAATGTGAATGTTAACATGTCAATGTGAATATTCACATTGTTAACGGGCCGGGTCGGGCTCGCCTTGGGCCGCTGGCCAATTTTATACTCTTATTAATGTGAATGTTAACATGTCAATGTGAATATTCACATTGTCAACAAAGTCGCCAGTTCGCCGCCGTCGGGTTTCGGGCAGCCACGAGGCGCAGGTTAATTTTACACTTCTATCAATGTGATTGTTAACATGTCAATGTGAATATTCACATTGTCAACGGGCCGGACCGGGCCCATCCCAGGCCGCGGGCGGGCTTTTGGCCACCCATGGGCCGCGGGCGAATTTTATACTCTTATCAATGTGAATGTTAACATGTCAATGTGAATATTCACATTGTCAACGGCCGGACCGGGGCCGCTACGGGATGCGGGCCAATTTTACACTTCTATTAATCTTAATGTTAACATGTCAATGTGAATATTCACATTGTCAATGGGCCGGGCCCGCCCCGGCTCAACTCGAATTTTTCCATGCACCCATGAGGATCGACATGGGCCAGGCCCCTACACATTAACGATACGAACATTCACATTGATGGTGTGAACATTCACATTAGGGGTATTTTGGTAATTATGTCACCCATAAGACTTATTGAAACATAAGAAAATAATGTGAAGTAAATGGAACATAAGTAGATGAAAAAAGGATATTTTGGTCTTCTTATCTCAAATAGGACCTAATGGAATAGTAAAAAAGAATATGGATTGGATGGAATAAAGTTCTTAGAAAGTGGATTTATCAAAAAAGCTCACTTTGTTAAAAAACAAAATTTAAAAACTTAACCAAATAGAGAAATAGCCACTTATGGAATGAAGAAAAAAACACATCATCAATAGAGGTGGTAAACAAATCAATAATTCAAACTCAACTAATTAAAAACTCATTCAAGCTCAATTCATTAAGTAAATAAATCAAGTTTGAACACATTTTAGAACTCGTTAAATTTTTCAAATCAAACTTCAACAATCAATTGCTCGCTCGGTTCAATTTGATAAACTTAAAACTATATAAAAATACCAAATTACTCGAGTTCCACTCGACAAAAACTCAGATGAGATCGGTTTAAAAATTTAATGAACTAAACTTGAACAGTTAACTGTTCGGCTCATTTAACACTCCTCAGACATTCTCACACCAAAAATGCAGGTCAAGGGCAAAATAGAAAGGTAAAAAATATCCCATGAAGTGCTCAAAACAGAATCTGGAAAAAATAAAAATAAATATAAAAATAAAAATAAAAATACATTGACCTGCTATCAAATGAGAGTTGTTAATAATAATAGAGCACGAATTCAAGTATATGACCTCTACGCATCCTAATTGAAAGTTAATTCCAAAATCCTCAAATTTTTTTTTTTCTCTTTTTCCTTTTTAAATTATATCGATCTCCAAACCTACAAAACCAATACAATTGAAACAAATCACCATCTCGAGCCGCTACTAACGGGACCTACACTTGCTTTTGACCTAGAACCGCCTCTACATGCGCCGTTCAAGCAATCTATGACCCATGGCAATTCTCTCGACACGTGGATGAATTATTAACCACGAAGCCACCGCCCGATTCTAGTAATCGTGTTCGCCTAATCGACTGAGAAATCAAACCAGCTTGGAGTTCCCACACACTCGATAAACATCCAGAGGATTACGATAGAGAACCAAAGCACTTTCAACAGCAGATTTGTGTCCTCCGTTTCCGTTAGAACTCAGTCTTTCATTATCTTTTACTTGCCTCCTCAAATTCCTCCTCAAATTTATAATCAACCTATATATAAACAAGTGTTTTCTTCCAGTCAATTAGTATTGTTCTCGGATTTGTGAATTCCGCTTGTGCGGATTCACTTAGTTATGGACTTTTCGCTCTTTTTGTTTCTTTTTAGGATCCTTTTGTTTTTGGAGTGATATTGATTTGAAAATGATGAAAACACTTTATTGTATTAAATATGATAAATTCAAACACTAAAAACATAAAATAGGAGTCTTAAAGTGTAACATTTCGCTTAGATCATAAAGATAATATTTTGTGGACCATCACCCCGATAACTACTAAATGTTTGTTAAAACTACTAATTTGGACGATCACTCGGTCAACCACCCGAAAGTTGGTTAAGCTAAAAAATAGTAATTTGACAATTGGAATAGCATTGTTATCATATTGCTATTTTACACTATTTGTTGCTAAATTATAATTGTAGCCATATATTTTACTCGTTCCCCGTTGAAATTGCTGGTACGAAATGCCAAATTATAGCAATGGCGCCACAACAATGCCATTTTGGCACAATCCTAACCAACTTTTTCTCCTATGTTTTAGATGGTGTTTGGATATAGTTTTTTGGATATATATATATTTTATCTTTTTAAAACTTTTCTAAAAAAAATTATATATTTACATTTTACACGACTAGATAAATAAAAAAAATTAAAAATTTTGAAAAAAATTATTCTAATTCACCCACCATTCACATGCCACTACAATATTGAAAAACAAAAAAAATACTACCTACTTTAAAAATTGAAAAATAAAACCCACCAACACCTACCCATCAATTTTGCAGAGATATCTATAATTCTGACCAACCATCCACCTATCCGGGCATTCTTCAAAATATATCTACAATTCTCACTCACAATCCACCATCCACCTACCATAAATACTTATACCATTTTCACACATTATTCACCCACCAATAACCACCCATTAAAGAAGGTCCAGAGAGAGACTCTCTCTAGGTGATTTCTAGCGATACTTCTGCTGTTCTATGATATTCCTAGGACCTATTTTACACTTCTAAAATGTAGATCTGGACTTTTTATGTTTGAAATAGGGGATATGAGAGTTTTCTTCGATTTCGACATAGATTTTTTGATTTTCGACACCTACAATGGTTCCCTCCTTTCTCAAGTCTTCTCCCATACCATTGTGGGTGTATTTTCTTCTCAACTCTAGCTTTTGGCGGTGTTCGATGTCCTGTGGTGGTGGTGACAAAGTTGAGCAATAGTGACGGGAAGGATGAAGAAGGAGACGGCAGGCTTTCAAGCAGACCTTACTTTTCAGACCATATCTTTGAGAAGATCAGTGGTTTTCCCTAACTCATATCTGTGTTTTTGGCGAATTTGTTTTTATCTTTTGTTTTGTTGTTTAGTTGTGATGGCCTTTAGGGTCTTACTTATGTAATGTTATTGTTTATTAATATAATGTGTCCCATGTTCTCAAAAAAAAAAAAAAAAAAAACAACAACAACAACAACCACCCATTATTTACTTTTTTGATTAACATTTTTCAAAATAATTTTTCGCTTTTCTATTTTATGTATTTCTTTTGTCTTTGGTAAAATGTTTTAATTTAATTTTTTTTAACTTTTGTTTTAGTTAATCTAGATACACTTCAAAGGAAATTTTTATTTCAAAACATCAGATTTTTTTTGTTATAAATATTTTATTAACTAATAGATATATATAATTCACTATAGACAACGAGACAAAAAATAAAAAATTCAAAATAAAAGAGAGTAACGTAGTTTAAGTTTTTGTTTGTAAAACTTAAGCTTATGAAGTGATTATATCTATAAAAATTCCTCCAGTCGCCACTGATGATACTCTTGTCGAGATTCAAACAATAAAATAAAAAATATGACTCATTTACATTATGTAGAGACGTTAATATACGTGGGCACTTAGTTAAACATAAACACTTATAATATAACTCAAAATGTATTTTTATATATATATAGGGAAATGTTAGGGTGTGCACTCCTTGAGGAGTGCATACATATACACCCTATCACAAAATATATAATTTTATTGTAAAATTTGTAATATCAATAATGATATGTGACCTTGACATAAATTGTCAGAATAAAATATCTAAAATTTTGTAGTTTATATTGCAAACTCGCTGGGAACAACATGTTACTTGTTACTTACTAAACAACACAAGCTTATATATATATTCTTGACTTAGGCCTCAATTGTTCTCGACTTTTTAAAAATTAAATTTTTATTTTTCATAATATTTTATTTTTTTAATATTATAAATATATATATTTTTATTTTTAGATACACCTAATTTAGATAAACTTAAAAATATAATATTTATAAAAAATATATATTTTTAAAAATACAAAAAATATACAAAAATTTAGTATGTTTATGATTCTTGTATATTTATTAAAAATTTTAAATATTTTTTACAAATATTTTACCTTTTAAGTGTATCTAAAAAGTAAGAAAACTAATTAAAATATTAAAAAATTCACTAAGAATAAAAAGCTCAAATTTTAAAATCAATCTAGACCAAACAAGATAGTAGCACACATTAAGATCCCGTTTGGGGATATATTATTTTAGTCTAAAAATTAAAAATTTATTATAAGTTGTTACATCATTTTCAAGTAATGATTAGTAAATGTTTATGACCCATTAAAAACTTTCAACAATTTCTAAATTAAGTGCCATAATACACGTCAACTTTTAATTTGTCACATACTCAATTGTGCGGAGTCTATCCTTTTTGCCACATCATTTAGGGGTTCAATTTGTGGGTCTCTAATACTACTTTTAGAATTATGTAAAAAATAGTGAATTAATCATTATTTGAAATTTTGAACATTGAAGACTTTTTTTCCCCCACCCACTTTCCTCAAGACTATTAGGTTATACTTTGATCATAATTTTAGAGAGATTTACGAGAAAAGAAAAAGTAAATGAAATAAAGCTATTTTTTCACATTTCCATTATCTTTTACTTGGCTCTGCTAATTCCTTCTCAAATTTATTATCAACCTATATATAAACAAGTGTTTTCTTCCAGTCAATTAGGGTTGTTCACTTCTAAAAGAGACTTGATTGCTTGCAAAAGATTCTTTTCTTTTTGTTTTTTTTTTTTTGTTTTGTGTTGTTTTTTTTTTTTTTGTTTTGTTTTTATAATTTTTATCTACTACTTGTAGAAAAACATGACAATGAAATGTATAAGTTCAAAAATTCTACCCCTAAGAAAAACTAATTGCCACTCATGAGCTATGACTTTTGAAGTCATCAAGTCTTCTAATAGAGTTCCCTCAAGTTCATGTTTAAAACTACAATGCACAAGCTAAACTCTCATCTTTAAACACTGCACCAAGTAACCTTCCATACTAAGAAGCCATGGGCACAACCTCTAGTGCTCTTTGATGTTATTGCTTTTCTTTTCATTGAAAGAATTGAGTTCTGTTGTAGCACTACAAATTCAAATGTGAGTTGCATAGTGAGTGAGCGAGAAGCTCTTATCGAGTTTAGGGGAAAGCTGAAAGATGATGCAAATCACTTACCCATGTGGGTTGGAAAAGACTGTTGTTTATGGAAGGAAGTCGGTTGCAGTAGGAAAACAAGCCATGTCATGGAGCTTGATCTACGTAATCCAATTCCTTTTGATTCCCACAAGGGCGATTTTATTCAACATTCTGCAAATTTCAACAAGAACAGATTGAGAGGCGAGATAAGTCCTTCTTTACTCGTTTTAAATCATTTGAGTTACAAAGACTTGAGCATGAACAAATTTTCAGATATGCAATTTCCAAAATTCTTAGGCTCCTTGAAAAGCTTGAGATACCTTGACCTCTTTTGGTCACAATTTTTCTGTGGAATGATTCCTCATCATTTGGGGAATCTGTCAAGATTATAGTATCCCAACCTTAGCAATAACGCTTTAGTTGGTCCAATACCGTATACTCTTGGAAGGTTGATATCTCTCACAGCCTTGACCTTTCTTTTTAATGACTTTGATAACTCAATGTTGCTTTTTTGAGTAACTTGAGTAGCCTTGTCCATATGGATATCAGTTCCAATAATTTTAACAGTTTAATTCATGATGCTCTTGGAAGGTTGACCGCTCTCACCTTCCTTAACCTTTCTATAGCATTTTTGGTTTAGACCCGACCCATTTTGTATTTTGAACTCGGGTTTCATAGCCTCGTATGGTTGATCATGTCTTTTCCCTCCTATTCTTACTTGAGTTTGACTATTGAGTTGTATCAAGCATGTTTTAAACAGGTTGGTTGCTTAGTTTTCAAACTTTTGTTACCCTGGATTTTGGTCCTCCGCTCGAGTGACACTTCTTGCGCTTGAGCAAGATTTGCAAACTCCCAGTACTTTTGCAGGTCTGCAAAACTACTAGGAGAGTGTACTCTATGCTTGAGCAAAGCTTTTATGCTTGAGCGGCATTTTCTCGCCAAGCCTTGGTCTATTGTCAGAAACTACCGAAGCACGATTCTCAAGGCCGAAAGGCCACTTTGGCGCCGAGCGAACAACTTATTGTGTTCGACGCCGAAAGGCCAACTCTACGCTCGAGCGATCAGGCGTGATATCGATCACGAAGTGACTTTTACATCACTTTTCATACTCTTTTTCCCTAAAACCCTAGATCAGACCTTCTCTAAAATGCACACTCTCTCTCTACATTTTCACCTAGTTCTAGTGATATCTCTACCCTCTTGCCTTTGTTAAAAAGAGTGAGCATCTCAAGATCTCTATTTTGATCTTAATAAAGTTGGGTTTAAGCATCTTTAAAGTTGCATCTTTGCCTTGCTCGCCTTCTCTCCGGAGGTAGAGATTTTCTACACTTTCATATGATTTTTAACTTAGTTATGAGTTGTTATTGTATAACAATGGTGGAATTTGGGGTTACTATGAACAAACCTAGGGTTTGGGTATTAAATCAAAAAAGGGGTTTCAAAGAGAATGAGTTATAATTGGTTATAGGGTTAAGTATGAGGTTGTATTGTAGCAAATTGGTTGATATTGGCATTTGGGTTGATATTTGGGAAATAGGAGTTTGCCCTAAATGTTTCAAATATTTATTTTGTATAAATAAATGGAATTGGTATTGAAAATGTGAAATTAAACTGATGTTGGCATAAAGGGTGGAGAAGAATATGTATTATCTCGCATCCATGGAACTTTAAATAAATTACCTGCCTTGAGATTGAATATCTGCTTAGAGATATCTCAGATATTCTATGTGGATAACTATGATTGTTGTAGAAAATGCATGAGGATTAAGTTAATTGAAACTAATCTCTTGTTGATTGTCATTGAATATGACTGTGTTTTAAATACATTATATATGTATGACGTTTGGGAAGAGAAATGTGATGTACTCCATGTTTGGGAGGAGAAAAGGGATGGACTCCATTGAATTAAGTTGGTCTGTGTGTCCAAGATGAAAGTCCCGAAATTATTGTGTATACATGGGTGCCGATCCCACGGACGAAATTTTCATAAAATGACAAATTGAAGTGTTTGGATAATGATTGTCCTGAATTGTGAACCACTGAGTTGTAGTCTCATTTGGGTTGTCCGGATCATAATGAATGTAACTCACGAATTGAGATGAAATGAACTGACTTGAAATGAATTGAGATATAGAACTTGGCATATCATAACTTTGTAGAATATTGATGATTATACTACGGGCATTGTATATGCATTTCATATTTATATCTTTGTTAAGATCCATATATTGTGTTAGATTGTTTCTACTAGCCCTTGGCTCACCCTAGTTGGGAAAATCAATTTTCAGGTGTTGGTGATATGCCTCGCCAAGGCAATAGCTTGGAGGACTTTGGAGCAAAGGCTTCCTTTGTTGTATATTTTCTTTTGTATGGCCAAGGGCTTTATTTGTATTGAGCTAGTCTCACTTTTGTTATAACCAAGTAATGACTTGGAAAGATGTAAGCCTATAGGCATTTACCTATGCTAAACTCTTTTGTACCATTTACTCTATGAAATCAAAGAACATTACACTCTGATTCATGTTGTTATTCATATATGTTCTTAGTTGGATTTATGGTTTATTTTGGGGCGTTACACTTTCTGACAACAATTTCGATAATTCAATGTTATATTCTTTGTGCAACCATACCGGTCTTGTCCATTTGGATCTTGGTTTTAATAGTCTTAATGGTCTAATTCCAAGTGAGATTGGTAATATGACACAACTCACAGAGCTTCACTTTACTAGAAACAAGTTCAAAGGTGAAATACCAAACTCCATGTGGTGGAACCTTTGCAACTTATGGTACTTGATTTGTCCAATAACAAGTTCAAAGGTGAAATACCAAAATCCATGCAAAACCTCTATAGCTTGTGCATACTTGATTTATCCTATAACAAGCTCAATGGGAACCTTTCGACTTTTAGTTAGTCCATTTGCTTGTAGCCATAGTAATTTAAAGGTGTTAGAACTTAAAACAAACATGTTTAGCGGTCATTTGCCAAATCACTTGGGAGAGTTCAAGAATTTGAGTACCTTGATATTTCTGAGAATTCATTTTATGGTCTACTGCCATCATCAATTAGAAGACTGTCATATTTGAGAGGGCTGAATACTAGAAATAATCAATTGAATGGGAGCATTCCAAATAGTCTTGAACAACTTTCAAAACTAGAAAAGCTAGATTTATCAAAAAATTCTTTTGTTGGCCATGGTATTTGAACTTCATTTTGCCAAACTCAAGAGGTTAAATGAGTTATACTTGTCTCCAAACACATTATTAGTTCTAAATGTGAGCTCCCAATGGGTTCCTCATTTTCAACTCCCATCCATACTAATGGCAACCATCAAAGTGGGACCCCAATTTCCTCGTGGCTTAAGACACAAAAAATGTTAGAGATTTAGTCATGTCTAATGCAAGCATTTCGTATACCATTCCATTGGTTTCATAATATTTTTTATGGTATTCTACACTTAGATTTATCCAACAATTAGATTAATGTAAAGGTGCCAATATTTCAAGAATGTAAATACCGTGGATTATACAGAGAATCATAGTGTAGACACCCCATTTTTGATGGCCCTTAAGACTTGGGCACTAATGATTGTTTACTTAGTGGTGAAAGATGAGCAAAGGCAAATGTTCGATTTCTTCGCAAGGAGAGAGTCGATCCCAACTTCACACCCCATTTTGGACCAAAACCATTTTGAATAAAAATATTTTAGACCTTAAAACCCTCTCTTTCAAAATATTTTGAAAGAAGTTTCTACGATGTTCCGAGGCTCGATTTTGTTAAATGATGCGCTTTTTCAAATCGAAAGCAAGGACAAAGTGGGGAAGAATCAAAGAGAGGTGAACTCTTTGGAAAATATTTCAAAACACCTTTCTTAGGGGTTTGGATTTGAAGAAAAGAGGAGAGGAGAGAAGAAAACAAGTTGGAGAAGAAGTTCGGCATGAATCCCGGTAGGATCGAAACTGAGCAGTCTTCACTCAAATGAGCATAACTTTTTGCACACTTGGACTGTTGATGTGAGGCTGCCACCATTGGAAATAAGACTTCCTGAGCTTCAATTTAGGCTCAATAATGACCTACAAAGGATTATATATGAAGGAGTTATGTCCAGTTGGAGTCGGGCCCAAAATGCAGATTTTTCTGTCCAACCAGAGGTGGAAGATGCTGGCCATAAATGGATTTTTACATCCGCCGCCATGAATGGCCTAGGCCGGGCCCTTGTTGCCAATGGTGTCCCATGCCGCCAACAATGATCAAGTGCCGCCAACAATGGTCATGTGCCGGCCATTGATGGCAGAAAGTAGTTTTTGGCAGATATTTGTTGTCTAGCTGGTACAGCTGTCTCTCTGGAGATATTTTCGACCTAAGGCTCTTATATTGCTATATATTGAAGCCAAATATCTCATATTCAAGGGTTAGAACTATTTCACAAAGGTTTGGGAGCCTTTCACTCTAAAACCTCTCTCTCTACAATCCTCTCTCTCTAAAGCTTTTGTGCTAGAAGCTTGCATACAACCATCTCCAACCTATCAACCCTTAACAAGAGTGGTTTATTTTTGGGCTGAGATTCCTTGAGGATTTTTTTGAGCTCCAAAAGGTGGTTTTAGCTTAATTTGGTGCATCATTTGTGCCTAGAGTGCTCTTTGCTTCAAAGGTATAATACTTACCTTCTTTAAGCTTGTCTCTCACAATTGCTTTGCCATCATTTTCCACCATTTCAAGGCTGGTTTTCAACTGTAAAAAATTCTGATTTTGAGGTTCTAAAATGGTGGTTTTAGCCTTGTTTGGTTAGGGGGTATTTCTCCATTTTGCTCTTTTGGCTTGTAAAGCTTTTTGAGCTATCTTTCAAGCTTTTCAAACAATCTCTTTTTGGCCTTAAAACCACTAAAGTCCGAGGAATTTCAGTGGCAAAAACCTATTTTGAGGCTCAAAATAGGAGGGGGTGGCCTCCCCTCCTTGTCTCTCCATGCTATGCCTAGTTAGCCTTGTAAAGCAACATGTTTTTGTGACTTGTCTTAGCTTAGTTTGAGCATGTTTTTGGCCAGATTTTAACATGTTTAAACTCTGTTTTTTGGCTGGTTTGGCCACTCATTGCTTGCATCTTGCACTTGTAGTGTAAACTTGCTCACTAGCCCAGTGTACTTGATGGTTTAGCCTATTAATCTAGCATGTGTATGCTCCACTCCAGCATGTTTTTGGCTCTGATTTAGCATGCTTTAGGGCTGTTTTGAGTGGTCTTGGCTTCTTGGGGCTTACTTTGTATAGCTATGGCATAGTTGGCTTTGCTAGTCTTGTGTTTTGAGACCCCTAGCATGCCTTATTTGTGATGTTTGTGTGATATGGCATCATTTGGTATGTAATTTCAGAGTTTATATCTTTTCCATACTTCCACTTAAATCACTCTTTCAATGGCTTTGAGAGTTGTGCCTTTATGCCTTGTTTATAGGCCAATACATAAGTATGCATTTCCTGCTATTTGAGCTTCAATTTCAGCATGTTGTAGCCTTTGATTTAGCATGATTAAGCTCTGTCCAGAGCTGGTTTGATTGTTATGGCTCATGTATTGCATAGCTATAGTGCAAGTGCCTTAACTAGCTTTAAGTTTTAAGGCCTCTTGCATGCTTTGCTTGTGATGTTTGCATGATATAGCATCATTTCTCATGTGATTTCAGAGCATATGTCATTGTCACACTCTCACATATTTCACTCTCTAAGTGCTTTTGAGTGTTGGGCCTTATGCCTTGTTTGTGAGCCAATGTATGAACATGATTTTTCTTGCTTTTCATGCTATCATCTCAAAGACATTTTGTGTTTTGGCATGTTTAAGGTCTGTCCATGCTTGGTTTGGCCATTTGAGTGTGGTATTGCATGGTCCTAGTATTGTGTCCTTCGCTAGTTTCAATGCTTGAGTCTCCAAACATGTTATACATGAGTTGTTTGCATGTTATAGTCTTATTTCTCATGCCATATCAGCATTGAATTTCTGCAATCTTCCTCCATGCTTCACACTTTCATTTGCTTTGAAAGTAGTCTTAAGCCCCTTGTTAGCTTGAGCATGGAATTGAGGCTCTCATGCCAAATGGTTTTAGCCTTCTCTTGAGGATTTCTACTAACCAAAAGCACGAGGCTTCTTTCATGCTCAAGGTGCTTGTGGCTGAGGCCATCTTTCCCATTAGAGGACTCTCACATTTGGACTTAACCGAATAAAGAATGGTTGGTAATGTTAAAATGTGTAAGCAAAATCCATCAAGTAAAACATATCAAGATAAGCATGTTGAATGTGTGCATTACATTGTGTTCAACCGGACGTTATGTTGAACACAAGGTAGATTGGTCCACTTCATACTCAAAGTGATGAAAGTGAGTCAATCCCCTTTGTCTCCGTTGCCTTTGATCATCCATGATGAGGTAGTGGATTTAGAGTCTTGTTTGCATGGCATTCATTGAATTTGTGCAAGTTGACCCTTGGCCATCATGCATTGAGATGCTTGATTGATGGTTTTGGATCCAATAGTGCCTCTCCCTTGATGTTTTGAGATGATATGGAGTGGCATAGTAATACATATCCTAGGGAGACCCTCAATTTCCTCTGCTTTTGTGCTCACAGCTTGGTGTCACAAAGACGCCAAAGGTCCAAGAAGCACATTTATGGTCGGCATCCACTGGTGCACTCCCCAGCATTGTTTTGGTAAGTTTTAGCATAAGGGTTTTGCAGGCACCATGCAAACAGAGCCTCTAAAGAGCAAACCGAGAGCTTTTCGACTAAGAACCGAGAGCATGCATCCTCCTTCTTCAAATAGAGCCGAGGCAAATGTGGTTTAATGCTTTACTTGCTAGTTAGCATAATTTGTAATTGAATTAGTTAGTTTGCTAATTATTTGATTGTTGTAATAATTAAGTAGCTTTAAATTAGCTATTTCTTTATTGTGTTGTAATAATTAGTCTAATTAGTTTAATTAGATTAGTTGTTCAGCTTAGCTTAGATTAGCTTAGCTTATTCAGACCCTCCGCCGAGAGGGCATAATGTTGTAATAAGCGTGTGTGTGTGTGTGTGCATGTCTTCCAACCCCTTTTCTTTCTCCGCTTACCTATCGCCTTTTGATGGTTAGTTTAGGGCATATCTCAATTAGCATACCTTAAGCTTGCATGCGCAGCATCACTCATTTGTCTTGCATGCACCTGCTCAAAGACATCATTCAAACTGCATTGTATTTCAATACATTTACTTGAATACGTGTTTAATAACATGTTATCAAGTGTTGCATTCATATGCCATCTTAGATAGCTGAGCCTATTTAGTTACATTATTGCATGTGTTGCATTAGGCATCTTGTATAGTTAGGGTCATGCATTGATTTCTAACTAGCTTTTGTTTTGACTCAGAGTACACTGTAAGTGTTTACGCTTTAGCATCATTGCATGAATGTAAGTGATTGCCATGTTTAGCATGCTTGCCATGAGGCTATGTGCTTAAATGATTAATCGCATGAATGCCTCGTGGATGAAGGCTTCATTACTTGAATTAGAACAATGCATCAAAAGGTGAGTTTTAAGCCCACTTGAAGTGCCAAATTATCGTGTTTTAAGTCCACCTTGTTTAGTGGCAACTGCTGCTTTAGCCTACTTAAGTAGTATCTTCAAACCATTTTTGAAAACAAACATGAGATGTTTTGTTCCAAATTGAGCGATTTAGTCTATACTTGTGTGTTGTGCTCATCACATAGTAAGTTAGTTAATAATCAAACAGAACACATGTGTTTTCAAAACAACATATCATGTTTAGTAGAGGCCGATCCTTTGATCGTAAGCGGGTGCTCATGTTATGACCTTCCCTCTCATACCCAAGTTCACGAGCCAAGACAACTTTAGTGATGATTTACACTTGGCCTTTGGCACGAGTCGATTTTCTAAATTTTTCAAAACAAAATATTTAGGTGGCGATTTTGTATCCGCAAAGCACTACCATGTTTGGCGCTTTTTGCTTCAAAATCGATTTTTCAAAACCAATTGCCGATGACTCTTTGGTGATTTATCGCCTTACATTGCACTTTGTGAGATTAGATATAGAACTGCGGACAGAGTCCGAATCAGAGTAGCTAGAACCCAACCGCACCCTCTCCAAAAGGGGCCGCATGAGGAAGTTCAAGCGTCTACACATAGGAGTTGATATTGAGTTCTAACAAATTTAACGGGCCATTAACATCACTTCCTTCAGATACTATGATATTAGATCTTTCGCACAACTTGATTTCGTGACCTATTCATATGAGTGATGATAATAAAAACTGATTTCAAATTCTTACTTCTCAAATAACCATTTCAATCCGTGGCATTCCAACATCTTTATGCAAGGCAATGGACATAACAATTATTGATTTCTCAAAATCAATTATCGAGCTATTCCTTGATGCTTAGGACACCTTGATAACTTCGTAGTGCTAGATATGTCGAATAACAACCTATGTGGTCATTGTGATGACCGCTTTGTCAAGCTGCTTTTTCCGTTTTTATTACAAAGCGCTGATTTCAGATGTTGTCTTTTCTAATTCTCATCCTTGTTCTATTCCGGTTGCTTTTCTTCGCTGAGGAAGGTGCGGGGCCCCAGTCAAGACGCACGGTTAGAAGGATCGCCGAGTGGTGGGCTAGGCTGAACGAGCAAAGGAAGGCCGAACCACCCGGCAAGCTTTATTGAAATCAACGACGAAGGGAGGATTGGGCCGCCGAGCGGGAGGGAGGTCGCACGAGCAAGCTGGGCAAATCAAAAACTCGCTTTATATCTTTTGGACCCGATTGTATCTCATATTTTGTTTGCCTCTCTCACTCTAAAACCTATTTTTCTCTCCTTCTCTAGAAAACCCTCAATCATGTAACACTTAGATTCTTGCAAATCTTGGGTCAAGATCTCCACTATCTACCTCCAAATCTTGAAGATCTAAGGTTAGGGCTTCACTTGGTGATGGAAATTGAGATTCTCTCTCATTCTAGGAGCTAGGGTTTCACCTTTTCTTCATCAAAAATTGAAGTAGGATATTCTTGAGTTATATATACATGTTTTGCAAGTTAAATGTTGATTTTGTGTCTCTATTGAATTTGTTTGGAGAGTTTTGGTTTTGGTTCAAAGATGATGAGATTTCTCAAAGGATGGTTTAAATGTTTAAATGTTCCTAAGTTGATCCTTGTGACTTCTTAATTATTGTTTAAAAGGATGATTTTGATAATGCTTTCATCATGAAGTGAAGAATGTAGAGTTTTTGATAAATACCCTAGAAATTGGGGATTTTACAAAATAATGAAAATGTCTTTGAACTTATTTACTTTCTTGTGTTAAGAGGATGTATGAGACTAGGTTCCACTAAATGTTTATCATAATAACAACATACTTGACACATGGGATATGAGATGGTATTTTAATATTGTTGCTAACATTTGAACTTGAAATGAGGTAAGATGATAATTGTTGAGCACCATGGGTAGTGAATATTGAAATCTTGGAGGATGATGTTTGAAAATTTCATATAATCTTGTAATGTTGTAAGATGGTAAGTTGTTGAGTGCCATTGATGATGTGAAATGCTTAATTATAATGTAATGGGGAAATGAAATGAGAGATAATATGTTGGCCATGTTGAAAGGTTTGGTCATGACGGGTTGGTGTTGAGAACTTATGGTGATGTGTTGAAGACACATGAATATTTATAAATGAGAAATGTAATTGTGAAAGTGGAAAGGTATTTGTTTATTATTGTTTTTAAGATATTTCGGAAATAGAGAAATGTTATAAGATACTAATTGTTGCACCTCATTTCCATTTGAGTTTATATCATCAATGTGCATGAAGTGAATTATTACCATTGTTGCATTCTCATCATGATTACTTGAGAAAGATTATATTACAATGAGAACTATGGTAATATGTATGGGGTAAATACGGTGGTAAGTCCAGATCGGGGGTGTAGATGATTTGATAAGTTGGCCTGAGTGTCCAGGGTGAAAGACCCGAAAGCCGCGCGGATAGGTGTCAAGCCTTCCGTTAGTAATCGTAAAATGACTTTGGTAGTACTGTAGAGTCTACTTGCAGACACCTACTTAGGAATTACCAAGGTCGATTTACATCACTCGTTGATTTAAATTTTGGAAGTTGAAATTAATGAGGTTGCTAATTATTATTGAGAACATGGTGATTTGAAATAGCGATTGAAAAGAATATTTTTCCTCATTTAATAACATTGGCATGGCATTGCATTGGTATTTTTATGTTGAGGAAAATGCATAATCAGATATACTTTGTGAGAATTTCATCGGGCTTTATGCTCACCCCTATGGGTTTTGGTGCGATAAAGATGTTGTGATCCCGAATTAAGGGTGAGGATATGTTCTTGTGAAGAGTAGATTGCTCTTTATTTTGTTGTAAATTTTGTAAAGCCAAGGGCTAAGGTGTATGGGTCCGAGAGACCATTTGTGTAATCTGCTATTGCCTTGGAACTTGTAAGCCATTGAGGGCCTTATTTGTTTGTTTTAATGATTTGACCGCTATAGATTCAATGCACTATTTCGCCTATAATTGTATAATTGCATGTGAGATTACTATCGTATAACATTTGGAATTATGTAAAGGAACATGGGTAATATCATTGTATATTTGGGAGTGGAATTGATGTAATAGATTTGTTGGGTTTATTTCGAGGTGTTACAATATATTCCAAGTTCTTTAGGTTCCCTAAGATTTCTCATATCCTTACACTTTCATAAGAATAGATTTCATGGATGCTTCATTTATCCTTACAGATTTGACATTTCTTTACGACTTGATCTAGGTGGAAATGCATTCACCGATATTATCCCTACTTGGATCGGATATAAACTAACTCATATGTCATTTCTCAATCTTCAATCGAATAATTTCTATGGTGATATTCCTCCACAACTTTGTCGCCTTCGAATCTACAATTTGTAAACTTGGCACAAAATAACATAACGGAAATATCTCAGAATACCCTAGAATTTTTTCCTCCGCTTAGCCCAAGAGTTGACGCTGAGCGGTCTTGTGAGGCTCCCAATACTTTTTCACCGTCCGAGATTCGAGAGTTAGAATTTTCGCCGAGCACATGAGGGTGGTTGCTCGAGCAAATGGCTTGGTTAGTTCGCTCGCTAAGCGCAAGGTAGGATGCTCAAGTGGTCCGCCTGCTGAGTCTCAATTTTGGGACTGTGGGGTTGTTTTGACACTTTTATTATTTTGTTTGGAGCCTCCTTGTTTTATTTTGGGACATTGATCAAGTGGTAAAAAGAAATAAGTTTGAATAATTTCAGTAGTTCTAGCATATATGTTGATGGGGTTTGATGATTTTGTGCCTTTTGTAAATTATTCTAAAGTAAGTATTTCCTTGTATAAATGGTTTGTCCGCATATGTTATAGACCTGTGTTTTGCATATATATGTATTCTTCTTTATTCGTGAATTCTATGATTTTTGGCTTTAAATCTCATTCTTATTTGCCAATTGAGGCCATGGGCTCTAGTTTTAATTGTGAGAATTGAGCAAAATGCTCCAACAATGATATACATGTAGTAATGGGATCACCAAAAAAAACCTTATCAAAACAGAGAGTTATTGTGCAACAGTCAAATTCACACATATAAGTTCAACTATTCATGTTTTTCTTCACATATTGTAGTAATCTTTGCTTGTGTCAAAACTATTAATGATTTAGGAGAAGTACGCAACATCAAGAATATATGTGTATGTTTCTTAACTTGCACTACTTTTTATTTAATTTCTTATTGATTAATCCTTGACAAATTTTTTATTTTTTATTTTTTATTCTCTATCTATTTGTATCTATTGAGTTTTAACCAATTTACAGGTGCTTGTGGTTAGCTTTTTTTGATAACTTTTTGTTGACTTTTTTTCATCTTTAATGTTTTTTTTTTCCTGAAAAATTTAAAAGTCATTCTACTGAACTAGAGAAATTAGAAAAGATAAAAAATATTGAAAATATTGAATGAAAAAAAAAAAGAAGTCAAGGATTTTTAAAAAGTCAAAACAGTTAATTTTTTGTAACTGTTTTTGTCTTTAGGATTTTTTTATTTATTTTTATATAATATGGGAATGGAACTAGCTCGTGACATCAAAGTACATCAATTGGAAGTTGGAGGTAACTCAAATATGATCTCTTACCTTATCATACAACAGTGAGCGGATTGGCTCGCACACCTTTCAGTCCCTATTTTTCAAAGCGAGACCGGGCCAAACTTAGAAGTCGGGGCAAGAAAGAGCTTTGAGCTCATCACGATCTATAGAATGGTACGATCCATAGTTCGCCTAAGCCCTTGAAGCAAACCCTCAAAACAACTACATGATCCCACCATCAAGGAGGAAGTGGAAATGTGAACTCAGATCTCAATCTCTATCTCCAACTCGCATACTTTTAACTCCTTTCTCCTTGTAGTAGCAATTTTGATAACAGATGTAGATTATGTACCAATGCCATCGATGCATTACACATTGAGTTGGATGCCTTTCCTTGAACAGATAGGACACAGCCATCAATGTATATACTCGCAAAGAAAGCACCTACCCCGGGGAACTACCTCGATCCTCAAGGTGCCTACGAGATGCTTATGGTGTTGCACAGAAAGTCTCATAAGCAAAACTACGTAATTAATTAAAAAAGACTATTCTAACTCGAAAATTTATCTTGTCAAGGTTTTTTTTAAAAATTTTTGTTTACTTTTTAGATTCGCCTACACAAGACAAACCGAAAAAGTAAAAATAAAAAATAAAAATGGACATAATTTCAAAGAAAATCACTAATATATATATATATATATATATATGTAACTTTTTAAATGAATGTCATGGACTAACAAAAGCCAAAGCAATAAAACTGCTAATGTAACCAAAATATCTTAAGTTTCCATATATGCATATGCAAATGCAGATGGTTAGCTCCTAACTACACATTGATATCAAGCATTCACACAATGACCCAAAGGATCTAAATCAATTATCACAATTTCAAGAGGCATCACCAATCCTACACACCATACCAACAATTAGCATAGAGAAAAGGAAGATGCTATGATGTTAAGGATGCATATGGTATACTTTTCATAATTTTTTTTATTTATTTATAAAATTTTACAAATTTTTATAAACACAAAATGTCATAATATTTTTATCATTAAAGTCATAATTTTTTTCACGATAAAATATCATAAAAAAAATCACAAAATATCATAACATTATCATTCTTAATTTCAGGGTGCACATCATAAATTCAATATTCGTGACTTCATCACAAAATATCATATCACAAATAATTATAATTTTATTTTGGGAGTAGGTTAAAAGCTATTTTTATAACCCCCCTGTTGCTTTTTCAAGAAAATGTACAAAAAAGTAGGAGAAATGATTTTTCTCCTAAACTTTTCCCGATCTTCTAATGCCCAAACCGCCGTCGTTTTGGGCATTTTTTTTTCTTTCTTTCTTCCATTTTCGAAGTCCTAAACACGTAAGAGGGAGGGAGAGAAAGAGAGAAGAAGATGGGAAGAGAGAAAGAGAGAGAGAGAGAGAGAGAAGAGGTGGTTCGCTGCTCATTGCTCACGATCGCCGATCACGATCGCCTCAAATTTCGTCGTCAGCCTCACCGCCCGCCTCAAATTTCTAAGCCCCCCTCCGTTGATTTTGCCCTCCTTTCCTTCTTCTTCCTTCTTCTTTCTTCTTCTTTGCGATTCGGGATTCGAGAGGGGCTGAGCCCCTTGCAATGCTCAAAAGTAAAGAGGTGATGTGATCTAAAAAATCAAAAGTCAAAAAGTCGCTTTTAACCAAGTTGCCAAAATAAGTAGGTTAAAATTTAGTTTTTTTTAAATAAACTTTTTTTTCCAAAAACGGTAAAAAATAGAGAAGTGATATATGTCCTAAAAAATCAAAAATCAAAAGTTGACTTTTAACTCAATTATTAAAATAGACCAAAATTATTACTTTCTTAGTACGTGCACAATTTTGGAATGCACACAAATTTCTCCTAAAGAAAAATACCCAGAGTAATGTTATGTTAGAAATCTCAAAAAATTATTAAATTTTTTATCAAATGTCTTATATGAATGTGGAACCTACATAAGATCCACATAGTGTGAGCCTCACGTAAGATATTTAGTAAAAATTTAATAAAACTTTTGAAGTCCTGTCATTTTTCAAATACCCACCCAACCAATCCACGTGGTTTATTCGCTTTCTTGGTGCTCATGCTTCCTTCTTCCCTAGCCCTCTCAGATAGTACCCACTTTTATCCACCAAATAATTAGCAGCTATTGAGATGGAGAGATGCTCTTAAAATAATATTATTTACAATAATAACAATACAAATTAGCAACTATTCATTTTATTCATAAATTTTATATTTTATCAATTTAATTTCCATTACACAAACACATTCAGAGTAAATTATGAATTGATAAGAATGAATTCATAACATTTTTATTTCTACAATCCACAAACATTCGTGCATAGAAAGAGAGAGATGATAACCAAAAGCAACTATAGATCAATAATATTGACAAATCTTTTCATAATGGCATTGCAAATAATTCATTTCATTAATTAACTATTAAATTAATTAATAATTTTAGAAATATATTCAATTAATGATTTTATAATTTAATTGTTGTATAGGGATTAGTTAGGAATTTTTTTTTTAAAACTCTTGTTAAATGAAAATGCATTATTCTATTTTCGCACACCAATTCCCTTCAATGCACACTTAATGAAAACCTTCTCAATCAATACACATCAAAAATAATTTTAGTACATATCTTCTTATCCCAATAATACCCTCATCTTCAATTTTAATACCCTAATTTTTCTTCCATCCACTCACCCTTATTCGCCACCGTTGTTGCCACTCTAAACCTTTCATCGACACCACACTACAAAAGAACATACCTTTTGAGTCGGCAAAGTTGCTATCGCGAAACTATAATTGCTATCGCAAAAGTTTTTATGACGGCCTTTCGACGGCATGGTGAGGGTCGAGACTACGGGGTCGCTAAAACTTTTTGAGTCAAGAATCGTGTCACATAATATTTATGACGCAAAATTATTAATTGAGATTTGTATCGCCGCAAAAAATACCAAAAATCTCTAATACTATTATTTGTGTCGGTACATTACCGTCGCTATAGGTTTTTTGTGTCTGCAATTTCCGACTCTAATAAAATTCACATGTACATGACATAGGTTTTTTGAGATCATAGTTGTCACACAAAAAAATAAAAAATAAAAAATATTTTCATAAAAAAGTTATTTCTTTTTTGTAATTAATACCTATATTATGTTCGTTGAAATCTAATAAAAAAAATGCATTCAATCAATAGACATTCATTCATTCAAAAACCAAAAATGTTTATACAAATTCACCATCATCTTAGCTTCATTGACATCAAAATATTAACAAAAATTTGTTACATCAATACAAATAGTATGGTAGCAATATGTTATGAATATTAACAACAAAAAGCTTGACATCTCAAACCATAATATAATATGTCCAAAAATAAAATTATAGCTTCCATGCCACCATTAATTCATCCATCAATCTTCATGCAAAACCTGAAAACAAAAACAAATTAAATCAAATATTAGGTTATATAATATATATATTTATATATATATATAGCTTCACCAAGTCATAAACTCAATTTTAGCAGAACACTCCCTAGCTAGTACTATTAGGCCTCACTGAATATAATCAAATAGTCTAGATTATAATCAAATTGTCTAGCTCAGTGCTGGACAGTGAAGGCAATTGGGACATTTTAGTGCTGCAAAGCTAGGTGTGCTCTTGAACCATACTAGAAATTCTCAAAATAAAATACGCCCAAATTTGTGACCTTTACAAATGCTCCTTTTTAGGTTGGTTCCACTATTGGTAAGTTCACTGCTGCTAACTACAAAAAGCTTGACATCTCAAACCATAATATAATATGTCCAAAAATAAAATTAGCTTCCATGCCTCCATTAATTCATCCATCAATCTTCATGCAAAACCTGAAAACAAAAACAAATTAAATCAAAGATTAGGTATTGTAATATAGATATTTACATATATATATAGCTTCACCAAGTCATAAACTCAATTTTAATAACACTTTAGCTAGTATTATTAGGCCTCACCAATATAATCAAATTGTCTGCTCAAGGCCGACAAAGGAAGGCAATTGGGACATTTTAGTGCCGAAAACTAGGTGTGCTCTTGAACCATACTAGAAATTCTCAAAATAAAATAGGCCCAAATTTGTGACCTTGACAAATGCTCCTTTTTAGGTTGGTACCACTAGTGGTAAGTTCACTGGTACTAACTACAAAAAGCTTGACATCTCAAACCATAATATATGACCAAAAATAAAATTAGCTTCCATGCCACCATTAATTCATCCATCACTTTCATGCAAAACCTGAAAACAAAAACAAATTAAATCAAATATTAGATTATATAATATATATATATATATATAGCTTCACCAAGTCATAAACTCAATTTTAGCAGAACACTCCCTAGCTAGTACTATTAGGCCTCACTGAATATAATCAAATTGTCTAGCTCAAGGTCGACAAAGGAAGGCAATTGGGACATTTTAGTGCTGGAAAACTAGGTGTGCTCTTGAACCATACTAGAAATTCTCAAAATAAAATAGGCCCAGATTTGTGACCTTTACAAATGCTCCTTTTTTGGTTGGTTCCACTAGTGGGTAAGTTCATCGCCGCTAACTATAAATTGCTAATCGTGACATGAGCAAAGGGGGATTGGAATTGGATCTAGAATTTCATCTGGCTTATTCTTAAGGGAAGGTTGCTCATATGATACTCATAAGGAATATGGCCTCAATTGACTTGTGCTCCAGATGTGGATTAGCTAGTAAAGATATGAATCATCTCCTCAGATAGTGCAACTCCTCTAAATACATTTGGGTTCAAATAAAGGACACTAAATGGTGGGAGGATGGATGTGGTCAGCCACTTTGTGAATGGGTTGTTGAGAATTTGAAAAATAAAACTGAGTTTTTTGGTAAAAAATGATATACCATTGTTACCCTTTGGCAGTTATGGAAAGATTGAAACAAATTTGTTCTTGAAAGCCAAATTACCCCTATTCAAATCAGTCTTAAGAACATGAGAAATTATGCCCATGAGATTGATGAGGCCTTCCAATCTATCCTCTACTCGAATCCTCTCACCCTAGACTAATCAAATGGTTTTGTCCACCTGTAAGAAAGCTGAAATTAAATGTTGATAGCTGCTCAAAAGGAATGCAAAATAGGTTCAACACTATTAAGAAATGCAAAATAGGTTCAACATCAGGAAAATAGGTTTAACAGCAGCAATAACACTAAATCGGGTTTTCAGTAGGCTAACCCTTAACCTCAATTATGCGTGATTGTGAATATTACATTATGTAATAGAGATACCGCATAGAGAACCCAACAACTCATCATCTTGACTATCATGATCGCCATGCATTTCCCGACTTGTTGACGCCCACTAGAGGCATTTGGAAGCTATATAACCAACAACAATACCATTTTATTAAATATGATACATAGAAAGAAAAGAAAAGAAAACAAGCAAATTGCCCAAGTTATTCAGCTTAGTCATTTTTACTCCACCAGATACCACTTAGGCCACCTTGGGACCTTATGAAGTCCATCCAAGCTCTAACTTGCTCGAACTCTACCTTCAACTTCTCAAAGGACCCTTTGCTCAATCTCAACCGGCCTTTTGCTCGATCTCTTCAAGAACTATTTGGCGTGATTTGTTGAGTGATCTCCTCAACAAATGATGATGAGGATGCTTGTGATGAACCGACATCTTTTTGTATTAATCGCACTTTGAGGCACACCTATCCCATAAGTCTTGCAATATCCGTGTCCATCCTTTCCTACTAGGTTATGGAAAATCTTATCTTGTACCTCTCTGCTCGCTCGAGGGGCTCGCTATCATTGAGAGTTGCTCATTATACTCATCCTAAAATTTAAAGATATTAGTATACAAATAGCAGCTTAAAAAAATATTAAACCAATATGCAAAGGCCCATACCAAAAATAATTTCACATCTCGATCATTATCATGCGTGTCTTCATGAAGACACTCATTTTGTTAGTGCTCTCTCCATCACCATCATCTAAAATTGCCAAAACGTATAAGAGTTAGCATTTAGTTAATTTTTATATAATTGTTAATACAAATCATTACCTTATGTCGACATCGGCAAAGGGTGTTCTCCTGGCCCTATGCATCGGACCACGCAACTCTCAATTTTAGAATTACGCTAGCAATCTTCTCGTAAAAGTAAATCATTCACATTTTACAAAACTATTAATTAAATGTCATACAAGAGATACATGAATATATTTGTATAACATTGCATCTTTACTACTCCAATACTCCACCATCACCTTCCATTGTTCTGGCAAAATGTCCAAAGGCACTTTTTCATTGATATTTGGATCATCTTTAAAAGGGTTGTAGTGATTGGTCTTACTCTTATGTTTGTGATCCTTCCATAATTTGTTACATGAGTCTATGACCACTTGCTTTAACCCTTCTGGAGCATATAACAAGTTATCCTACACAACACAAGGTAATGGAAATAAGATTAGCAAACATTATAATTAATACAATGGAAATAAAATAGCAAACATTATAAATGTATAAGACATTTGAAATAAAATTATTAAGCATTATAAACAAGACAAATGGAATGTACAAACAAATAAATTTATACCTGAACCTCCTTCCAAATGCCTTCCACAATATCTTCGTGCATCGAGCCCCAACTAAGATAAGTTAGAGGAACTCTGTGGATTGCATAATCTCGACCCAACCGCCTTAAATGACCGCCCTACTTTATGAAGTGGTCAAACATGGCATTGAACTCTACATTTAGCTTTGCTCCTGCATTCCATTCCTTGATTCCTTAGCACGCACTCACCACCATGCCTCCGCCAAGAAGGACTCAAATAAAAAATTATTTTCAAAAAAAAATTTAATACAGAAAATATCATTAGACAAAATATATATACCGAGTCTCGTGACTCTAATACAATAGTGGGCACTAGTGATGGTTGGCTTTTTATGTTGTAGTCTAATGATGGTGTCACATCTCTTGGTCGAGACGATGTGATGATTGAGAGGTTTCAATGCCATCCAATCATATTCATGCATATGTAATAATGCATCACCCATAGTAGCAAAGAACATATTTTCTTTTTCCCATAAGTACCGAAATTATATATTTTGTTCGCAAGTAAGTTATAAATGAGACAAGAAAATATACAGATGTACAAAAGGCATACCTTAGGAAACCTAACAAACTTATAAAAAATTTGATATATGTTTACTAAGACTATTTGGTGAGATATGTAGTGTATGATTAGAGCATAATTTCTTTCATGATAAGGTAATAAGTTTTATGGAGAAGGAAATGGGTTTTAGGTGTCTTGATGTTTATTTAATGGTGGAGTTGTGTGTGTGTGATCTTGATATTTTTGGACTTGTAATGAACAATTTTTGTTTACTTATTTAATAAATAACTTGTAATGAACAATATTGGAGATTTTTTGTTTGCGTAATCATTAGGATTCTCTCAATTCATAATGCAATAGCCTTAACTAGTCATTGCAAGGGAAGCAAATTGATTTATGTATTATTCGATTAGGTGGGGACATGCAAGAAAATATCGCTTTCTTCCATTGCTTTTATCATTCCCCGCATTATGAACCCAAGTTGGAGCAAACTAGATTAAGGTAATTAAATGAAGAGCATTTTAAAATTCCCACACTTATCATCATATTCACATGTTCAATATAGCAATTACCATTTCATTATTTTCAATACTAGTACATTAAAAGCCCCATTTCATAATGTTCTTCAAGAATAACCTAGTTTAGGCATATTAAAAATCGATGCATCTTTTCTACATTTTTATATCCTAAAAATTTCATTCAAGTCCCAATTTCAAGATAGGTCACCTTGGTTGACAAAAGCCCTAATTTTCATAAAATCCTTACACTAGAGTTTGGGGAAAACTACCTATGTACCACATACTTTCATAAATCATTTTCAAGAGAGGAATGCATGCTTAAATAACCCTTACGCACTTTGTAAACACACTAGCAAAACACTATTGAAAACCGTAATCCTTAATTTAAAAGCATAGAAAACAATTTAGGCATGCTTTTCAAAATGGCCAACATACTTGAACACTATTGAAAGTGGAATCAGATGACATGCTCGCAAAGCATAGAAAACAATTTAGGTATGCTTTTCAAAATGACCAACATGCTTGAATCGCTTTTATAGAAACCCAAACATGCATCTCAAGCTTGCTAAAATTAACTTAACCATGGATACAAATATATTTAGAGAGTATAACTTGAATCCTATCTCTTTCAAGCTTTTACCAAGTTTGCCAAAATCAAGAGAGGGAAAGATATGCTATGAGAATTTCCTGTAAAGAGTAGTGCTTCTAGTGCTCCATTGAAGTTCCAAGCAACTTGAAGCTTTTTTCCATGGCTCTTCTAAGCCTCCGAGGAGCTTCCAAGCAACAAAAGACTAGTGTATTTGAAAGGGTTTAAGTTCAGAGAGCTCGTCTGTGGACCATTTGAGGATGAGGTGGAAGAAAACACAACAAAGGAGGAGGGTTCTATGGCTCTTGGCCAAAGCCGCCAAGAAGGGAAAAGGGGTCTGCCTTGCCCTTCTTCTTTCCTCGTATGTGAGGGAGCTACCAAGAAAGAGAGGGGAGCAATATGGCCCTGCCAGGCGTGTTTGGGAAAGGGAAGAGGGTCGCCTTGCCCTTGTTAAGGAAAAAGCAAAACAGAAAAAATAAAAATAGGGAAGGCAAACAAAATAGAACAGAAGAAGAAATGCTTTGTCTCCTTTTGGTTGGTGAAATAATGTAACCCAAATGGGGCCAAATTCACATTCAAGAGATGCCACACTTGGTCGCCAAGTTTTCCTCAAGTGCCACATGTTAAAACAAAGACCAGAATGGATAAACAACACAAAAAACCAAAGATAGCTATAGTAGTCCACCTAGCTTAACCGTAACTCATATATTGATAATACAATATACAAGTACATATAAAGAAACATAAACTAATAGATTCTCAAGTTGTAATGCATTACTAATTGATTGATAATAGAAATAATTAATACAAAAAAGAGTACTTTCGTGATCATCATACAACTACAAATATTCATTACACGCCAAATGTCTCTCCTTTTGTTCCTTCCTCACCCAAATTTAACTTCTTCATCCCGAGCATAAGATTTTCTTCCAATTGTTGATCCATATAAGGCTCACTTGAGTATCATTACATTGCATACCAAATAATCCTCTTTGAGACATCTTCATAACAACATTCCAATCTGTTTCCAAAGGGTCTGGGACATACCAAACTTGCTCTGCTTGGGATGCCAGGATGAAAGGCTCATGATTTTGATGGTCATCCCGATATAACAAGTGCTTAAAGTTGACCAACTTGAACTTAAAGACATCTTCTTTCATCCCGCGAATATTGTCAATCCAATCACACTTAAACAACACATATTTTGTGTCATTACTGTACCGGACTTCGATAATGTCAATCAATCGTCCGTAATAATAAACAGCTCCCACACGAGGATTTTTGTCCTTCCGGCTAGCATAAATCATTGTATTTACCTTTTAAACAAACACCACTATTTTGAGTTGTTCGATTGTTATCAATGGTGTTGATATGAAATCGACAACCATTGATAATATAGCCATTAAATCTCCTTGCCAAGTTAGTAGGACCATTTGCCGCTTTATTGATTTCTTCTTTAAATTATGGCATTTGTCACTGTGAAAGTTTGGACCTATTAAAAAATAATCAAAATTCAATATAAATAAAAAATGTTAATATAAATAAACACTATGTAATATAGATGATATATTTAAATATACATACATGATCCACAAACCAAGTGTGGAATGTTTGAAAATGTTCACGTTGAATTTGATGATCATCTCGCACGCGTGGCATTTTGCTTTTGAGGAATTCAAGGTGCTTAAGCTATGTAAATTGAAAGATATGTTAGATAATTTCCTTGTTTCATAGGAAAGGAAAGGAGGAGAAAGGAGAGAGGAGGGAATAATAATAATGGATGATGCAACTTACATTATAAATGGAGCAACCGAACTTGTATTGAATAATATATATCGATGAGCTTGTGTCCATGCATTATTATCAAGATAAAGTATAGTGCCTCCCCAATAGCACGACTCCATGTTATCACCACCATCGTAGTTCCTCACCGCCTACATTTCTAGTTTCAACATCATCCAAATACCGTGCACAAAATTCCATGCACTCTTCCATCAAGTAACCTTTTAGTAATTGAACCTTTCGATAAGCTCTTACGCACATACCGCTTCAACGTAAGGAGAAACCTTTCAATTGATACATCCACCAATTGCATCGCTTCCACCAATCAAAGCTTCATCGCCTAAATGTATAGGCAAATGTTCCATTATATCAAAGAATGCAGTGGAAATATTTTCAAGATGACAAAGTGTTACACTAATGCGATTTTGAATGTATTCCAAATCACCGACGATTCTCCTTGGAGCACAATTGTCAAAAAAATTGCACAATTCAATCAAGGGTTGAACCACATTCTTGGGCAAGGATTTGCGAATAGCCAATGGTATAAGTTGTTACATCAAAATATGACTATCGTGACTCTTAAGACCTCCAATGCTTCTATCTTCTAAATGCACACGCCTTCAAATATTTGATGCATACCCATCTCGCACTTTCACCCTTTTAGTACTTTGAGAAATATATCTTTTTCATTATTACTCATTGTAAATTGTGCAGGAGGTAAGTACACTTTGTTGGACCCTTTTGATTGCACATGTAGTGGTCTTCTAATATTCATCTCTTGCAAATCACGTCAAGCACTCACATTGTCTTTAGATTTTCCCACAACTCCAAGTAAAGTCCACAAGACATTATCATATACATTTTTCTCTATATGTATCACATCAAGATTGTGCCGAATTAGGTTGTGCTTCCAATACGGTAGTTCATAAAATATACTCTTTCTTCCAATTATGGCTTCTAGATTTGGAAGTTCCTCTCTTTGTCTTCAAGTTTTTCTTAAGGTCATCAATCTTGTATTGGGTCAAGATATCTTCCTCAATCCAACCGATGCAATAACTCGATCCGCATAACAATTTAGGTTTGCTTCCATTCTCGCTTGCCATCAAATGATACTCTATCCTTTCAAATTTATGATTGCTAGGCAAGAACCGACGATGCCTCAATGTAGAATGCTTTTTACCATGTTTCAACCAACATGATACCTTTTTGTGTTACAACAAGGACAAGCATATTCACCTTTGGTACTCCAACCCGATAAGTTGGCATAAGCCGAAATCATTAATTGTCCATAGCATAGCAAAGTCAAGATGCATTTGAAACATTTGATTGGTTAATGCATCAAATGTGGCAACTCCTTCATTCCACAATTCCTTCAACTCCTCAATTAATGGTTGTAAATATACATCAATCTTGTCCCCGTGTCCTTTGGGCCATCGATAAGCATGCAATAAAATAAAAAACCTGCTTCATGCACATCCACGGGTAAGTTGTAAGGAATTAACACGTCCGCCAAGTGCTATGAACTATGTGCATTGATCTCAATGGATTGAATCCATCGATGCTAACCCAAGCCTTACACTTCGACTATCACTAGCAAAGATGCTATTTTGTCGATCAAACTCTTTCCATGCAAGGAGTCAGCAGGATGCCTTAACACACTATCATCATTCGCTCCTCTTGATGCCATCTCATGAGCTTTGTCGTTTTGGATGACATAAACAATCTTGCAACCTTGGCTTCAAAGGAAAATATCTCATTTGTTTTGCATCTTTAGCTTTACCATGTCTTTTACCATCATTCGATTTCCATCTACAACTCTTGCAAACAACACATTCATCAAGACTTGCATGATCATTTCGAACAACATACAACTATCAGCATGCATCCCAAGTCTCATATGTGAAGCCCAAATCCTCGCCATTTTCTGAGCCTCATAGTATGAACTTGGAAGTTTCACACCTTCGTGAAAAGCCTCATTCAATAACTCAAGTAGCATGTCAACAGATTTGTTCCGTTCATTTATCGAGCACCTTCATATGCAAAAAGTCTAACAATGAACGACAATGATGTGAATTTCTTACGTACTTTGGATACAGCTTCACTTTGTGCATCTTGTAGAAGTTTGAAATACTTTATAGTTTCTTCATTTGGACCTATGCAAGCCTCATTTGTACTTAGATCATCATCCTCAACATTTACATGTACATGTGGATTTATTAAAGCATCGCTTAGCATTCCAATCATATCATCTCTAACATTTGAATCCACCAAAGTTTCCATATCCTCATTATCATGCAAAGGAACATATGATTCACCATGATTAGTCCAATTTTTTATACTTCTTAAAGAAGCCATTACTATAAAGATGATCCTTCACAACTTCGTGAAAAATTATAGCGATTCTCACAATTCCTACAAGGACAACTAATATATGAACATTCAGTCCTATTAGTGTATGCAAACTTTAGGAATGTATCAATCCCATCCAAGTACTCCCTTGACATCCTAGTTCCTAAATCAATCCAACTTTTATCCATCGCCCCACTTTTTCTTAACTTTGCCTCGTGAAAATCACATCACATTAATTACTAAAGATTTACAATTTAAAACAGTGAGCTACTAACTACAATATATATTTATGCATTCCTTAATTATGAAGTTAGAACATGTGTATAATTACAATAAACCATTAGAAGGTATGCATAAGACTCTGCTAAGGACAAAAAATAAATCGTGAAATTAATTAATAAACCATTAGAAGTTATGCATATGGATAATCAATGAATAATGTTTCCAGTTCATAAATGAGTTTGAGATTATCACTTGTTTATGTCTATTCAATCTTGACCGTTATTGATTAATAACACTATATAAGATGATATCAATATTATACTAAATATTTGTTCAAGCCCACATATCTATACTATATGTATATATATATATATTTATGTCAAATGTCTCATTTCTCTAACTAATAAAATAAAATAAAAAGGCTTCCCTTAATGTCTGAGGGTATGAGGATTAAAATATAAGACCTTAAGTCTAAGGAATAATATTTTTATCATTTGAATGGCACACAATATATAATAAATTATTTATTTATTTAAATAGCATACGCAAATATGCATCAATATATATGGAGAGAGAGAGAGAGAGAGAGAGAGAGAGAGAGTATGCGTTTAACACTAGTAGGATAGGAAGTTACATTAAAGAGAGTGAGAGTGAGAGTGACAGAGTAGAAATTGTTTAACACTAGTAGCAAGTTATTTTCTTTGAATAAATATCTACTCACGAAGTTGAGTTCTAAGGGTTGGTGTGAAAACATTTTCCACCAGCATGAGCAATGGAGTGGACTGCACTCACAGGGAATACATATTCATATATTAAGCATGCTTGTGTCTATGTAAGTCAATCTTTTCGGCTCTGTTCAATAAACTTGCCTATAAGTACTTTCAATGAGGCAAATGGCCATGTTTAGGCCATATAATATATCTGTCTTGTTTGGTGGGTACCCTAGTTCTCGCCATTTCTTCAATGACAACCACAGCTTGAATCACACATATAGGACCATTTGATGGGTACAGATCATCATGACCTCATGTTCAACAATGTACATCACTATTCATGATCATCGATACAAAACAAACATGTCGTGGCCTTCAAGTCTCTTGTGGTGTTGGGGTAAAAAACTCAAGCATGAGCCGATCTAAAATATAAAAAAAAAATTAAAAAATCACAAGGATGAATTTGTTAATTATTATGATGAGACATTAGCAATGAAACAAAAATTATATTCTTACAATTGTTTTATATAAATTCTTCACAAGAATGATATATCATATATATGATGGTGATAGTTTTATTATTAAAGTAGTCATTTATTTTAAAATGATCTGCTTAAATTTAACTGCATATATATATATATTTTTTTCGTATGTAACATATATATATATATATATTTTTTTTTCTCTCTCTCTCTCACTAATATATTTGTCTTTATACTTTAGTAGAAAATCAATGGAGATGGAATCATGTGTCCCTCCGGCTTTAGATTTCACCCAACTGAGGAAGAACTCATGGATATTATCTCAAGTGAAAGATTAACTCATTGAAAATTGATTTAGATGTCATTGTTTACATTAATTTTTGATAACAACTAGATTAAAATACAATTATAATTAGATTTGTTTTGATAAGTAGTCTAATAGTTTAGATGTCAAAATAAATACTTTCAAGATGCCTTTTTCAAGATTCAACCTTTCAAAAATACTTATCGCTTGATAATTTGGTGTGATGTATGCAAATTTACCTTCACCATACAGCTTGGCCATTTTAAATTTGCTAACTTCATATCATAGTAGTAAGGAGAGTTAGTTGACCCAATAGATCTGGTGATAGAAAAAATGATTTTTTGCAAGTGATTGCACTCTATTATTTGGGCTTGTTAGAAACATATTTGTTTGCAGAGATTGCCTCGTGTATGGGATGGACTATATTAGCTTTTTCTTCATTATGGACTCATGATTTTTGTTGTTGAACTGCGAAAGATTGGGTAAATTACAATCGTTCTACCCGAGGTTTCTAACCCACTAGTTAATTGGGCGCTTTTGAGTCGGTTTTCTCACCCACAACTCATATATACTCACCAAATTTTTTCCACCCATACATCTCACCATCTTCCCAAGTAACTCAACCACCATCACACCATCGCATAAATTGACCCCAGATTAGATTGGTGACTTGACATTCATAGCAAAAAATAGGTCTGCATTTGGTGTAATGTTTGGATCGATGAAGTTTAACTCATTGAAAATTGATTTAGATGTCATTGTTTACATTGATCTCTCAGATTGAACCATGGGGACATCCAAGGTAAATTGGCTTTTTCAAATTTTTTCCTATTACTTAGACCAATTGATCAACCATTAATCCTCATATATAGAAAGCTCAAAACAGAGAACATTTTTGGGTACATATCAAGCCAAACCCATTCGTGAAACAACAGTAATTTAAAGATTACAAATGCATACACAAATCGAACACAAATCGAGGTGAAAGAACACAAATCGAACCCTCAAATCATCTACTATTTCAATTCTTAGAGAGACTGATATATATATATATAGAGAGAGAGAGAGAGCACTTACCCGCAAGAGGACACGCACAGTGTTGGTGGAGGGAGGAGAGTCACAGGCGATGGGACCCAAGGCTTGGAGATGGAGAATCGAAAGCGGTGGGAGAGGAGAATCTGCATGTTGTGGAGGAGGAGAATCATAGCATGTAGAGAGGAGAATCGGCAAAGGCTTGGGTGGAGAGGAGAATCGTGGTGCAGTTGAGAGAGGAGAATCGGTGGTGTCAATGAAGAGTTTGTGTTTAGTGATGAACCAAGATTGATGAATTTAGGGCAAAAGAGAAAAGAATAAAAAATGAAGAGGCAGAGTATATATATCATGTTGTAAAAAACTATGCCGCTTTAATTTTTTCAATTACTTTTGACAAAGACATGATACAAGACAAAGAAGTGCCAAATGGCGCCAAAAAAGGCGCGGATGCAATTTTTGGAGCCAAAAAGTGAAAAATAAATAAATAATTTTTTGAGACAGAATATTTCATCAATGCAATAATTTTTTTTTTCAAGATAGTCTCGACGACCAAATAATAACACTAAGTAATTTTTTTTGTGACTATCTCTGCTTTGACACTAATAATACATTTTGAGTCCTAAATGTTTCACACAAATAATGAGACTCAAATAGCCTATTTTCTTAGAAAGCCACCACCACTCCTAGCTCATCCCTTTCCATCTTAGACCCCTACAATCAACCTCAAAAGTTGTTGGTTTGTGGAAGGATACTTGTAGGGGTGTATGGTTCATGATGGAAGATAATCGAGGTGGAAGGGACAAAGGGATGGCTTAATAAGAGCGATAGCATTGGCAATGGAGGATGGTTGTGATGTTTTAGAATTAGGGTTTAGGAGAAGAAAATAAAGGATGGTACTTTTATTCTAAGACAAAATTGTATTAACAAAAAATTTATTTAAGTGTGTTAACTAAGGAGAATCAGTGTGGAAATAAAATTACCTATCAAAAATTCTGACGATAAAGTATTTAAAATTTTTAGAACTAAAAGGGACAATCTATATTTTACAAAATCTTAGGGGGAATATTTGTAATTTACTCTAGATTGTATGTTTTTTTTGGCTCTAGGAAATACATTGTTAGAGACTCTGTGGATAAATGACTCTCCTCCATACCATTATTTGGGGGTTAATGGCTCCCCTACATAACATTATCCTTATATACTTCATTTTATAGATCTCATTCCAAACCCACAACCAAGTATATAAAAATTGAGCTTTTATAAAGGTTAGTGTTATAGAGGATAAAAATAAAAACTCAATTTTCATATTTCATAAATAACAAATAAAATTACTAAAGATTGTTTAGAGAATCAACTATTTTAGTTGGCTTTTAATTTCTTGAAAATGTGCAAAAAATATAGAGAATACTTTACTTTTTTTTTAAGGGTTTTTGGCTATTTTATTGACATAACTAGATACATGAAAATTGTCAAGAAGGTCATTGAAATCATCTATTTAGTGACCCATTGGTTTGGATCATTCAATTTTGATGAATCAAATAAATGCTTGCCAACTCCTTAAATTATTTTTTTTTTTTGTAAAAACTACTAAATAAAATTTATGACATGGATGATTTGGACTTACACAATCACCATTATAAAATAAAATTATTTTTTCATGATTCCACTCAAATGCAATTTTCCAACTTTATTCACAAAACAACAAAGATGTAGGAGAGAGTTCACAATAGAAGAAAAGTCGAAGAAAATTTGGGGTGTGAGCCCATGTCACCGATGTGGCAATTCGGTAGAATTCAATGTGGTTACCGCTTAATTACGGAGAAACCATACACAATTCTCGAAGGTCGATGTTGTTCGCGAATTATCCGTGGTTGAAGACATTCATAACACAATTTAATATTGATCAAAACCACTACTCTCATACAATTAATGTACTCTCCTTTCGCCCAATTTATTTGCAATCACTTTATAATACATTTTTGAACTTTTTACAATTAAAATAAATTTTAAAACGCTTATTGGCTAACCAATTAAACTAACAATTTAAAAATATTAAATAATTTCATAATTTATGCCTTTCAAAAGGAAACATAAATAAATGGAGAATTTTTTTTCCCTAATCTCCTTATCAAATACCTCACCAATTTTCTAAAGGAAATATTAAATCCATCTTCTTATTCCATCTCTCAAACCTATTGTTTTTTCAATGAAACCTCACATCTAGGTCGTTGTAATACTTATTTGCATAAGGTAATTTTGAAGGAATAAATTAACAACGCAATGATCGATAATCCCATGAGCATGTTTATCATGCAAAAATATCGATAATCCGAAGTTAGAAAAATCGTAATTTTTAGTGTATTGCAACTGAGTGATTTTCGATCACACGCCTCCTTAGTAATTCAACCAGAGAACACATAATAGATGGCACCTTTGTCGCCTCATCCAAGAGATAGAAGAGAAGACTGTAATATGGTTCTTCCATCCGGCACTCCAACGATCAAGTCAAGATATCTCTCAAAGATAATCTATAGTATAAACTCAATGCTCAAAGCATAAATTGTGTACCTTTAGACCCATGGGGTGCCTCTTTATAGTTTACTCAATCTAAGTCCCACTAGTACTGACTTCTATGGACTCCAATTCAAGCAGCTTACTTTGATTCCTCAAGAGATAGGATAAACTCCCTAAGAGTGTTATCCTTATCCACCCCGAAGTCTTTCTTCATCACAGACTCCTTGTTCCTTATCTCGCTATCTCGATTCCGATATCTTCTTAGGGAGATAACCTCAAGCAACTCCAAAGATAACCCTTGTGATAATCCTACCACGCACATGTGGCACCATCGCTTCAAGACACGCCTGGCCACAGCCACCATGCCACGTGTTGGTACCCGTAAAAATATATCCCCACAATTGCTCCCTAGGTTTTTATTACTCTCGGCATTCTCGAGGTGATAACCTATATCGCGGCTCTTCCTTCCAAAGACGCTTTGGCAGAAGAACTCTTCGGGCCAATGAGATCATTCATGTCGTCGATATGTCTTGTTTTCAAGCAACAAGAACTCAAATGAACTTTCCTAATGCTGCATGGCCGCTGGCGCATCACTTCTCAACCATTTCGCACGCCTTTCATCTTATTGGCTTCTGCGTGCCTCGTGACGCGCTTTAGGTTGCTCTTTAATCAGTTCGCTACCAGCCCGACGACGATGCGTTTTCGCGCATTTAAATGCCTTTATTTTGTTGCTGCTTCAATGCTTTTCAAGCCAACAAAACACTACCTTTGTTTTTGTCTCTTCACTTTTGCGCTTTGATTCACTTTGCTTTTTCTCTCTCGTAAGCTCGCTGCTCGAATCCACCATCGTTCGAAGCCCGCGTGCTCAGCAACTTCATTGTCTCTAGTTGAGGCTCTCGCCATCTGGCCACTCAGACCGTTGGGAACTGCCGCCGCTTCAAATCGCCGAACTTCCATTCCGCTTCAATTTCTCTCGGTAAGCCACTATTCTTTTTATGTTTTGGCTTCCACCTGATGTTCTTTCTATCTTCTTGCGCACGCTTATTATCGCTTTTGCGAACTTTCGATTTGTTTCAATTGGCTCATCTCGATGCTGCGACCCGCTTTTGGCTAATGTCTTGAATACTTGCAATATGCTTCACTACTTCTTTTGCCATTGTTCTTGGCTCTTTATCATTGTCGCTTCTGGGCCTCAAACTCTCAGTCATATCGCCTACAAGGCAACTCATTTATCTTGTTATTCTTCCTCAGCAAGTCTCCTTACTTGCAACAAGTGACTTTCGGGTGCTCTGTTAGCACTACAATCTTAGGCGCTCAAAGTAATGGTTCAATTTCTTCGCCATTACTAAGGCCAACATTAATTTTTCTAGTGGTAGATACCTTGTTTCCGTGATTTCCAATTGCTGTTTTGCTTACATAGTAAATGTGCTCTCTGCTCCTGCTTTCTTCTTCTTCGATTACATCACATTTCACTTCACAGGTCACCTCTTCGATTACGCCTACAAACGCCTTCTTCCCTGTGTTCAGTGTTGAGAGGAGGACTCCAGCCGTGGTTCGATATTTCTTTAGGGTTACTAAAGCGGCCTCACATTCCTTAGTCCATAGGAAATTGTGGTCTTCTTCAACCAAAGTTGGAAGAAGGGTTTACATTTGTTTCTGAACTTCGGCTTTCTAAACCTGTTTAGGGTCAAGGCTCCTTCCAAAGCAGCATTTAGAAATTACTTATTTATGCTGGGCTCAGAGGGTCTAGGATGGCCTTGATCTCTCATCTCCGGCTGGCCTCTATCCCTCCTTGTTACTTGTACAATTTCTGTAACTTTCTAATGGGGATCTAACTCCAAAACGCACACTTTGATGCGTTGAGTTTGAGTTTCAGTATGTTTTTGAGGATCTCAAATAATTTTTAGGGCTCTGCAAGATGACCCTTGGGCTCTTTTGGTCTTCGGGCGACCATGCTCATCGATGTAGACTTCTTACAAGCTTTCAGCTTAATCGTGTGCTTTGAACATCTTGGTTACGTTCTTTTGTAGGTTGTTTACGCTCTTTCAAACCAGCGCGGGCATCACTGCACGCACAGCCTGGGGTAATGGTCATTCGCCTTCATTCTTCAAAAGGCACGGTGGCTATCCTCGATGGTACCCCTCTATAGGCATCCAGAAGCTCATCCTTCCATGTCCAGACAGCGTGGCATCCACCACCCGGTCAATTCTTGGGCAGTAGGGAAGTCAGTCAGTTTTTGGGGCAAAGCTTTGTTCAGTTTGTAAAAATCTACGATACCCTCCATTTACTGCTTCTTCTTCTTTTTTTTTTTGCACTATCACACAAAGTTGTTTGGATAGCCATGTTCTGATAATTGACTACTCGATGGCCTTGG